>CM040626.1:4023201-4536158 GCA_022817965.1 Solanum lycopersicoides
ATTTATCGACATTTGTTGTGTGTGCAACACTTGACGCATTATCTAATACACTCTGTTTTCCAGATAACTTAATAAGATTAAAATAAATTGAACTGTAATAATTGTTTTAGTTCTTCTTCAATATCTTATTCCCTTTGATGTTAATCTGTAGGTGAATCAAAAAATGATGAAAACGACCCTCATCAAGGATTTGTATGGAGAAATTGAGCGGCTTAAAGGAGGTCATTGCTTTATAATTAGACAGATATATTTTAAAGGCTTCTTTCTACAATTTCTGCGCAACTTTTTACTGATTCCCCTTTGTTTAACTGCTTTCTTCCAGAGGTGTATGCTGCTCGTGAGAAGAATGGTGTTTATATACCAAAAGAACGATATTATCAGGAGGAGAGCGAGAGAAAAGTAGGCACTTTTGCTTTGTCCTTTTCTTTATTCCCTTCCTTTGGCTTTTCAAGGAATGAATAGCAAAAATATTTAGTCTGTCTAGTATTCCCTCTATCGTCAAATCTTATCTTGATGAGATTCAACGGTTCATCTGCTTATACAGCTCTGTTCCCTTCATTTCTATATTTTACTTTACAAATTTATTCGGAAACGATCTCTCTACTCCCTACATACTCTCCTCTCTAGACACCACCTGTGATTTAACTTGGATATATTGTTGTTGTTGTATTAGGATTTATTCAATTTGTTTATTGCAAGAGTCTTCTGATATAGAATCTTTTACTGTTTCTATTTTTAGGCAATGTCAGATCAAATTGAACAAATGGGAGTTAGCATAGAAAACCAGCAGAAGGTCTGTACTTGAATGACCCTCATAGTTGAATAGTTCTTTTATATTCCACTTATTATGTGATAAGTAACTTTTGTTTTGGTCTGTGATAAATTAGCAACTCGAGGAGTTACAAAGTAGACATGATTGTCAGGTTCAACAGTGCTCAGATTTGACTTGTAAACTTGATGCAACACAGGTGATTAGCAGCCTTTTATTCCTTTGTCGTGTTTTGCAACCTTTTAGGAAGTTCTTATGGTTGAGGGTTCTTGCAGAAACAATTGAACCAAACAAGCAAATTGCTAGCCTACAGTGAGGAACAGTTGAGACAAAATCTATACACTCTCAAGGAGCGGGATTTTATCATCTCTGAACAAAAAAAAGCTGGTATAGCTATCTGACCATTCATTTTGAAGTGTGCTTTCCCATTCAGTATTAACTTTGAAATCTGATATTTCAGAAAATGCCCTAGCTCACCAAGCATGTGTTTTACGGGCTGACTTAGAGAAATCAATTCAAGAGAATGCTTCCTTGTTTCAAAAAATTGGTAAGTATTTTAATTGCTTCTGCTGCATGATTTGTCAGGATTATTCACTTCATCCTATTTGTTTTATTTTTCCAGCTAGAGAGGATAGACTGAGTACTGATAACCGGTCAGTGGTAGACAACTTTCAAACTGAGCTTGCAAAGCAACTTGGTAGTCTTTCCAGCACTGTGGCAACATCAGTGTCTCGACAAAATGAACACCTCCACCACGTTGAGAAAATCTGTCACAATTTTCTTGAATCACATGAGAAGGTTATTACTGGATTCCAGTGGCTCTTCTTGTATTTCAGTTTCTGCTTTCCCCTTTTATTTGTTTGTCTTGTTTTGCTAGTGATTTCTGTGCTTTTCTTTGGTCCTCTCTAGTTGTTTTTGACCTTCAATGTCATAACTTTTCTTGTAGGCTGCCTTAGACTTGACGAATAAAATTAATTCTTCAAAGGCCTTGTACATATCTCACTTTGAGGCTATGCAAAATGTAGTGAAGCTGCATAAAGCCACTGCTAATGCTGCTCTGGAGGAAATTTCGACTTTGGCTTCATCTAATTCAATTTCCACTAAAGAAGTATGACATCAAAGTTTTGCTTTCAGCTTCTGATGTATTTGGATTTCTGACTGTGTAAAATAATAGATGTATTTGTGGTTTTAATACCTTTTCTATATTCCTCTCCTTGTTGCAGTTTTTAGATGCAGAGTCTGTTGAAGCAAAATTAATTTTTGATGAACTTCAGAGCACTCTGTCAACTCACCAAGGAGAAATGGCACATTTTGCTAGAGAGCTTCGTCAGGTTTCCTTGTGAACTTTACTTGTAAATTTGATTGATAATCAACACTTATTACATCCAGATTTGGTAGTTAAAGTTCATTTGAGGATATAGTTCTACATTGTTCATTCTTTTCATGTTCATCATTTTATTTTATTTTCAATTATGTAGAGATTTAATGACAGTACAGAGCATTTGACAAATATCTCTGAGATCATACAAGGATTTTTTGACAAACTTTTAGAAGAATCAAAAAGACTTGAAAGACATTCAACAACAGCTGATGAGATTCAAACGAAGTCTATTGCTGAATTTGAGAAGGCATATGAGGTATGCCTATAGACCTGATACAACAATGTTGTTGTTCCTCTAATTTTGATGTCTGTGTTTGTCTACTTTAGGAGCAATCAAGATCAGATGCAGAAAAGCTTATTGCTGAGGTGACTTCCTTGGTCTCCAATCACATGCGTCGCCAAAAAGAACTGGTTTGTTTTTATACTCTAAGATCTCCAATCTTATGTAATATACATATGATCTTTCTTCTGTTCCCTTTCTCAAAGTCTATCTGACAGGTTGGTGCAAGGCTTGGTGATCTTAGAGAAACTGTTTCTGGAAATAAGACATTCTTGGATGGGCATGTATCCTCTATGGAAGGTATTACAACAGATACAAAAAGAAAATGGCAGGACTTTTATACGCAAGCAGAAGGTGAGAACAAAGAAAATGCTGATTTCTCAGCTGCTAAACATTGCCGAATGGAGTTACTCATGCAGAAGTGGTAAGTATCTGAATTTGCACCTTACATATGTGATTTTTAAAATTCTGCTAAGTTTCAGTAGTTGTTATTTGGTTAACTCAACTCTGATCTGAATTTGTTGGCCTTCTTCAACGAATAGTTGTTTCTCCTTTACTCTATTTCATTTTAAATATTTTTGCTTCTACTTTTTCCGTAAGCAATTGTGTGTGGCTTTTCTATCCAGTGTAAGCACAACTGAAACAACTGTGAAACGGTGGCAAAGTACTCATGCATTGGCAAAAGACATGGGCAATGAACATGTTTCAACAATGCATTCAGTTGTCAGGTAAACTTTCAATGTTACTTGGTATTTTATTCTTCTTGAAGAGAGCAGATAAGCAACACATTGGTTACTTCTTGAAGAGAGCAGATAAATGAAAGATGTATATTACCTTATATTTTGTAAATGTATAAGAATTCAACTCCTCAGTCAGAAAAGTAAATTATCTAAAGCTACTAAACATTATTTTTCGTTTATTTATGACAAGAAAACTACCTTCCTTTGCAAACAGATAAATAGATACCAACAACAGGTGTAATATTCCTTCCACCATCTAATTAAATTGTTGATGGGGATTGGGGAGGTTTCCAAGTTTTTGTTCAATTTTCAGTTCCTTTTGTTGCCTATTAACACTGTTGGTTAAAGAAACTATTTTGGGAAATGTGATGTCTTTTCATCTTTTGTTCATTTGTGCCTATTTCCAAGTGTTCAAATGAACTTATAATACTCTCGTTTCCTATTTACTGAGACAACTTCATTGGAGTTATGGAATTGAGAGTGTTTTTATGGATGTTATGTATTATTTTTGTACTGGTGAAAGAGAACCATCAAGTAGTTGAAATTTGTTGGGGCTTGGGAGAATATAAGATAATTGCCTATATCTAGAAGCGCTTAGGGAATTTGTGAGTGGTTAAACTTGCATTGTCAGCAATAATGGATCTTGGAAGGTTTATAACGAACAACAGGACATGAGGCTGCAGAAATATAATACGTATTGACTATGTTGGGTATTCGAAAAACAGATATGAGCTTGTTACTTTTTTTTGAAGAGAAACTTGAGCACTCCATCCAACATCATTATGAAATCCCTTTTTTCTTTTCCCTGTTACAGGAACATATGCGATAGCAATGAGCAACACATAATTGAATTTGATTCCACAAGGGAAGCTGCTGAAGAAGCTGTGAAAAGGAATAGTGAAGATATCATTAAATCTATTGACGGTAAGTTTTTAAAATTTGTCTAGTATGTTCTGATTTTGGGTTTTCACTTTTGAGTTCTATTTTTTAACAGAGCAAAGGTAGGCATGTAGTTCAAAATACTAAAGGAACTCTTCTATAGATAGGCAATAAGTTAAGATTAGTTCTAACATGGTAAAATGCCGTAGCACATTTCGTTGTAGATTAGATTATCTAGTTTCGTCTGTCATGATTAGTTCATATTTTGGTTAGGGTGCTGCTGCCAATATGATGTTTCAATTTTTGAAGTAGTAATTTTTCCACGAAAGAAACTTATACAATGGTGTTCTTTTATGGTTGGCGTGATTTGGTGATGACTATTGTGTGCTGTTCTATGTTTCCTCTGGTTTCATTCTTATACAGGCTTGTCAGGGGAAGAGAGAGGATCTATATCTGGCATTCTGGATACTGCCAGTGCACACTCGGAGACCCTAGATGAACTTAAGAAAGATCATTGCACACAGTCTACCTCCATTGAACAGAAGGCCATTGAAACATTTCAGCAGAAGTTTATGGTATGTTGATCAAGAATCTTACTATACTTTTAAAATGTTCAGGATCTACCCTGGACATATTTAGCTTCTCAGAAGTTCACCTTGTTATGACTTTTTTGCTGTTGGTTAGAAGATTTAGACAATGCTGTCATATACCATTTTCCGCATAACTAGTGCAATTCTGTTGGCCGAATAAGAAAATAAATCCTTGCGTACCTAATACCTGTTTGATTGACGTTATTAGATAATAGAAACACTAAGCTAATAATCCATTCATAGCTCTTGTCATTTTCTAGTTAAGAAAAGACGTACTCTGTACTTGTGCTGAACTTTTATTACTTTTCTGACTGATGTTCAGGATTATGAGCCAACTGGAACAACACCAATTAGGTCTGAGCCAGATGTACCAAGCAAAGGAACAATTGAGTCGTTGCGAGCCATGCCAATGGAGACTCTACTAGAGGAGTTCCGAGAGAGCAATTCATTCGAGTCATTCCAAGTAAAGGAACTAAAGCCATCACTTATACCACGATCTCCGCTCTCACTGATTAACAATTAGCAGATTGGTCTCATCATTCCCTCGTGCATATGATCGATCACTTAATCTGTATCGGTATTTTCCTTGTATACTGAGTGAATACTGCAAACTGCAGTATATATTGTAAGTTGATTGATTCAGTCTTAAACAATAAATCCCACCTTGGGATTTAAAAAAATGGCTGTAAATGAGTAACTCTTGGTGCATTTATTTAGTAAAAAGATGGTGGTGCTCTCTATGTATTGTAAAAGTACTATATTCCTTGAAGAGTTGATAATTCAACCGCCAAAAATCACAAATCGTTTTTTTTCCTGATTTGGTTTGTCGGTTCGATTTGACTTGTACACCTCTAAGTCGTTAGTCCTGACTTGTACACCCCTAATTCATGAATTTGTGTTTCATGACCCCAAAATTATAACACACAAAATATAACCAAATTCTTGAATTCAAAAGCAATGGCTTTTTTCAGGCAAATTATAGTCCATCAACTCTATATATGAACTAAATTTCAAGAATCAACAATAACCATTGATGCCATATTCCCAATGTTCAAATCCAAAACCCCAAAGATTTTTCCTTCCAAATATGCAACACTTTGTTATTTTTCAGCTCCCTCTATAGCTGAGGCCAACACTCATCATCATCATCATCAATTAGTTCTTGAACAAACACCATTTTCTCATTATTTTGATCCAAGATTCTATCTTTCTCAACTTATAAAGTGTAAAAATCTTGATCAAGTAAAACAAGTTCATGCTTCAATAACAACTAATGGATTTCTTGAAAATCAAATTGTTGCTAATAAACTTCTATACATATATTGTATGCATAAGTCTTTAGATGATTCATATGCTTTGTTTTGTAGATTTAGTGAGAAAAATGCTGTTTCTTGGAGTGTTATGGTTGGTGGGTATGCTAAAGCTGGAGACTTTATGAACTGTTTTAGGATTTTTAAGGAGTATTTAAGATCTGGGGTTAGACCTGATACTTATACTTTGCCTTTTGTGATAAGGGTTTGTAGAGATACAATGGATCTGCAAATGGGTAGATTGATTCATAATGTTGTTTACAAATGTGGGTTGCTGTTAGATAACTTTGTTGTTGCAGCACTTGTTGATATGTATTCGAAATGTAAGGTAATTGGGGATGCAAAGCAACTGTTTGATGGAATGCCTATGAGGGATGTTGTGACTTGGACGGTTATGATTGGGGCGTGTACGGAGTGTGGGGATGCGACTGAGGCTTTAGTTTTGTTTGATCAAATGAGGGAGGAAGGAGTTGTTCCGGATAAAGTCGTTTTGGTAAATGTAGTTAATGCTTGTGCAAAGATAGGGGCAATGCATAAGGCTAAGTTAGTACATGAATATATAGTGATGAACAAGTTTTCGTTCGATGTTATCTTGGGGACAGCGATGGTTGACATGTATGCTAAATGTGGATCGGTTGATGTTGCAAGGGAAGTGTTTGATGGTTTGAGAGAAAAGAATGTTATAACTTGGAGTGCGATGATAGCAGCTTATGGTTATCATGGCCAAGGAAACAAAGCCGTTGATATGTTCCCTATGATGTTAAGGACGGGGATATTGCCTAACAAGATCACATTTGTTTCTCTTTTGTACGCGTGTAGTCATAGCGGGCTGGTTGAAGAAGGTAAACAACTTTTCAATTCTATGCAGAAAGACTACGGTGTGAAGCCTGATATCAAACATTTTACTTGTATGGTGGACCTCTTGGGCCGCGCTGGGAAAATTGACGAGTCATTAAAGTTAATAGAGGATATGTCTGTTGAAAAAGATGAAGGGCTTTGGGGGGCATTACTTGGAGCATGTAGAATTCATGGCTGTGTAGAGCTTGCCGAAATGGCAACAAAATCGTTGATTGAATTGCAACCTGAAAACGCAGGGCACTACGTCTTGCTATCAAATATATATGCTAAAGCAGGTAAATGGCAGGACATGGCCAAGATTAGGGAGTTAATGAGCCATCAGAGATTGAAGAAAGTTCCCGGTTGGACATGGATTGAAGTTGATAACAAGATTCATCGATTCAGCGTTGGAGACCACACACATCCTCTATCGAAAGAGATTTACGAGAAGTTAAAATATCTGCTCAAGGAACTAGAGATTTCTGGTTATGTTCCAGATACAAACTTTGTGTTGCATGATGTTGATGAGGAACTTAAGCTTGGAAACCTATTCTCTCATAGTGAAAAGTTGGCTATTGCATTTGGACTCATAAGCACACCTGAACAATCCACTATTAGAATTATGAAGAACCTTAGAGTATGTGGTGACTGCCACACATTCTGTAAGTTTGTTTCTCAGGTTACAAGGAGGGTGATCGTTATCCGCGATGCAAATCGGTTTCACCACTTCAAAGAAGGTACCTGTTCTTGCAAAGATTACTGGTGATTGGTGATTAGCTTTAGTTCCAGTCTTATGAGGTGAATGGTATGTCTGTAATGCTGCTGGATGTGTGTCGAATAGTGCATTTTTTCAGACGATCCAACGCGGGTGCAACAATATTTTTTGGAGATTCCGAGCAACATAGGATGAGAGGGGATGAAGAAAGTGGACTAAACAGACTCACATTTCTCATCGAAAGTATAGTGAAAAGAATCATATCGAAAACACCCCTAACCAATCCCTTCTTTCGTAGATCATGTGTATTGTAAGTGATCTGAGCCTGCCTGCAACGAGCCACTTGTCGAGGCAAGTGAAGTTGGCGAGCCGTATGATGGACAACTCTATCCTGCAGTTTGGACAGGACTCCACTTTTAGTTAGTAGTTGCTAGTTAGTATCCTCTTAATTTTGGGTAGACATTTTTACTCTATTTTATTCGATACGCTTACCGAAAAGAATATTTTTTTATATACCTAAGACACTAAGACATGGATCTATATGAACCAAAGGATCTTTCATCACATATTGGTAATTGTAATTCAAAAAAATAATTCCAAGAGAAAAAAAAAAACATCTTTGTCTGAGAAAACTATGTGCTGAATTCGTATTTTGTGACACTGGAATGGAGAAAAAATAGTCGTCATTAATGAAAATGCAATGAGTATTGTTCAACAGGCATGTGAGGAGTCCGGACAAGTTTGGGGGCCAATGAAGTCAATCTACTAATTTCTGAAAAATCAGTGGACTAACAAACACGAAAAACTCTTAAAGTACTACATGAGCAACTAATGAAACACCAATTTCACATTTTTCTAATTAAGATTCTATCTTTCTTTAACTCACTAAGTTTCTAAGTAGAACATCGATAAACTGAGGTATTTCAAAATTCAATGTCTAAATTCTAGATCTGTCGCTGCTTAAAACCTCATGGGTTTCTCCAATTCATTGAACTATACATTCAAAAAAAAATGTATATATTGTAAAAGAGGTTAAGGAATATTTTACTTTATGGGACATTAAGTGAAAGCTGCAAAAGCTAAATCTTATAATTACTATAGTTCACCACATACATTGTGCCTTCTTATTGTAACCAATTAATTTTTGTGGCCACTACAAGAATTAAGACAAACACCTTTTCATTTCAAAGACAAATTGCCTAATCCAACTATGGCAAAAGAACAACTTGCTCACACACATACACACTAAAGAAATACACGATTCATTAATATTCTACCAGTCGTTATATGGTATCTGTTATTGATAAGAAAACGAACCTTAACCCTAACTCAGTTTGCACTTTTTATATTTAAAGGTATAGCTTTATTTTTCAAGATTATGATTATTACATCATGTTGACATGGGAACTAAATATTTATTTATTAATTTTTAAAAAAATTAGGTATTTATGGATAAGGGAAATTAGTGCAACATAAAAGTTTTGATGTAGAAGTTGCAACAATTTTGGAGGTGCACATGTATTGCCAAATTTCCAATACCAAATGCAAATCTTACACTTAGGTTCTTTTTGAGTTATCACCAAATTGTGTTAAAATTGTACTTAGACTTTTCCAAAGTTGTGAAAAAATTGTCATCAAGTGAGCAAAAACCTTAGTGAAAGTGCATGTAGGAAGCTTATCATCAAGTTTTCTTGTGTTTTGATGAAAGAATGCTTAAGTCGAGGCGGATTCAGAATCTGAATATTATTATAGATTTGAGTTTGAGATTCTTTCATTCATTTGATTTATAGCTAGGGTTAACGTTTGAGGTATACATATTATTTGTAAATTATTTAGTAAATTCTTTAAACGTGTATGTGGTTTTAGTTAAAGTTATTCATGAGTTATCTATTTTCATTTACATGCTAATAGGGTCGAAAACATTCGATGTTTGAAAAATTGTCACTTTTGATGCAAAAAATACACAAGTATAGTGTCACATATTTTGAACTTACACAAATAAGATATTGACAAGATTTATGAATCCTGAAAATTAAATATTTCAATAATTTTTTAATCTTATGCTATTTTTCAACTATAAATCTTGAAAATGATTTTTTTTTAATTTTTCCTTGATTTACCAATGTTGGCCTCCCATGTTATATGTTGTTCACACTCCAAAGGTATTATTTTGTGTAACTTTACCTAATGAGCTAGCTTTGTGAGTTTGATTAATTAATGTTTAAAGATTACGGTAAAATAAATTTCACAATTTTTTTACTTTTTCTCAAGGGAAAAAGGTCTGAAAAATACTTTAACTTTGATTGAAATTGCTGTTACGATACCAAACTTTATAAAGGACCTTTTACGCCCCTGCACTATTTAATAATGTATTTTAAAAGGTATTATATGTGCCCAAGTGCAGTGGCGTAGCCACATAGAGGAAAGGTTGTCCAATTGGACACCCTTCGTCGGGAAAAAATAGCATATATATAAGTAAAATGATATAGAAAATGATTAAATAACATATTTTGGACACCCTTAACATAACAAGCTGCTAATTCTGGACACCCTTTAACAAATTCCTGGCTCCGCCACTGCCCAAGTGGACACGTTACTATTTATAATGATGCAATTTTTATGATGTCTACGGGAGCATATATTTACCTTTAAAATACACTATTAAATAGTACAGGGAGTAAAATGTCTTTTCCAGAGTTCAATATTGTTACACCAATTTCGATCAAAGTTCGAATATATTTCAAATATTTTTTTCGTTTTTTGTATGCCATTCACACATATTTGGCAATGGAATCCACTAAGAAATTCGAAGGTGGAAAAACTATTAACTGCAAATGTTGCAAGACATATTTATGCAAATGAAAAGTAGAAAGTTAATTTTTTTTGCCAAATTCATCAAAAAATGTAATGTGTAATGCACTTTGTTGTTGTTATGCATATATATATTCATCACCTATTCATCTATCCATTATATTTCATTTTCAATAATTACTGTGGTCCTATCCATTTTATTTTGGAACTCAAATATCATGATTACATATTATTTAAAATGACAACTTTCACATATAGCAAACATAAAATTCATATTTATATGTTATAGCAAAGTTTGCATAATTGCGCTTATAGCAAACTTATATATGTATAATTCGCTATACATATACAATTGAAGTGAATTGTATAAAACGAAAAAGAGAAAAAGAATTGTATAAAACGAGAAAGCGAGAAAGACAGAATTGAATTGTATAAAACAAGAAAGAGAGAAATTATATACAATTTGAATTTGTATAAAACGAGAAAGAGAGAAAGGCAAAAAGAGATTTGTGCAGTGAATATACAATTGAATAGAATTGTACAAAACGAGAAATAAATAAAATATACAATTTGAATTTGTGTAAAACGAAAAAGGCAAAAGAGACTTGGGCAGGGAAATATTTGTATTGTATAATTATAAGTGTATAGGACAAAGATATATGTATTTGCATGTGTTCATACAGTTTTCTCGCTTTATACAATTAGAAACACAATTTATACAATTCAATTGTATAAAACGAGAGAGGCGAGCGAGAGAGGGAGAGTGGCGAGCGAGAATATGAGCGAGAGAGGGACTAACAAACAATTTGCTATAGAACACAAATAAATCAAAGGGTAACTACTATATTTATTTTATATTATTAGTTTGTCATTCTATATAATTATCCCTATTTAAAATTCGAGTTACGTTAAAATATAGGCGGAAAAACTATTGAGCCTTCAGGTGAGGTGAGAAAAACTAAACGTTACATATCATTTGATGTCTTGTGTGAGGTATCACTATTCTAGTTGTGTTTTATCTCCGTCTATACTCAAGTTTATAAGTACATAGCTAATCGAGAACATAACCATACCATTGAAACTCACAAATTTTCTATGTACGTTTTTGTTAGAACATCGATTAAAATATAGATATTAATTGAAAGTCCGTCAAAAATATTTCTGACAACGTCGATTAAAATATCGATATTAATTGAAATTCCACACGATTTTTATTTCATTGTCCTTAAATTTTACATTTTACTTGTTTTTATCATATATTCCACACAAATGGTCTTTTCAACTATATGTTAAATAATTTGTGAATTAAATAAAATATTGTTTTCGTTATGGGTTATGAATTTGAGTCGCCTATAAAAAAATTGTAGTCCGTCAAAATTCTTCTTAAAGGCGGAATAGCAATTTTAAATTTATGAGCGTTTTGAATTCTAAAAGAGAGAATTTATTCCATAAATTATTTTTATATATATAAGTGGAACTTTAATATAAATATACTAACGTTTATGCTAAAATTGCTATGGGTTAGGTTTCATTTTTTCGATCTTTCACATTGCCTAACTTGTATTTATTGTTATTTTAATGTTTTTGGAGGGAGAAGGTAGGTAAAATTTGAACATATATTGATACGTGGATCAAATATGCCATCAAACTTTCAAAAAAGACTTATTTGTTTTTATCAAATTCATAATTCTAAAAAATATGCCATGAGCCTTTTCTGAAAGTTCGATGGCATATTAAGTCTTTTCCCATTCTAAAATGCCTTGAAAGGTCGTGTCGGTGCTAGGGTTTTTAACGAGGGAGTTTAATATTTAAAAAAGTTAACACACGAACTAACTGAAGAGTTCGACATTTACTATATATACATGAAAAAAATTTAAATCATTTATAAACAGTAATATTTTTCGCCAAAAAAAATTTGAATGAACATTTGAATGTATGTTTGCTCCGCCCCTGCTGAAAAGGCCACGCAAGGCAAAGCAAACAATTCATATATGATTAATTTTCGTCAACCAATGGTCCCTTCTCTAGTTTTGTATATGTTAGACTAGATTGTTTAAATACAATACTTATAACATGAGGCTATCGTTTAAGTGTGTGATAATCGATACATATAAAATAAGATTATTTTTTATCAAGAGTCTTATAAATATCGTATTTGTAAATTATTACATCAGGCTTAATACGTTAAATTACTTTGTCATGCAAATTAACTTTACTTTGGTAATATAAAAATTCTATACAAGCATCGGGTGCATATCAACTTTTCTTCGATTAAAAATTACACCTTATATATAGAAATTAAAATTATATTTTCCATTTATATAATAAATATTAAATCTTTTTGATTTTGTTGTCTATTTATTTTTTGACAATTTTAAATCCCCTCCCTTCATTTCATTCTTTTTTATATTGTTGCTCGAATGAAGACACCTGATCAATTTGACTTTTTCATATGACCCCCTCCTACTCTTCTCTTTTATGAGCTTTAATTTTCGCATAGTTTTAATCGTCGTAATAAAAAATGAATAAATATTTTTCTAGAAAAATATATATTAATACACATATAGAAATAAATGTTAAAATTAAATCTCGTAAAATGAAAATTTTAGTTTCGTGACTAAACTTTCAGAAAGAAAGAGAAGTCTCGTGTAAGAAAAATACGGCTAATACAATTGAAGTTTATCTTTAAGAAATATATTTATATCCATTTTAGTTTAATTTAAAAAAAAGAAAATATAAAAATCAACCGTTTTTTTATCCACTCATCATAGTTGGTTTTTGTCTATAAATAATCCAACATTTTTTCATTTCTTCTTCATTATTCTTCAATTCAATATATCTTTCTCCAAAATCACAACAAAAAATGGAATTATTTATGAAAAACTCTTCTCTTTGGGGTTTAGAAATTTATTTATTTTGCTTATTTATAGCTTTATCAAACATCAATAGGGTGTTTGCTTCTCATAACATATTTTTGGACTTGCAATCTTCAAGTGCTATTAGTGTCAAGAATGTTCATAGAACTCGTTTTCATTTTCAACCTCCTAAACATTGGATTAATGGTACGTTCATCTTTCGTTTTTTTATTTATATAACATACGCTAAATTTAACGTTGGCAATGGTTTTATTACTTAAATTCGAATATGAATATATGACTTTGCTTATGTGGATATATATAGTAATAAAAGCTTGTGTATAAATACATGTTATAAACATAATTATGTGGTTCATTTGTGTTAATTAGTTTTTTCTTATACAGCATTCGATATTCTTTTCGAAATTTAATTCATTTAAATTTGCATTAAAATATTTCACTTCTGAAGGTAAAACTACTCCTGATCAATTATAACTAACTCGATACTTAAAATTTTAAATTCGAAATTAGATTAATTATTATGGCAAGACAACTACAAGGCTAAGGTTTTGGATAAGACTGTGCAAAAGAGAAAAAGAAACATGAAATATATGAAAAAGTTCTTTTAACCTAAGATTTTGGCCATGGAATTAAGGTGAAAATTAATTTGTTGGAGGCACCCTTTATATTCCCCATGGTATTTTCTTCTCCCTTATATTTTTCCTTCTAAATTATTATTATTATTATTATTATTATTATTATTATTATTATTATTATTATTATTATTATAATAATAATAATAATAATAATAATAATAATAAGTATTGACATATAGTGACATTAGATACTCCTATATTGTGTACATTTAATATGTAGGTGTTATACTAATTAAAACTTGCCAAACATATTGTCACTTATAAATTTTTGTACTTACACTTATCATTCTACATGATATATATTTTTTTTATAGTCACGATAAATCTCATGACATGTTTCAGATCATAATTTTTCAAACACCTTTTTTCTTTATTTTTTAAATTACGTATCAAATCAAATTACGTCACATAAATTTAAATGATTCATTAATTTTACAGAGAAAACTAATTAGTTTCTGTGTTTTCACCTTTCATTTATTAATTACTACTTAGTATTTCATTATTATTTCTCAATTTTTGATTAATTATTATTTAATGCATTCTATTGTCTTCACTAATCATTTCTTTTTTTATAATTCTTTGTTCTTAATATGTCTCTCTCCATTGGATGCCTTTCAAATATACAAAGACCCTAATGGTGAGTTATATTAATTTTTTTTTTAAATTTATTCTTCCTAAATATACTATATATACACATAACTTACCAATAACTTTATCATATTATTGACTTTCATTTTATTTTTCAAACAGCACCAATGTATTATAATGGAATATATCATTTATTCTATCAATACAATCCAAAAGGATCAGTATGGGGCAATATTATTTGGGCTCATTCAGTCTCAAAAGACTTAATAAATTGGATCCATTTAGAACCAGCAATTTATCCATCCAAAAAATTTGACAAATATGGTACTTGGTCTGGATCAGCAACTATTCTACCTAATAACAAACCTCTAATCTTATACACCGGAGTAGTAGATTCCTATAATAATCAAGTTCAGAACTATGCCATTCCCGGCTAACTTATCTGATCCATTTCTTCGTAAATGGATCAAACCTAATAACAACCCGTTGATCATCCCTGACGATAGTATCAACAAAACCAAATTTCGCGATCCAACAACAGCTTGGATGGGCCAAGATGGGCTTTGGAGGATTTTAATAGGAAGTATGAGAAAACATAGAGGGATGGCGTTATTGTATAGAAGTAGAGATTTTATGAGATGGATCAAAGCCCAACATCCACTTCATTCATCTACTAATAATGGAAATTGGGAATGTCCTGATTTTTTTCCAGTATTATTAAAAAGTACTAATGGTTTAGATGTATCTTATCGCGGAGAAAATGTTAAATATGTCCTTAAAATTAGCCTTGATGTTACTAGGTTTGATTATTACACTATTGGCATGTATGATATCAAAATAGATAGGTACATTCCGAATAACAATTCTATTGATGGTTGGAAGGGATTGAGACTCGATTATGGGAATTTCTATGCATCTAAATCATTTTATGATCCTACTAAGAATCGAAGAATCGTGTGGGGTTGGACAAATGAATCAGATGTTTTACCTGACGATGAAATTAGAAAAGGATGGGCTGGAATTCAAGCTATTCCGCGAAAAGTATGGCTAGATCCTAGTGGTAAACAATTAGTTCAATGGCCTATTGAAGAATTAGAAACCTTAAGAAAACAAAAGATCCAATTGAACAACAAGAAGTTGAGCAAGGGAGAAAAGCTTGAAGTTAAAGGAATCTCAGCATCACAGGTTTCAACTTTTCCTTATTAAACTATAGTCTTTTAATCTAGTTCTTATGTATACAATGTATAATCAATGTATAATTATTATATCAATTGCATATGATCGATCGATATATAGTTATATATGTGTATATCGGAGATAATTATAAATTATTGCAATTGAACGAGTGAAGTATTTTTGGTGAATCTGCTAAAAATATTGAAATCCTTTACATAAATTGTCCTTTTTACATATTAAGTCTAAATAAAGTTGTGCAGTACTAGCTCCGTCTCATCTTGCATTTCTTTGATTGTAGGCTGATGTTGAAGTGTTATTCTCATTTTCAAGTTTGAACAAGGCCGAACAATTTGATCCTAGATGGGCTGACCTATATGCCCAAGACGTTTGTGCCATAAAGGGTTCGACTATCCAAGGTGGGCTTGGACCATTTGGGCTTGCAACATTAGCTTCTAAAAACTTAGAAGAATATACACCTGTTTTCTTCAGAGTGTTCAAGGCTCAAAAGAATTATAAGGTTCTCATGTGCTCAGATGCTAGAAGGTTTGTTTCTTCAATCCAACTAGTTGTAATGATCTAAGTAAACCAAATTTTACTTGTCAACTTAACTATTGATCAATTTTACTCGGTATAGGAGCAAGTAAATCAAGAATTATAATGACCCGACTTTGATATTATGATAAGAAATACATCTACTTATCGATCGCTCGTTAGTATCATTAAAAAACTCTAACCATGTTTAGTTTTTTTTATTAATGAGCAAGATCTACCATGAGACAAAATGAAGGAATGTACAAGCCCTCATTTGCTGGATATGTTGATGTAGATTTAGGAGACATGAAGAAGTTATCTCTTAGGAGTTTGGTAGGTTTTTGCTTTCACATATTTCTTACTTATAATTTGTTTGATCAAAATTTTAAAATCCGATTATTTTGAAGAGTAACGATTTGTGTTTTGACTAATCAGTTTGTATCATATGTATATTTTTTTAGATTGATAACTCAGTAGTGGAGAGTTTTGGTGCCGGTGGCAAAACATGCATAACATCAAGGGTGTATCCAACATTAGCGATTTATGATAATGCACATTTATTTGTCTTTAACAATGGCTCTGAGATGATTACAATTGAGACTCTGAATGCTTGGAGCATGGATGTATCTAAGATGAACTAAATATTTCCAAAAAATGGAATTATGTCTACAATTATATAATGTCTAAAGAGACAAAAATTGTATCAAATTTAAGAGTAGATGATGTCCTCAAGAATCCTCTATAATTGTCTCTAATTTATTTTGGTGAATTTAGAAGGCAAAGAGTGTATATATGGACTTTTCTAGTACCATATATATACTAAGAAATAAATTTGTTAGCTTTCCTTTTTGTTTTGTAACATAATCAAATGTGTGTCTTATGTAGAACTAATATTTGGTAATATTAGGCAAGTTGTTATGTGACTTATTTTATCAAATATATTAAGAAGTTCAAGAAGAAGAGTACAAGTAAGCAGAGTCGAATTCAGAATTTGAGAATTTGACTACAATTAATATTTTTTTAATGTAAGCACTAACGATCCGCCTTGCAAGTAAGCGAAAGGACAAAAGTTTTACCTTACTAATTCTATTGAGGCACTAAATTCCTATTAACAAGCATGTAAAATATGAGAAGACGAAAGAACTAAATAAGTTATAATTATTGCATAGTATATATAACACATTCTATGATAATATTACAAATAAGAATATCGAATACTTAATTAATGACAAACTATAAAAGCAAAGAAGGAAGGATGAACCTCCAAAAAAAAAATCCGCAAATGAATAAAGATGGCCAAAATAAAGTAACTTGACAAAGTTGATTCTTCCATTCATAATTAAATCTGTTCAAAAACACTTGATAATTAATTTTTAACTTTAAGAGATGCATAATATCGTTTCTTATTATTCTTTTAGGGCTTTTCGCGTAGGAATAAAATATATATGATCAAATTTCACGTCATATAAATAATGTGAAAAAAAACTTATAATTCTCAAGGTAACAAGAAATCATGTTTTCTTGACGCCTTCATGGAGACTACTTCCTCAATAGTAACAAAGAATAACATTTTAAGTGGCGACTCTAAAAATTCGTGACGAGTATATTAATCGCCACTAAACATTATTTGTAATTATGACTTCTTTTCTTTTTCATCTTTTTTTAAGGTCAAATTTACCACTTTATCTTATTTATTTTAATTGAAAAATCCCAAATTTTGCATTATTTTTCGAATTCCTTTTTTTTTTAACACACTCAAAAGTCAAAACATTAAAAAATGAAATAGCAAATTAAATGCAAAAGACTTGTTCTAACAATAAAAAATAGTAAAACAGACTCATGAAAGGTAACAATAACCAACAAATCATCCAAAATTTTAGATAAATATTATCCAAACAAATAAAAAATAATTATTCAATCCATTTATTTATTTATTATTTATTTTTATTATAAGAAAACCTAAATTAACTCTCCATCTTTCAATCAAAAACAAACTCTACTCATTATTTTTCACTATAAATACTCTTCATAATTTTCATTTATTCTTCATTCCCATGTTTCTTTCTCCCTATCCAATAAAAATTTAAAAAAAAATTATTTAGATTAAATATTACTATCTGTCAAAGCAATCATTGAAAAAAATTAAAATTAAAAAAAAAACTATGGATCGTTGGCTTTGCCAGTTATCTTAGTTTGCTTTTTTGTAGTTCTATATCCAATAATATTGTTTTTGCTTCTCATCAAGTTTTTATTCACTTGCAACTCAAAATGCTGTAAATGTTCAAACTGTTCATCGAACTGGTTATCATTTTCAGCCAGAAAAACATTGGATCAATGGTATGTAGCGCGCTTTTTTCGCGATTTTTCTTCTTTATATATATGTCAAAAAAAATTTGGATTATATCGAACATGTTGTGTAAATTTAGTATAATACATTATTAATCACGTATGTTATATTAATATGTCAATTGATGCATGACATGTATTAGCACGACTTTTTTGTGTTTTTCTTGTTATTTAATCTTTACTAATTTTTTATTTTTTTTGGATCAATGGTATGTATACGCTTTTTTTCGCGATTTTTCCTCTTTATATACGTGTTTAAAAAAAATTAAATTCTATCGAACATGTTGTGTTTAATCTAGATTCAATACTAGTGATTTGACACTAATAAAATATCGAGCACTTACCATATAACAACTAAATCTAGATATGTTATTAATCACGTCTGTTATATTAATATGTCAATAGATGCATGACATGTATTAGTACGATTTTTTTGTGTTTTTCTTGTTATTTAATCTTTACTAATTATTTATTTATTTTTTGATCAATGGTATGTATACGCGTTTTTTTCGCAATTTTTCCTCTTTATATACGTGTTTAAAAAAAATTAAATCTATCGAACATATTGTGTTTAATCTAGATTCAATACTAGTGATTTGACACTTATAAATAATCGAGCACTTACCATCTGAACAACTAAATCTAGATATGTTATTAATCACATCTGTTATATATGTTGTGTTAATCTAGATTCAATACTAGTGATTTGACACTAATAAATAATCGAGCACTTACCATCTGAACAACTAAATCTAGATATGTTATTAATCAAGTTTCTTATATTAAGATATCAATAGATACATGACATGTCTTAGTACAATTTTCTTTTTTTTCGTGTTTCTAATATTATTTAATCTTTACTAATCTTCTTTTTTTTTTT
The DNA here is from genome assembly GCA_022817965.1 of Solanum lycopersicoides. Taxonomy (NCBI): domain Eukaryota; kingdom Viridiplantae; phylum Streptophyta; class Magnoliopsida; order Solanales; family Solanaceae; genus Solanum; species Solanum lycopersicoides. The sequence continues at coordinate 4,042,546 of CM040626.1, forward strand.
TTTGAATGATGTATCTTGATGCCTTCAAAACATACCATAGATCCCAATGGTAAGTAAAGTTATTTTTAATTTGTTTTATTTTATTATATAATATAATATACGTCAAGAGAATAAATTCTTTTTTCATATTTTAAACAGCACCGTTGTATTTCAACGGAGTGTACCATCTGTTCTACCAGTACAACCCGAAGGTTCAGTATGGGGCAACATTGTTTGGGCTCATTCAGTTTCAAAGGACTTAATCAATTGGATCAATTTAGAACCAGCAATTTACCCATCCAAGCCATTTGACCAATTCGGTACATGGTCCGGATCAGCAACGGTTCTACCTGGTAACAAGCCAGTCATCCTGTACACTGGAATAATAGATGCCAACCAAACCCAAGTTCAAAACTACGCGGTTCCAGCTAACTTATCTGATCCATATCTCCGCGAATGGATCAAACCCGATAACAACCCATTAATTATAGCGATGCTAGTATCAACAAGACGAAATTCCGTGACCCAACCACAGCTTGGATGGGTAAAGATGGACATTGGAGAATCGTGATCGGAAGTTTGAGGAAACATAGCAGGGTTTAGCTATAATGTATAGAAGCAAAGATTTTATGAAATGGGTTAAGGCTAAACACCCACTTCACTCAACTAACGTACTGAAATTGGAATGTCCAGATTTTTTCCCTGTTTCATTGAAAGGTACTAATGGGTTAGATCAATATGGTGAAGAACACAAGTATGTGCTTAAGAACAGTATGGATCTAACACGATTTAGTATTATACGCTTGGAAAATACGATACTAAAAAAGATAGGTACGTACCGGATGTTGGTTCGATTGATAGTTGGAAGGGATTGAGACTTGATTATGGTAATTTCTGCATCAAAATCATTTTATATCCAAGCAAAAACCGTAGGGTTATTTGGGGTTGGTCTAATGAATCAGATATATACCCTGAAGATGATAATGCCAAAGGATGGCTGGGATTCATTTTAGATATACCACCGTAAAGTATGGCTTGATCCAAATGGAAAACAATTGGTTCAATGGCCTGTTGAAGAATTAGAAACCCTAAGAACCCAAAAGGTTCAATTGAGCAACAAGAAGTTGAACAATGGTGAAAAGATTGAAGTTACAGGAATCACACCCGCACAGGTATATTTATTTATTACTCAAAAAAAAAAAAAAAAACTAGTTTTACTTGTGACTTAGAACGAGTTTAAGAAAAAGAAATTGGTTCTAAATTAATTTTATGTCAAATGTATCAAAAATGTCTTTTAATCTTGTGGTTGTGGTCTTAAACATGATATGTGTGGAAAAAAGGAAATAGGTCGTTTTTTTTTAAACAGACTAAAAAGGAAATAAGAACATTTTATTTTTTTTGAAACGGGAGTATTATTATTGGGCAAATGACAGGGCTAAATGACCATTGTCCATTATAAGTTTTTAATAATCAAAATCTCTCAAAAATATACAAAAATACGGATATATAATAGAGCTGATACAATAAAAAGGTGGCGGATACATTATATGTTTTTGTCACATTTTTTTATCCGTCTCATTTTTTGTCATATTTTTGTATCCGCCTCATTTTTTATCACATTTTTGTATCCGTCTCATTTTTTTTGTCACATTTTTGTATCCGCCTTATTTTTTGTCACATTTTTGTATCTGCCTCATTTTTTGTCACATTTTTGTATCTGCCTCATTTTTACATTTTTATATCTGTTTCATTTTTTATCACATTTTTGTATCCGTTTCATTTTTTGTTACATTTTTGTATCCGCCTCATTTGACTTAAAAATGAGAAATTTTAGATATTTGTAAAACTAATAGTCATAACGATAATAAGTGAACTTAAGGGAAAGAATTTTTGTCATTTTTCCATTATTATCTAATAATAATGTTCAAAATTTTGACTTTATATAAAATATGACAGGCTGATGTTGAAGTGACATTCTCTTTCACAAGTTTGGATAAAGCAGAGTCATTTGATCCTAAATGGAATGATATGTATGCACAAGATGTTTGTGGACTCAAGGGTGCAGATGTTCAAGGTGGGCTTGGGCCATTTGGTCTTGCTACATTAGCTACTGAAAACTTGGAAGAAAACACACCTGTTTTCTTCCGAGTTTTCAAAGCACAACAAAACTACAAGGTTCTATTGTGCTCTGACGCTAAAAGGTACATATTGAATTTCACTTGTTGGTAACGTTTTCGATAGTATTATAATGATAAAATGACAAATCTTTTGGTTTATGTTTGATATAGGTCAACTCTTAAGTTCAATGAAACAATGTACAAAGTTTCATTTGCTGGATTTGTTGATGTTGATTTGGCTGACAAGAAATTGTCACTCAGAAGCTTGGTAACTTTTCTTTCATCGTTAATAAAATATCTAAACGAATATTTGAATCTAACTATTGAAACTCTTTTAATGTAGATTGATAATTCAGTTATAGAAACTTTTGGTGCTGGTGGAAAGACATGTATAACATCGAGGGTTTATCCAACATTGGCAATTAACGAGAAGGCACATTTATTCGCGTTCAACAACGGAACGGAGCCAATCACAATTGAGAGTTTGGATGCATGGAGTATGGGCAAAGCTAAGATACAATATTGAAAAAAAGAATAAGGAGAAAGGAACTATGGTAAAGGGGGGAAATATGAGATTTTGATGGACATATAAGAGTTTGTTATTTTGATATTTCAACTCTATTTTTTGTTTATCAAATTAGATATCCCTCGAATCAAAAAAAACATGTATATAGATTTATCCTCAATTTTCAATTTATGACAATAATGCTATGTTTTTTATCTAAAAATTGTTGTTTCCTTATATTATTTTGTTCAATCGCGTATTTATCTTATTGATATCTTTAGATATGAAGAATGAAGTAACTCGATTATTAAAGAGAATGTGAAGGGCCTTTTAGAAAAGAAATCGCAAAGTTAAATAACTTCATAAAAAGCAACACAGAACTTTAACTCTTAAAGCAATTTAAGAATACTAAAACGACAATACGAACCAAAACATTTGAATAATATATACTTTTCAATGTCTTTCGTTTGAGTTTAGAACGAAAAACTATTTTTGGTTTGGAAGAAAAAAAAGTGTGTTAAAAAATGAGACCGTATAAAATGAATGAATATTTATCAAACTAGCTATTTTCCAATATGCTCGTTTGTCGATGGGATCCACCTATACCAATAGCTCAATGTTAGAATAGCGTGAAATCTATTTTGCAACTTCAAACTAGTAAGTCAGGTTCCATAAATCCGTAGCCAGAAAAAGAAATTGTTTTTTTTTGTTTTTCTGGAAAGTATTTTCTTATATATTCAATTTTGTATTGAACAACAAAGTTAAGAAATATTGTCAAAGTATTTTCTCCATAACATAGACCATGAGAGAGGTTCAATTTATCTAACAATTTGCATTTGAGATTTGCACAAATATCAGATTCAAGTGGATCAAAACTAAAATAAATTGTAAAAAATAACAAGTTCAAATGGACCAAAAAAAATTTATTTGATAAAAACCGTATACAACAAAGTGTTATACATGTCATTCTACCAGTCAAATCTCTTAAAATCATGGAGTCACCAAGGTCATCTAAGAACGTCAAGAAGATAGATTGTTTCGAGCTATACTTGATATTCATGTCGACTAGCTTAGCTGACAAAGACTTGAACTGTGGAGTACTGTAAATGTTCAACAAAACAGAAGAAAAACAATAGGCGAGCAGCAATTCTGGAAAGAGGTAAAAACCTGCAAAACATGGTCAAAACTGAATGAATTGAGTTTAGCATAACCTACAATACATGATTAACAAAGAAACAAGAATTGGTCATCTCCAATTTTAGAACAAGAAAGCAAATAATTCAAAAAAGAACGAAAGAAAAATAAAAGGAAATAATTGGAACAAGTTTGGTAAGTCAGAATACATTAGCATAATATTGGAGCTCACAGAGTCATTTGCTGACTCTTGCATATAGAGTAATTTCCTCCTCCTTACCATTGACAAGCAAGAAATAAATATGAACAAAATACTATGAAAACATAAAGAAATCGAGCAACAAAAAAAAGAGAAACCAACGTGATGAATGAACACAAAACATGGATATGTTGCATAAGACTAAACATATCACCTCAACATGGAAACATTGCAAAGTCTTGAATTGAGTTGGCAAAGTCAGAATATCAATAAGCCTCAGAAGTTTTAGCTCATTGGGAATAAACCCCTGGCACATCTAATAGACTCATCATTCTTGCCATAAAATTGAATTACCAAAGTGTAATACTACATCACCTTAAAACACATACACAATACACCAGGAAGAAAGCAAGAATGGAAACAAATACATTATGAATACACAATATCAAAAGAGAAAGGTCAGAATATCAATAAGCGGTTAGTGTAAACATTCAACAGGGAGTTCTCCCTTCACACAGTAGATATTCATCATTCCTACAACTGCTAAAATAACTAAAATGTCAAAAGAATCAAATTTATATATTTGAACACATCAGCCTACTCCATGTAAATCAAAAACATAAAAGAGTAAATCACAAAGGCAAGTCAGAATATCAATAAGCCTCGATGATTGAGCTCATAGAGGAATTCACCCCTCGCACATCTAATTGTTTTTCATCATGCTTGCCATAACAAAGGGGAAGTATACATCCACCTCAATTAGAATCACTCAAAGTGACTTTGGTTTTATAATTCCATAAGAAAAAGTAGAATCGACAAGGGATGTGACACCACAAAGTACGGGCTATAACCTGATGTGTAACTACAGTTAAGGTCTAAATCAGAAAATAATGAAGCAAATTTGGAGATCACAAAATTCAAAAGTCCCATTTATTACTGTTATTATAAGTACTTCAAGAAGGCAAGTCAGAATATCAATAAGCCTCGATGATAGAGTTCATAGAGGAATACACCACTCACACATCTAATAGTTTATCATCATTCTTGCCATAGCAAAGTTATGTTATGAATATATATAGAGATATACTATAAACACCATCTAAATTAAGGAGATTCAAAGTATCTATTTGTTGGAACAAAAAGATAGCAACTTTCATTTTCCACTGTGACAAATTATTCAAACACACAAATGCATAATAAAGACTACAAATTTCAAAAGCTGAAATTATGTCTTGGAACAAATAGAAAGTACTACATTAAGGCAAGTCAGAATATCAATAAGCCTCGATGGTTGAGCTCACAGAGGAATTCACCACTCGCACATCTAATTGTTTTTCATCATTCTTGACATTAAAAACAACAATTTTAAAAATAGAACTGGAAAAATAATGTACACACCACAACAACAAAAGCTCTAAAGAAACAAATATGCTTTACAATCTCATATGATTAAGATAGAAATTGGCACAATGATCATATAAGGTGGCACCTTTCTCATTTCAAAAAATTTAAATTCTTAACTGAATTCTCAGAACAAAAATTCAAAGGACTTTCTTTTTTTCCTAATTTGAAAAGAAAGTAGTTCTTAAAGGCAAGTCAGAATATCAATATGCCTCGATGTTTAAGCTCATAGAGGAATTCACCCCTCGCACATCTAATTGTTTCCAATCATTCTTGCCATACAAAAAGAAATTTACTTAAAAAAAACTGCTTGCAATATAATCCACACACTGCTTCAACAAGAGATATTCCAAGAGTATCTAATTCAATAACACCAAAGATATTACACTTCAAAATTCCAAAACAAATCAATTAGAACATTCCATATTAACCATAGTGACAAACATTTGCAACCAGACAAATGGTATAACCTGATTTGACACAACAATCTACAAAAGTACTTCATAAAGGCAAGTCAGAATATCAATAAGCCTCGATGATTGAGCTCATAGAGGAATTCACCACTCACACATCTAATTTTGTTTTCATCACTCTTGCCATAACAACATGCAAATTCACTAAAAAAAAATATATATATATATATATATATATAATGTACACCCCACCTCAACTAGAGCCATTCAAAGCATCTTTGGTTCTATAATCCCAATTGGGAAAAACAAAACAAAAGAAAGGGATATAACTCATAAGATTAGGCAAGGCAAAAGGAGACTCACTAAAGGAAAACCCTAGAGAGAATCTCCAGTATATAACACACTCATCATATATACAATTGCACATACAAAAGAGTGTGTATATATACAATTAATATAGCGCAGCTATGACTCAAAACGCTTCCATGGAGCATAATGGAAGGCGATCTTAAGGGCGGCGCAAAATGAAACAAATTAATCTATAACACTCTAAAAGAAAATACACTTTCGCTATATAGCTCCAATCTATCAAAATGTTTTAACATAGTCCAAAAAAAAATCTTTTAGACAAATCAATACATACCCAATAGCATTTTGGTTAATCTACGCAGACAATCAAAGCAACATAAAAGCAAAATACACAGAATTCATGTAAAAAATTTGGGTTTATAAAATAGTTTTGAGTTTACCATTCACTATAATCAACTGAAACAGAAAAAACACAGCTGACTAAGTTGAGAATGGCAAATAATTATAGGGTATTATAACTTCCACTGTAGCAAACTAAATTGCGCAAGAGGTTTCAGTTATTAACCCATTAAAACATGAAATCAAAAGAGGAAAAACATCATAGAAGAAATTGAATTGAATAAGCAACAGAGAAGAAACTCACAATGATTCAGCTACAATGGGGGTTGATCCCCCAATTACTGGAGTGAAAAATAGATATTTATAGACTCAACAATTAGGGTTTTAGCATAGGATTAATGGGCTTAAGAGTAAATGGACCTGAATATTGCTGGTTGGGCCGAAGATGTATAGGCCCAAATTGAAGATTCATTTCTTGCAAAAAAAAAAAAAAAAAATCTTATAATAAAGAGAAACGATCTAAATGTGTCATCGAACTTTGAGAAAAAGATTCATTTACATATCAACCGTTAAAAGTTTAATTTATTTATGTCATTTTCCTATTTATAAAAAATTGATTCATGTCATAATTTATTAGCTAAAAACAGTTCTCATTTTGCGAAATCATTTTTTACACATGGTATGGGTGACATTAATTAAATTATTTTTTAAAAAAGAAAAAAGGTTATTAAATAATGTATGTAAGAATTGTTTTTACTAGTCTTAATATAAAACTTTCTAATTTTGCAATTTGTTATTAAAAGATATCTTTTTATTTAAACATAGATTGTTTCAAAAAATCATTAGGGGGTTAACTTTTATTTCATGTTTACTTTGAGATATTAGTAAATCTTTGGATGATTTTACTCCATTATTAATGCTAAAATTATATGATTAATATCTTACATTAATTGTCGGACATCTTTATTTATCTCATCACACATACCAAATGATCCCCGTATAGATTAGCCACGTATGAAGCATTAAGTTAGGCTCTTTCAAATCCAATTTCATACTTGAAATTTTGAGTCAAGCTCTGTCAAAGCCCAACTTTAAACCTCAACGTTAAATTTAAAAACCTCAATTTCATCTTTATAAATTTCTACTTTTCTTAGAACAATGTCTCAAAAAAAGTTGTTTATGCACTTCGTTTTATCATGTATATATACCCGATATAAAACTTTATAACTAACAGAATTGCAAGACAAAAAGACTATAAATTTATCCAACAATCAGCCTGCATAAACCAAAATTAAGAGAACTTAACTATCTCGAAAAACTGGCAAACTCAAAATGAAGGTGGTTTCGAAACCAAAAGTGCTCAACTACAAAGTGTTCAGAAATCAAATGTAAATAGATATCGAAAGCTGCATTTTTCGACAACAATATTTTCCTCCAACTTGCAACATGCTGCAGAAAAGAAAGAGTCTTCACAGCCTCCTTCCCCTTCTACCACCCTTTCTGCGAGTACTATCGGTGGGAATTGGAGTAACATCCTCTGCAAAATATATAGGAAGAATTACTTAAAAGTGATGACATAACATTGATACAAGAGATTATATGGAGCATATTTCAAGAACAATCATGATGCAATACTAATGCAAAGAGAGTAAGCTTATGTACCTATACGTCCAATTTTCATGCCAGAACGAGCCAAAGCTCTAAGAGCGGACTGGGCACCAGGACCAGGAGTCTTGGTCTTGTTGCCTCCTGTAGCTCGGAGCTTAATGTGAAGAGCATTAATTCCAAGTTCCTGTAAATCAAAAGTTAATAAATAATATTTTAAAAGATTAAAATGTGATGACGAGACCTAGTGACATCAGAATAAATGGATAAAGATGGAAGGATCCGAGCATGAATCTTAAATAAACATAGTGTTGCTATATTTAGACTCCGAATAAATGGCATAGCATGGAATCCATTAAAAATACTTCTGACCACCATTCAAAAACCTTGACGCTTAAATAGAATCTGAAGTACACATATTTTCCATAGTTCAAGCAACACCAGCCATTATGTAATTGTTAGTGGTAGTAGTGTCTGAAAATTGAAGGACTTCAGAATGGAATATTCTAGAACAAAGCCTAACAGATCCAAACCGGTGACATAAAATCTATGGGTCTCTACTAATATGTTCGATGGGATAGCACTTATTCCAATCGATTATACACAAATTTGTTATTATTAAGCAAAAGTGAGATGTATCGGGCATATGGCACCCAAAAACAATCTTACGGACCATCTACATCCTAGCAAGAAACATAGATAGGAGAGTAAAGGCCATCATGTACATTATAAGATCTTTGAATGTCTAGTCGGCAGAAATTATTAGCTTTAGCACACATTCAGAAAACTCTTCGACTAGAAGGGAGGCATCAGAAGATCCAAAAGGTCTTAAATTTCGTAACTGCTAAATTTTGTCTTCAAATCAACACTCTACAATTAAAGAAGAGCTATCTAATTTGGCACCTACATTACTGGTCAACGAAGGAAGGAAACATCAATCCCTGCACCAACATGGAATGCAACATCCAGTGGAAATTAGTACAGTTACACTTTTTTCACAGATAAAATCTAATATTTGATCTCTGTAAATCAGCCAGTACCATCTAGGCAAAAAGTCCTCATTTTCTTCGTTCATACATAAATAGTTTAGATTGATATAGACCTGAACTAGACCAACTTTATATCTGATGAGCTTAACTAACAATTAAGTAAGATTAAAGAAATCGACTTTATCAGAAACAAACAAGACACTACCTTGCATCGCTGTGACACATCCTGAGCTGCAAGCATAGCAGCATATGGAGAAGACTCATCTCTGTCAGCCTTCACCTTCATTCCACCTGCAACCATGATGTATAACAAATTGAGATGAAAGCCTTCTCCATACCATTACGACATCAACAACTAAGACTAAACTCCACACTAGATGGAATTCTAACCTCTATACCCATTTTCCTCCTTCCTAGAACCATTATATTCTAATAACAATATTTTGTTGCCTCAAACATATTAAGAATTCCCTAAAACTATAGATACTCTACATTTTCTACCACTTACATTCATCTATATTGAAATAGTAAATATATGTATAGCCAATAGGGAAAATAACAACAGGATTAGCATCCTGGAAGAAACGCATCTACATTTATACATAAACCAATGTTCGCATCGAAAGCAACAATTATACTGCTACCAGCTAATCAGTAACTACAAGGATGCACTCAAAAGTATAAAACAATTGTTACTATAAGGCATACCAGTAATGCGAACCATAGTTTCTCTTCCAGACAAATCAGTAACGTGCTGCATTCATCACATAAACTAAGATTCAGTAAAACATAAAAATCACAAAGCCAAATTTACATTTCTACATGCAATTTTCAAAAACCATAACTCACTCACAATGAATGTATCATTGAACGATGCAAAAATGTGTGCAACACCAAACACCAATTCACCTTCCCTCGTTGCTGGTCCAAGTGTAACAGTCTCTTCCTTAGGCTCCCTGGTCTTTCTTCTCGACTACAAACAAACAATTTCATCCAACATACAGTTAATTCAATTGAAATTATCAAATCAAACCGACATAAACAGCAAATAACTTCGAATCTTCAGTAATGAAATCGAAATTTCAACAAGAGAAATAGTACCATGGTTTCGGCTGAGCTTGATAGTGATAAATTTCAGAGATACTCAGCAGCTTGAAGAAACCCTAATTTGCAGTGGAAGTTTACAAAAATGGCTGCCGCTGTTTATATATTAGGGTTTTGGGGATGAGCTTTTTTCTGATAATATCTATAATTACCCCTATTGTTTTGCTTTGACTATAAGTGGCCCCTCTAGTTTGGGTGAAAGTTAATTTCTACCCCTCTTATTGTTTTATTGGTATGTTTTATCCTCCGTTAATCGTTATACGAATCGATTATTTTTACTCTCATCGATAATAAGCTCAGCAAATATATCCCTTGATGGTTTCCTCCAATCGGGTACAAGTATCAAATTTTAAATGGATCACCGATACCTAAGTTTTTGTCATCTTTCTTCTGGAACTCAAGGTAGAATTTTTTCACAGTCGGAGTTTGTATCAAATTAATAAGTACTTGACACATGTGTTTTGTGTATATAATATCCCTAAACTTGTTGTGGTTTTTCCCTTCGGGTACATCAAGTATGCTACTTTCTGATAATATCTATAATTACCCCTATTGTTTTGCTTTGACTATAAGTGGCCCCTCTAGTTTGGGTGAAAGTTAATTTCTACCCCTCTTATTGTTTTATTGGTATGTTTTATCCTCCGTTAATCGTTATACGAATCGATTATTTTTACTCTCATCGATAATAAGCTCAGCAAATATATCCCTTGATGGTTTCCTCCAATCAGGTACAAGTATCAAATTTTAAATGGATCACCGATACCTAAGTTTTTGTCATCTTTCTTCTGGAACTCAAGGTAGAATTTTTTCACAGTCGGAGTTTGTATCAAATTAATAAGTACTTGACACATGTGTTTTGTGTATACAATATCCCTAAACTTGTTGATTTTTTTCCTTCGGGTACATCAAGTATGCTACTTTCCCATTGAACCACACATATTTTATTTCTTTTAAACACCGTTGGTCGATGTGGAACCAGATTTTGTGAGAGATATTGATAGATGATACATATGTTGTTCCATAACTCATTAGTCCAGTTGATAGCGAAATTGTTTGAGAATAGTTGTGTTTTACTTCAAGTTATTTGAGCAAATTAGAAAATAAATGAGACTAACACACAGTTTGTCTTCATTCCTTCAATCAAAATCATTGCAATACGAACAATTGAAGGCATTTACAATAGAAAAATCGATAAAAATCAACCAACAATATTTAAAAGAAACAAATTATGGGTGGTTCAATGATTTAATAGAAAAATGACGTAATTGAAGTACCTGAAAGAAAAAACTCAACAAATTTAGAAATCTATTTATGAGTTCGGCCTATTATTAAACTATAATTGATTGATAAACATTCTCGTTTTTCAATCATGAAAAAATTGTATGGATTGCTGTCATTGTAAATAAACATTAAGGATGGGAATAAGATTTTGTGTGAATAATATATCTTGGTTTTGTAATTACCTTAAAATAAACTAAACTTGCTATTTTCATTTGCTAAATATACTTTTTTTTCTTATAATTTATGCGATATAATTTAAATTAACTAAGAAATAAACTAGGCTTTTGATTTATAATATATCATAGTGTACCATCTTTATGTTATACTTTTGTTAAAATATATAATCTTCAACATATCATATCATAATATGTGTATTACTATAAAAGTTGAGAGAAATTCAAAATGTAATGTTAATTATTCTAAAATGTAGAAATATGTCATTAATTCATTAAATCTTTGTTTAACATATGTAAGTATGTAACAAAGATTGTGCTGCTTTGAGCCCAACTTATGCTTCCTCTTTTTTTACCCTTCAAATAATTATAGTATTCAGATAAATTTGTGTGCATATCAATTAATTTTATGAGATATTTAAGTAAATAAAAGAAAAATCGAAGAAAAACAAGGTTAGAAAATAAGTTGTAAAAATGGGAAAAAATAATTGACAGCTGTGGGATTTGAACCCACGCCCTTTCGGACCAGAGCCTAAATCTGGCGCCTTAGACCACTCGGCCAAACTGTCTTGTGTGTATCATTTTGAATAATATATTTATAATTTAATTATTCTTAAAATATTGTTTTCGATTTACTCAATAATCATAATTCTTAAAAAATCCAAACAATAATAACGACATGAGTTGAAATTAAACGAAGAAATAAAAATACATATAGCCAACTATAACATGTTTAAAATGTGTAATTCATGTTGTTACTAGTTACTAATTAAAAAGAAAATCAACAATGGCATAGCCACATATACTCAATCGAACACCCTTCGTCGAAGACGAAAAATTATATCATGTCTATAGAATATTGTACAAAGTATATAGGTCGAAGATTTTTTTTTCATACATATATATTAAATCTTGGACACGTATGCTTAACGAAATTTCTAACTCCGTCATTGATAGATGAGGAGTTATCATCTTCATAATCAAAGAGTCTGGATATTCTATATATAATAATAACTATGCTTATAACAAAGCAAAATGGCCAATTATTTTTTGTATGAATATAAGTTACAAAATGAGAATTTGTTTTAATCAAATGGATCTATACGAAGGTCATGTTCACTTGCCATCACCATTCCAGTGCACAAACATGTAGGACACATTACCTAGACAAACAAAATATCATAATATGAAATAAAATCCATTAGCATATATACGATACGATAAGGAAAAGTTGTCGTAATATGTGATGAGAGATGCATGCGCGTATTTGTGACAGGATATTTATCATACGGAAAGATATGTCACGAAACTGTGACATGCATCTTCTTAGAGGAACTCATTTCGTAGGTAGCAAAACTAGCAAGGATAGGAAGAAGGGGTTCAACGAACCTTGTTGTTGATGAGGATGTTATTCCAACTACGAGGAAAGGCCTCATTTTGGCCATGTAATGTGGACGAATATGAATTGTTTTATTCTACGGTCACACAATTTTGCAATGCTCGACTATGGGACGGATTGTGACAGACACAAAATGATATAAAATGACCGTTGAGTGCATGAAGTTGGGAGATGATCGTGTTTCATACCTTTCCAGTCCCGGAGCAATTTGCACATCTTTTAAGAGTTGGTGCACGCAACGATTGATAAGAACCATTCACTGAAATTGGTTCAGTATAAAGGCATTTACCGCTTGCTGAACAGCGTGCACATGCCAAGTACCCTATACCAAATCAAATGACCATGAAATGAGATTATGGTCACGTTTGACGATTAATCTAGTACCATGAACTCAAATAATCAAAAAAAGATACCAACTATTGGTCGAGAGTTCAATAGTGTAGACATTGTGACAATGATATGTAATAAATATCACAAGGACATACCACTTCCATAGCAATATTTGCACTTTTTCTTCTCTTGTTGGACTGCATTGTTAGCTTCTATTAGCATGAGGGCTGAGATGACTCCCACTGCCCCGCCTGAAAAGGACGCTACTATGGGGTCGACCTGGCTGAGAAGAAGAGAAAAAGAAGTCGGTACCCAAATTCACAACGACGTAAGTGGTCTTTTGTTTCTATTTTGTGATGCTCCTTTTTTTTTGGAAGGTAAAGATCAATGCAGTGAACAAATTTGCACAATTTAATGATGTTTGTAAGGATAATTCAACGACCTTTTCTACATACCTCAATTGCATAGGCAAATGCATGTTACGTATGAAATCTTCGTACGAGGTGCCTCCTAGACCTAATTTCAGCTCAAGCTGCAATATCAAAGAGTTACAGTAGTCGAAAGACTTCATCATTCAAGAATAGGGAAATAAATAACTCCATAGTACTGTTATGCATAATGCAGAACCAGAATAAGGATAAGGAAATAATTGAGTTCATGAGCTTACTACTGGGGCAAGTAATCCACCGAAGACCATAATCCCAGCTATAAATGAAAAACTTGTAAGATAAAGCTGCTTCAGCGTCTTTGGAGTCTGATACAAACAAAAAATGCACCAAGTAAAGGATAAGTGTCACAAAATGCTGATCGATAACAAACAAATATGTCAGTTTCATATATAGGTCAGTTAGACAAGCTTCCAGACATCTCAACTCAAAAGTGTTGCAGCGGTGACGAAGCTTGCCAAGCTTTACATGTATTGTATATTAACTTGAGGTCGTTGTAGGAACTCATAAATTTGAATCCCCGATCCGCTATGTTTGTCAAGTTGCATACTTTGACAAACCAAAACATGAACAGATGACTTTCCCGAAACAGAGATTTTTGTTTTTAACTGGATGTATAAAGCCTCCTAAGACCAACTGAATCCCTAGTATACTTCAGTTGTTTACAAGGGGACTCGGCAAATTACCATGTTAGGAAGAAACGGTATCGTTGATGGGATATCTGGCATCTCATTTTCATCTTCACCGGTCTCACCTCTAGTGTTAGAGTTCTTTAACCTTTGTTGTATTCTTAGCCGACGTACCTGAAAAATTAATCTGGATTTTAAGAAGCTATTTGAGAGTACAATCCTTGGAATAATAAGTTGTTCCTTCAAGTCCTTAGAGAATGTTAGAACTTGAGAAAACTCACCTCTTCCATAAGGAGGAAGATTTTGTTGCGCCTGCTCCTAATGTTATCTTGGATTTCTTGAAACTGCATCTGACCAAAATCTTGAACAGTCTCTGGTCCTTCAATGATGCAGAAATTACTGTAACAAACACGGACCAACATTAGTTAACTTCAAACGAACACAACCTTATAGATTATGAGTCCAAAAACTGCAAGCAATATACAATCAATCAAAGCTTATATGAGTCCAACACCAGCTTATGTTGTCTTGGATTTCTTGAAACTGAATCAGACCAAAATCTCGTATGGTCACTGGTCCGTAAGTGATGTAGAAATCATCATACAAACATGGACCAACATTAGTTAACTTACAAAATACAAGCTTATAGATTAGGAGTCCAAAAATAGCAATCAATATAAACTCAACAAACCACTCCTCAATATTAAGGAAGTTGGTCTTAGCTATATGAATCTTGTGTATCCGATCTGCTCTACGCGTGTCCCAACATCCAAACGAGTTCAGTTATGCAGACAATTTATACTAGTTAGAAACTATTCTTGTGCTGACCTTCAACCTACAACAAGTCAACAACCCTACTCAATGATCCTGACTTGAGACAGGCTATACTCTACAAAGTTCCTACTTCCCATACAGCAGAGATATCAGTCCAAAAATATCATTCTAAAGAACTTCATTGTAGCAAAAATACTTCATAATGATCTCCTTCACCTCATCAATCTTAACTATCGCAACTTGAGTAAAACAATGCCATTCGGTAAAGGTAAAAGTTCCTGGACCAAATCTCCAATAAGAACCAAAAAGGATGTTAACTTACAAACTTCTTAATATATATACAGTTCCCCTTATCCCATATCACTATTTCAGCCATATACATGGTCATGTTCTACTGTCAAAGGAGGATTAATCTGCCTCAAACCCAAATGAGTCGAGAAATTCGAGAACTCATCATAGTTAGTAACTACTTTTTTGCTGGCCTTCAACCTATAACACTCCCCATTTACACAAACTAAAGACAGCTATGCTACCAAGTTCACATACAGCCCGAGTAATGAATCCCAAAAACATCATTCTAGAAAAGCTATATGTAGCAAACTACTTCATAATGATCTTTTTCAAATCACCTACCTTAACCTTCAGAACTTCAAGCAAAACCACGAACAAAGAAAAAAAAATCCTTGAAACCAAATAGTAAAGTTACTAACTTTTTAAATATGGATACAGTTAGAAAATCAATATACAGGGACATATTAAACTTTCAAAGGAGTATTTTGCCATGACTTCTTCACTCCTGTTATTTCTTTATTCGACCTGCTTTGAAATTTTTTTGAGCCGAGGATCTGTCGCAAACAATCTCTCTACCTCCCAAGGTAGGGGTAAAGAGTGCGTACACTCTACCCTCCTAGACTCCACTTGTGGGTTTACACCGGTATGTTATTATTGTTGTTGTTGTTTTAAAGCCTCCCAGCAGGAGGCTAAAGAATTCACCTTTCCCAAACTCAACAAACAAAAAACTTACCCAACATCTCAAACCAAACATAATTATCAAGAGAAAATCAGCACTAAAATACCAAATTAAAATAAAGGGAAATACTGCAGACTTAACAAGAAAAATTTGATAACCCAACCTTGGATTATTATCTCCAAAAGGAGTTAACTAGATGGTAAAGTTAGAAACTTTATCAACATATATACAGTTCTAATATCAATATTTCATCCGTATACATGGTAATATCAAACTGTCAAATGAGGATTATTCTACCTTAACTCCAACAGATAAAATTTCCAATTTCTAAATCTTGCTACACCAAAGAATTTACCTTTACCAAACCCAACAACAACATACCTAGTGTAATTCCACAAAAGTAGTGTCTCGGGAGCTTAGAGTGTACGCAGACCTTACCCCTCCTCAGACGTAGAGACTAGAGAGGTTCTAAACTTACAAACTTTATCAAAATATATACAGTTCTAACAGCAATATTTCATCCATATACGTGATACTATTAAATTGTCAAATAAGGATTATTCAACCTTAAAATCCAAAAGACAAAAAAATTCCAATTTCTAAAGCTTGTCACACCAAAGATTTCACCTTCACCAAACTCAACAACAACATACGCAATGTAATCCCACAAAGTGATGGTCTAGGGAGAGTGTACGCAGACCTTACCGCTCCTCAGACGTAGAGAGGTTGTTAAACTTACAAACTTTATCAACATATATACAGTTCTAACATCAGTATTTCCTCCATATACATAGTAATACTAAACTCTCAAATAAGGATTAATCTACCTTAAAACTCCAAAAAAGACAAAATTCCCAATTCCTAAATCTTGAAAAACCAAAGAATTCACCTTTATCAAACTCAAAAACTAAAAACTACCCAAACATAATCATTAAGAGCAAATCAGCACCAAAAATACCAAACTCAAAAAAAAACTTGAGAACCAACAAGAAAATTTTGAAAAACCCAACCTTGTATTATTATCACCAGAAGACTCAAACCCATCCTTAGATGAAGAAGAACAAACAAACTGAGTTCTTGATGTGTATTTCAATAAAGATTGGTTCTTTAGAGTTGAACTCAAAGAAGAGCTAAACAAAACATGGGTTTTTGAGGAATCAAGCTTAGAAGTATGTATTAATGGATGAAAACAAAAAAAGATAGAACCCATCTTCACCCTTTTGAGAAACAAAAATTAAAGCATAAGAGCAAAAAGAAAAGATTAGAAGATGAAAGTTCTTTATAAGAGGATGATGCTAAACTTGCTTTATGTAAAGATTGGGCACATAAACTCATTTTTAGTATGATAATGACATAAATTTAAACAATATGAGTTATGGTTCAACAATTGAGTTTTTTTTCATTCTTGATAAAGATCAAAAATTTTGTAGGGAAAATGCACACGTACTTTCATAGAATATGATCGAAATATTAAAGACATACTTTAATTAAATTAAAATTTTATAGACTTATCTTTTTAATTTTGTGCACTTTTTTGGCTACGTGACATCCAAATATCTCTCACACGTCTTAATTGTGTGAATACACATAAAACAAAAAATGCACAAAATTTAAAAAAAAAAAATTCAGGGGTAATAGGACCTTAGTTTAGTTAAGTCGTGTCTCTGAAATTTCGGTCATAGTCTAGGGGGTGTTTTATCTTTAATGTATACTCCCTCCGTTTAAAAAAGGATGGCCTAATTTGACTTGAAACAGAGTTTAAGAAAAGAAAGAAGAGTTTTTAATCTTCTGGTTCTAAATTAAAGTTATGTCAAATGTATCAAAATACCCTTTAATCTTGTGGTCTTAAATATGCTACGTGGAAAGTTAAAGTTAAAGTGTTGCCAAAAAAGAAAAGGGGTCATTCTTTTTTAAACAAACGGAAAAGGAAATAGGGACATTCTTTTTTAAACGGAGAAAGTAGTATTTTTCGATGTAATTTTAAATTTAATTGGATTTAAACTTGACTGTCAACATTTAGTGGAAAATAAAAAAAAAATGAAGAAATGAAGTTTCATATAGTTGCATTTAACTTAGAGATTGGATTGTTGTTATTGTATTGTAGTCCAATTAACTAATTTTTTTTAGTTTTGATTTATTTGAAATTATTAGAATTGACATAAAAGTTTTTTTTAAAAAAAGGAAAGTTTTTAAAATTTATCGTCTAAAATAAACATTCATTCATCTCATCGAGAATTGACAAAAAATATGAAATTATATTATTTCTAATTATAAAAAGATGTCAAATACTAAAAAGTTGATAGAATTGTTTGGAAGAATTTGAATTCTACACATTATCATGACTCATATAAAGCATTACTTATAACATAAAAAGATTGTATAAAAAATATTTATAGTTAATTATCTATGACAAGTGCAATTAATAACATTTATGACATTATTTTTGCATTTTTGGCGATTCTAAAAGTTTGGTAAATTCTATTTTTATAATACAAACTTTTATTAGGAATTTGAAGTGAACTTTGATATGATGTTTTCGCTATCAAACTAATTAGGAATATGTTTGGCACGCAGAAAAATATTGTTGAAAAATATTTTATAGGAAGATGAGTGAGTGTCTTACTTATATTTTTGTATTCGATACGTAACTAAAAAAAATTATTTCTTAAATATTAACATATAACTTAGATAAATACTATTAAACAAGAAGAGAAAAAGGTAGGGATATGATGATCGGTCAGTTCCTCTAAACAGAAGTCTTAGATTTGAGTTCTCAATATGATTTTCTTTTTTTAAAAAGAGACCGTGGCGAATTTATGTATTAAAAATGTCTAGTGTGTGTCGAACACCAGACGGGAAACTAAATCTTTCACAACGTATATCCATATTAGTGAATGTCCGAGAAACCAAATCTTTCACAATGTATATCCACATTAGTAAATATCCAATGTGTGTGTCGGACACCAGACGGGAAACCAAATCTTGTTAACCACATGCATTGTCTATGTATGACACTCAAGATTCTTTCACTTGTAATAAAGTTTTCATTGAGTTTTAAAGAAGTGAAATGTTCTTTATACATAAAAAAGAGTGTTGAAACAAAGAAAGTTTTGTGAATATACAAAAAATTGTTCCAACTTTCAAACACTAGCTATCTCAACAGACTTCTGAAGGGCACCTAAGAGGCTTCTCATGATTCTTGGCTCTCCGGGAGGCGCCTTATCTCTCGAGGGTCCATTTCGTATGGCTCGAAATATTGGAGGTGAGGTATCAGTAGCAGGGAAAACCATACAGTCTATATATGCAAGAACTTCAGTTTGAGCATCATCAACTGAAATGAAACAAACTCTGGCTCCGCGAGGAATTTTATCAACCTGTATACAAAAAGTTTAACTTGTATAACATTGTGTATACAACACGAACAATTTCGAGTGTTTAGTCTGTGAATGCATACATTTTCCATAAGAATGAATAGTAGTTTCATTTGCGTAAGTCAAAAGACAGGAAATAGAAAACAGGATCTGCCCGACAATTGATGTTTACTTCTTTATATTTTGACCCTCGATTGATTGGTTATAATGTTCACGAGGTTGTATACAGTCCGATGTTCAATGATATGACTGCATTGCTTGAATGTAACAGTATATCGAGCTTAGAAATGAGGACGAGTTACCTTTAGAGGCACGGGTAGTGGCAACATAGCTCCTTGACAAAGGCTGTTAGCCCACTGCAAGTCACAAAACAAAGCATCGTTGACATTAACATACTAAGTGTGTAAGCATTAAACGACAACAACTATGCCTCAATCCCAAATAAGTTGGAGTCGGTTATATGAATACTCACTAATCCAGTTTATAGACAAAGATACTAGTAGAAACGACGTCTTTCCTTTCTATGTTAACACTTGAACAGAGAATTTGCATGTTAAATGATGCACACATAGTCCAAACATGAACAAATGTCATCTGCAAATGCACAAAGTCCACGAACACGAATATGGAACTTTGTTATGACTTCGTTTCAATTCTCCATCGTTCTGTTCTTGGTCTCGAGGTGATGTATGCAGAAATGAGATTCTCTAAGATAACAAATGTGTTAACAGTAAACTAGTCCTTTTCACTATAAAACTTGCTGCTAAATGAATCAAAATGTGACTAATGTATCTCTTGTTTGGATATTATAGCTTGATACGCTATAGCCTCGAGTCCTTAAGTGGTTATTGAATACTCTTTATAAAGCCCCATAAACTAGAGGATACTCCCTAGTTCCTAATGTCTCTAAGTTAAATCATCATGACTAATAAGCCATTCTCTTGAACCCCTAGGTCTTCGGGATTAACCATATGATAATTCAAATTCCGAGACCTCTGGTTAAAGGCGAAAGAATCTTTACCATTCCCACACCTCTTGGTGGTAAACAAAAGTTCACTTTTCTTAATCTATAGTTTCAAAGGGAAGAGCCACTAGGGATTCTAGAACTAGTCTAGCACATTCTTTCTTACCACTTATAATTAGATAGATTAAAAATACTTATTGCAATCAAATGAAATTTATACAAACAAAAGCAAAGACATTTCAACATAAAGGGTTGTCCGGTGCACAAATCATCCTGTGTTAGTAGGGTCCAGGGAAGGGCGATGTAGACAGTCTACCCTAAAACAAGCATTAGTGTATGCTTCCATAGCTCAAGCCTATAACCTACGAAGTAACAACTTTATCGTTGCTCCAAAGCTCCTTCGACATGAAAAACAAAGTCACAATCAAAAGCAATACCTGAAAAAGTAGAGTTTCAAATCTTGCAAGATCAATATCTTTTGGCAATTTCATTGTCCCCAAAGAAACCCCATCTTCATAATCTTGATCATTAGGTCCATCCCCTCCACCTGCTTTCACCACAGCACTCAAATTATGGTAATTTGAAAACTTACTGAGGTTAAACAGCCTATTGTTAATGTTGGTGATGAACAAAGTTGAAGGAGGAATAGACCTACAAGGACAAATTTGCACTTGAGAATTATGTGTTATGTGAAAAAATTGTTTGGTTGTTAAGGAAGACATGGCTAATTGTCTACTCTCTTTTTTTGTTGTTGTTGTTTTAGTTTTGTTATTTGTTTGCTGTTTGAAGTGGTTATTTTGTGAACATGTTGATGAGATAGATAGGATAAGGGATTTATGCAAATCAGTGGTGGACAGTCTACAATAAAATAAAAATAAAAAAAAGACCTAGTGAAAGCTTAATGCATTAGATTTTTTTTTCTTTTATAAATTTCATAGTCTATGACAATCCGTTGTCATTAGCCAGGTAAAATCTTTGACGTTGGTTCAATCCTTCCTCAGACCCTACACATAGCGGGAGCTTAAATCTTTGAGGGGACAATCCACAACGATATCACGTCACTGATCTATATTGGAGTTTAAAGAGTCGTTTGACAGAGTGTATAAGAATAATATTAAATAAAGTGTATTAGTAATTTTTCCATTATTTAATATTTAGAAATACATGATATGAGAAATAAAAACATGAAAAATGCACCAAATAAATTAATGCTAATACAAAGAGTTAATGCATCCATTATTTTTCCTAATACACTCTACCAAACGACCCCTAAAAGTGATCTTAAAATTTTATATACAAGAAATATTGTTGCAAACAAGAGTTTAGCTCACTCTGAATCCAAATATAAAAACATGGAAAATGGGATTATTTAAAAGGACGAGGAAGATAAAATAAATTATGAATTAAACAAGTTTATTTTGCCTGTCAGATAAAAAGAAATTAATTTGAAGCTAATTTTTCAGTTTTTTTTCCTCTCTTTGGTGCTGTACAAGATCCACAAGTATCTAACTAAAAGTTCATACAACCACCAAGCTGCAGCAACAAGACCAATTCTCAAAGACCCTTTTTTGCAAACTGAATGCAACAACTTCAATTCATGCTCTCACGTCGAGAGCAGATCGTGCTGAAGTCCGTCTTCATATTGTTGTAACATTACTATGAAGAGTGTGCTTCAAGCTTGGGAAGAAGACTTCGCCATGCATCTGCTATGCCATTAGATAGCCGTGCTTGTCCCTTAGCAAATTCATGGAAAGCAAGTCCCATATCCGATGTCTTCTGTTCTTGAAATCGGACAATCTCTTCGTTCATAAGCCTCACTATCGTATCAAATCTTCTCGATGTTTCTTCCCCTTCAGCCTTAAGCTGTATTCCAGAGAAACACAATGTAAGTACCTGCCTGGGCAGTTCCACGACTAGCCAACTGAAAAAAAGAAAAAAAAAAGTTAAGCACACTAACCATTTCATACTCGCGCTCAGCCTCAGCCAACTTCTCTGATCGTGTCAGCTTGAGTTTATTTCTGCAATAAAAAGGCAAGAGACGAATTTTACTTCAGAACAGAGACTCTGAGATGCTCCACAATTGGCTAAACAAGACTATTAATAGGATTGCATATTTCCCTGTTTTAGATAAAGAAACAAACACATGTTTCGACTCTTTACTTTACAGATTAACAGGATAGGAAAGATAAAGAAGTCAGTGTTTATAATGGTTACTTTTCACCTACGAGATGCATATTACATATGCAAGAACGACGTCAAGTATTTTTACAAGACAAGGAGGATGCTACATTAAATAAAATTGCAAAAAGTGACTTCAGTTCACTCTTTCAGTGAATCAAATTCTTAAAGTAATTTCTTCACACTTCACTAATCAAATACACACTTTGGCACCATCTAATCTTGAACCGAATAGTTACAGTTCAACACGTGATGCTAAAAGGCCTTCCATTGATGTCCCATCTATGTAAGTTTGTATAAAAAACATATACTGTTTGTCATCATTGTGAGAAATACAGGAGAAATATATTATTGAATCGTGTATCTACATTATTACATTGAGACTACTTATATAGACACTACATTGGAATCCTTTTCCAACTAGGACTCCTATTCTAATTAAGATTGTGTATACTTATCTCTATTCTAACAATCATAATACTATGCAACAGTAAATACCAACGGCAGAGTAAAAAAAGTACCTATATGGCTATTCTCACGCAAGAAAGAGGAGAGAGGCTGAGGTCGGGAGGAGGGGTGGAAATAAGAGGGACCCATGTAAACCTACGCAAATCAAGGAGCCATGGCTAATATACCCAATCATAACATTGAGCTAAATGTAGGTGAAATCAGCAATTAAGTTGTTTTTATATACAACATGCAGGACAATGATAAACTAATTAATACAGCAAATTCTCATACTGCAAAATTTTTTGTAGCCGATTAAAAAAATTTTGTAACCTCTCCAGTAGAACAAGACCTAGACAGTATTTACATCAACATCAAACCACGTCTCACACTAAACATGCCTGGATGATAAGAGTAGCAGATTAGACCATACTAACAGTAAAACAGAATGAAGCCTTGTTTATCAGATTTAAGATATCATAGTGCATATTTAACCCTCCCCATAAAAAAAAAATTAAAAAAAAAACTCCCCATACACCTAGAATGCAGTAGGGTCATAGGCCAGGTCAGTGTATAAATATGACATAGTTGAAGGAAAAGCTTGCAACAATTCAATAGAACAACCACCAAATGCAAATCAAGATCAGATTTAAGAAACCACCAAAGAAACAAAACAGGGGGAAGAGCAGTACAGGTGTTAAGACATACAAATCAATTTCCTTAAACTTAATTGTCTCAGCCAGTTCACACTGTTTCTTGAACGCAGTTGCTCTCTCTGCTATCGTAGCCTGTTCAAAGTTAGCACGGATATTAGTGTAGGAGAGCAACAGAACACTAGGTTACTCTTAGCAAAAAAAAAAGCTGAAAGTACAAATACAGATGCAACAGTTATTTATCTTTGAGGATGCAGTATTTGTCAAATGTACTCAAGTCCTGAAGCAAGGCTCAAGGCAGGCTTGGCGCTTCATCTTGTTTAAGTTGAACTTTATTGCCTTAAAAGGCATGCCCGAGTCCTGAAGCTCAGCTCAAACCAGGGTTGGAAAATGATCTATTACTGTTACCCAAATGTTACATATGGATATACTAAATGATCAAGAACAGAAAATTATATATTTTGTATGAAAAATAATTGATCTTAGATCTTAAGAAAATACTTAAAATTGCACCATTGCATATTAATTAAAAATTGTGATGGCTTCTGAACGTAGTTGATATAGATTTACTTCAAATAATGTACATGATAACAATTATTGCAGTTTCTCTACCCAATAATTACAAGTTGTCTTTATATTATTTTTTCTTGTGTGTATTCAACTTCATCATGTGCTTATAATTAACTTCATCATGTTCATCATGTGCTTTCTTCACTAATGCACCCACGTTTTTTTCTTTTAGACTTTGATGACGAACTGAAAATTTCCATCCACTTGTTGGGTAAATAACACTGCTTCTTTACTTTTTTTTGATTGGTAATTAACACTTTTTTCTTACAAGCAAAGAGACTGCTCACCTTAATAGATTGCACTGCTCGAACATAATCCTTCAAAGGTTCTTCAAAGTTCATTAAAAGGTGGTGGGCCTGAGTGACAGAGCATTGCCTGTTATCATTACCTAATTTTGTATAAGAGAAAGACCATGGGTTATTCTTCGTTGAAAATACCTCTTTCTGCAGCTTAATTGATATTATCTCAGACTTTGCCCCAAGTTCTGAAAATGCTTTTCCAAGAGCATCATCATCACAAGTACCAAGAAGCTTGACTGCCTTTCCAAATTCTGAGAGAGACTCGCCCAACTCTGAAATAACAAGAAAAACCATAAGTCAGCTGCTTGGAATGACAAGTTTGTCATATACATAAGGAGAGGAAAGGAAACTAAAGCACACAATATGTTAGAAACACAAACACATGAAAAGATAACAAAAGTCATATGCCATCTTCGGATTGAACACTGTGAGGCAAAGAGAAGGAGATCAAGATATGTCAAATACGGAGACGGTGTTTGACCAAACAGTTCACATTTGAAATTCCTCATTTTCAAATTGCATCTGGGGTATACTGTCCCAGTTTGCCACCTTACATTGAGTAGTATCTTCTTCTCTGCATCCTCGTTATGTGACAGATCACAGAACTGAATAAAAATGTGCCCGTCTCCCCTGATATTCAATTTTCTTACAGCCAGTATGGCCATAAGCAAAGGAAAAAACATTGAGCCATTCATATTGTTCCCTTTCTTCACGATAGGAAATAGAAGAGGCTTTCATTAGTTCACGTTGAGTTTCTCCAGAAGACATTCTACAAATGACTTAATCGTTATTAACTAATTTAGGTCACACACACACACACATTTGAATTTACAAAAGTAAACTTTCCCATTGAAGAGAAAGAAGTTGATGATAAACCAAAGTCGTGCGCCCCGCAGGGTCTCTAAATTTTTTTTCGAGACAAGGGTAACTTTGTATTCACACCAAAAATTCATCATCTGCAGGGTCTCCAATGTATTGGTTAACCTTGTTTTCTCTCAGAAAAGGTGATGATGAACTCCTTTCACTATTTCTCGGGCACAAAAAATTAGCCCACTTGGTTAAGGGATGAAGGTATAGGATGACTCCTCCCAGAAGCTTAGCTATAGGTAAGGAAAGGGATGCGAGCAAGGTTGAAGAAGGCATGGCACCTGAATCACCATGTCTCTTACTGCTTGAGAATGGGATAGATATCTCCTTAAGAGAGTGAAATAGTAAGTGCTGTAATACAGTAATTAAATATCTGAAGTGCAAATACACTTGCACAGAGTACTCAATGCCTTTAAACTAGATTTTTCCTACCTCTGTGCCTCTTGACAAGACGATATGCATGCTTTTGAGCTTCAGCTAAATGGTCCTCAAGCTCAAAGATGTAGTTCTTCATCTTCTCATATTCTGGGGTTGATTCTTCAACTGGCTTTTCCTTCCCAAGAACGACATCACTCACTTTAGATTGGACATCCTGTCATTTACGACTTACTGTTAGTTTTAGAATAAACTTGTGGACAACCCATTGTAATATTTCTCACTCAGTGGCGTCAGCCAAATGTGGTTTGAACTTTGAAGTCCATTAATATACCTAAAAGATCAAGAAAAAAAAAACTATATGCACCACAGGCCCACATTAAATTATGAACAATTACATAACAGTAAATCACATCAATAGAGATGTTGCCAAAGAAGAAGCATAGAAGGAGGAATTTACTTCAATAAGTGTAATCAATTTTTTTTTGAGTGTAGAATTGGAAGTATAATTATTCGGAAATAGAATTATTATATGCAACTGTCAGATACCTTAAAAATTTGGATCAAATCTGCAGGCTTTTTCTTGAAAATGCCGGTCTCCTGGAACCTTGCTCTGTCCATTGTCTGAAGAAAAGGCAACAGGCATGAACCACTTTCAAGAAAAAGATGAAACTACGATATTAGGAAAAATATAAAGCTGATATGATAAATGCATTAGACATAGTTCAAGGACAGAGTTATGTGACCTCTTCCTACAGATTTTGAAATCTAAAGCATTTAATAATTGAAGAGAACAGAACTTTGAGAGGCGATGTCCTCAAATACCAATCTGAAAGAAATCAATAAAAATAAGGTCTCCAATGTACCAAAGATCTGCTAAGACTAGTTTATTACTCTAGAAGCTCATTACACCAATATGCGTGCCTGGTAAAGTGCATTCATTTCACCAAATCAATATACTTTTAAGGGTCATATAAAACCCAACATTATTTTTTTACAAAAATGGTGAGTAGTAATTATATAAAATAAGAAATCTGGCACTCAGTGAAAATCCAAAATTATTTTATACAGCTTTTATACAACCGAGAAACCCCTGAAAGACAACTGGTGCATGATTCTAAACTCGGTGGTTATTTGTGCAATGTTCAGTTGCTACTTTTGTCTACCTCATAAATAATACAAGCAGAAGCTCTACATGAACCTGTGTATTTTTTTTGCACGAAATGGAACGTAGAATAAGAATGCGGATATTAATAACAGTGCACATGAATTAAAGTACTGAAATCACAAAACTAACCTTATAAAAGTAAACAAAAATGTTTAAGAAGTAAATAAATTTTAAATTATACATTTACATTGTATACTAACTTGTAGTATAGAATACCAATCCTCCAGCAAGAGATAATCTCTCATTATAATCCCTGATTTACTAATCTTTGCATTACTAATCCTTGCATAACTATTCTATAAACTGAATGGCCCCTAGATTCTTCAAAGATAGTGCTCAATTAGTTGATAGAAATAAAGAGTTGGGATCAATTACAGTAGTTGATCCCTACAATTGCGTGTGTTCAAGGTTAAGTAACACAAATTAAAGAGACCACAAAACCAGTACAAGATAAAGACGAGAGACGTTCAATGATATGGCTTACTAACAATCAGAATCACAGACACCAGACAAATAAGAATACCTCCACAAAAGGTTAAGATAACATATGAACTCAAACTAAATATTCAACCAAGTAAACTAACATTTATTACCTGTTCATCAGCCTGCAAGAAGATTCTCAAATCGTCACTTTGTCGAAGTTCATGATGTGAAGCTATTCTGTTTACAAACACATCCAGAGCTTGGCGCCTCATTTCAATAAATTCTGCACTAAATCTGAACTTTTCTGCACGAAGGTAGACAATAATAATCTCAAAATTCCTGAAAGAAGATCATTTTATTGGTGCAAAAGCTAGTGGCTCCCCTTGATAGATTCCAATACTTAAATCTTTATAACCTATACTTCTCCAAAGATAATGGGATTGATGCCCCAAAACATAGTCATCCTTAAACATGTTTGACACAGTTAATTATGTCAATCTATAACAACTTCCGCCTACATGACTCCCAATTCTTGTCCGTCTCATTTGGTCATTTCCAATAAGCAACGATAAATCAACATATTTCTAGATCGAACATATTGGACACCTATTGGTTTTAGCATCACTTAGAGTTAGAGAAAAGTCAAAGAGATAATCAGTACATGAGGAAGAAGTGTAGTCAATACCTACTGTGCTCTTCTCTGGAAGTGGAGGAATAAAAATGCCCTTGTATTTCTCAAAAAGCCGATCGTGTAACCATACAAAATCACTATAACGTCGAATCACAATCTTTTCATTCCCTTGGTACTCTGCCAAATTTGTCTGTCTTGAAAAAAAATGGTGAATGAGAACTCGAGGAGAATCAAGAGAAGTATATACCATATTCTGCTGATAGAAAGCATATGAATGTCTGTTCCAGGAACAGGGCAAAAGAGAAAACAACAAACAGAAGAAGCAGAATATTATAGAATCTTAAGTTCAGCAAAATAACATCCATTTGATGCAGGGATTGGATGCGTAAGCTCTGGACCCAAAAAGAGTCTCTGTAGATTAAGTTGAGTCTCAAACGTTCTTAAGTAGTTGTTTCATTGCTTGTTCAGCCTATTAGAAAAATGGACTTTCGCCTAACTCAACCTCAAAAGCTAACTCATGTAGTAAGGATGGTTCAAGGCTATAGCCTATACCCTCAATCAATCCTGGACACTAACACAAACTATGAGGTTCACATTTCAGGCCTCAAGATCCAAACTAAAACCACCCCAACTAAATGTCAAAGAACTTTTCCTTACAACATGACCAAAAGACCAACATATTAAATATGTTATGTGTATAAAGACATACTTTTAAGGGAAAAGATCTTTAGAACTGAACGAGAGAAACGGAAGTACAAATACCCTAGATGGTAAAAGTATCTATAAAGTACTTATTCCCAAGTACATTAAAGAAGGTTTCAGCGGGAAAAGAGCAAGTGACTTAAAAAAAAATAGGTTTATGCAAACACTGATGTGATTGTTGCGGGCATAAAGTGAAAAAAATAGAAATATAACTCAAAATTTAAATAAGCAGTTCACACTTCACACTATACAATATAGTCTTACAGTAGAGGTCCTAACTCTGCATGAGTGAGTTCACTAACATTGCCGATCCCAACCATAGATAAAGAGGGAGGATTGTGGTAGGTTAATAACTAGCGCACAACTAGCAATCTATGATGAATTCTCACAACAACACCAAGTTGATCATTGAACTAAGATGGGCTTAAATTGTGCAACCCGCACTGTGAGGATTCCTATATTGATGTGTACTTGTTGTATTAGAATTTAGAGCAGAGACCTTGATTTCAAGTCGCAGCACCTCTATCAAAAGAAGAATTCAATACTTCCTTCGCAATTAGAAGTATAAGACTACCCTTGCTTTAAAGACATTCACGGAACTCCTGGAAGGGTTAAACAATGAAATCCAAGTAGAATCAAGATATGAACAATAAATAACTAAGCATAGATCTATGCATGTGTAACGTTCGACTCTCCAATTTCCTAACCTCTCATAAAAAAACCACCTTACTATATAATTTCTCTTTCTATGGATGATATATTTTTTGAAACTGTATGGATGATATATTTTGAACTACAAACTTCATATCGCCATGAGAACAAAATCTCAAATGTCAATCGTATCAAATCAAGACGTTTTGCTCTTCGAACTCATGTAAATTATGCCAAGCTAAGGTTGCATCTTTCCAAATATAAATCCAACAGGAAGTCCTTCCGTTTATTTACTCTGATTCTATATGTTATTCTTAGTCTTATCAGGTATTATTGAATTTGATCATAGATTCAGTCAACCTTAATGCAATTAGCTTCTCTGAAGTACAGGAAACCCCAGTTCGAGATCCATAAAGGGGTTTCTTAGAAAATATGAACTTGATGGTTGCCCTAATCCAGCAACTCCGAGCATAATACTACTACTAGCTATACAATTAAACATGTATAAGCATAACTAGTAAATGGAAAGAGAAGGTAATGAATCAACGACCTTAGTGATGACTTTGTAGGAGATATAAGCTTGAACTCCATTACCCATTTTAGCTGGATCCGTAACTGATACTGATAAAAACGGTGCTTGTGAAGATGGGGATCTAGGGCTCTGTAACGAACCTGATCCACTTCGTTGCTGCACCATTGTACAAAATTCAAAATCAAACAATACACAAATTCATCCTTAGAAATTCAAAAAATTGACTGTGAATTCAAAATAATGACGGAAACACACAATTACCATGGCGTTCATGGCTGTTCGGCGATTAGTTTCTGCCGGAGAACGGTGGCGATGGGTTGCGGTTTGTGCAAAGGTCTACTCGTGACTTTGGGTTTTAATGGAAGAGTCGTGTAGTACACATGTGAAACATATTATATATATATATATATATATATATATATATTCCATATTTTCTTGTTCTTCGATTTTTATTACTACGTCTCGTTTTTATATTTTGAGTATTATACTACTATTTTCTTATAGTTATTGTTAGTTTTTTCTACAAAATATGTTATTTATTTTCTAGAGTAGTTTGATGTGATTTTATTTCTTCACTTATCTTATTACTTTTTTTATCAAAGGATTTGTCGAAAAAAATTATATGAGTAAATTCTGACATAATACAACTAATCTTGTTAGACTTCACTTGTGAAATTACAGTAGATAGGTTATTGTTATCATTTGGTTGCTAGTTGAGAATTTAGTTATGTCGAGTTATTTTATTTCGTGTTTGGTTATGAGTATTAATTAATGACTATAGTTATTATGCAAAATGGATGTTACATATTATTCCATGATATATTTTTGTTGTATTTAATTGAATTGTATCATACTTAAATATTTTGATGAATGCAATTTTTGGATGTATTCAAATGTATTGTATTGTTTTTAATTGTTACATAATGTTATCCATTAAATAATTTGAAGGATACACCTATAAGAAAAGTGTATGACAGAATAAAGTTAAATTAAAAAGTAGGATAAAGCAAAAAATATGATTATTATATAATAAATAATAAGTAAAAATACAACATGAGAAACAAGGGTAAAGAAACGACTCGATCAGGTCAAACTGGCCATTACATAAATGAGATATTTCATTATCATATAATGATGAATTTAATGATACAATACAATAAAATTTAAATAACAATCGAAACAAATATTATATTCAAAGTAACAACATGATAAGTAACAAATAGGGTTGCTTATCGAACGAATAATTTCGCTTAACAGTTTGATCTAACGAATATCGATTTTAAAATTTACTAATCTGCTAATAAAAATATAAGATATCATTTAATTTGATAACGGACTAGCATTTATCGTACTGTTTATTGACTAACATCTGCAATTTTATTTTCTCTATAAACGCACCTTAAAAGTGGCTTTTTACCTATTTTATGTGCAATTAAATTATAAAATACTTCTATATTACAAACAATGCTTCTATATAAACGCACCTTAAAAGTGTGATAATTACGGTCTTAGGACTAATAATATATAATTATATATGATGGAAAAATATCAAACAATGCTTATATACACAAATAAAAAGTGTAAGTGTGATAACTTTTTACAAGTTACTAATTTATTCGATAAGGAGATTGAATAATTTACTCTGACATCAATAAATTATTAATTATAAAATTTTAATTTATTTATTAACCGTATTTTTATACCCCATATCAATAAATTAATAAAACAATTTTTGAATTGACTAATAGATCCTGGAACAACTATCCAATAAGCTATAAAGGACTCGTTCATGTATTAAAAATGGCATAATTATTCTAACTTTTTTTTTTCTTCTTAATTTTACATTGTATGATATTTTTAATTTGGACATAAGAAAATTTAGTCATTGCTGTAAATAAATGATATTTTAATTAATTGCTTTTCATTAACTAATGTCTCTTTTTTTTCAGTATAGAAAATTCACTTGGCTTATTGTATTTAGTCAAAATAAGATAAAAAATAATTATACATGAATTACTAATACATAGATTAATTGACTGAAAAAAATCTAAAACAATGAATCTTTTTGCTGATATTAAAACATAGACGAAAGAAAAAATTCATTTGGAACATATTATCAAACTTACCTCTCTTATTTTAATTTCCTTATATTAGTTATTTTAAAGTGCGTAGAAGATAATATAATTAATTTATCCCTTTTAATATTTTACTTTTTTGAAAAGATATTTTATAATATATTTTCAAGAACTACCTTACTTAATATCCATCGACGACATATTTATTTGTTCATGTTATGATTCACACAAAAGCAAAAATATAATATGATCAATTTATTTTAACAAGTTAAAGATTTAATAAATAAAGTCGCCCATATAATAAATAGAGTTGCACATATTTTGACGGAAAAAATATTCATTTTATGAAATTTATTCATTAAAATTTCAATAAAACTATTTAAAAATAAAATCAAGTTTTAAATCATTACTTTTGAATTTAATCGGTTGTCACTATAACTCTAGCTCTGTCCTTATTAATAAACCCCATTATAAAGATCAGGAGCTAAAATAGTTTTTTTTTTTTTACAAAATACATTAATCACATACTTTTAAGGTAAAATTATGTCCCTTATAAGTTTATAATTATATAAATCTCTCAAACTGATGCAATAATATAAACATTGATATATTAATCTGGTGCGCGATATACATTAGTCATTAAATAAGATACATTACATTTTATACATGATATACTAATCTGATGTACATTTTATACATGATATATTAATCTGATGTGCGAGATACATTAATCTGATGCGCGAATACATTAATCTGATGCGTGAAAATGAGAAATTCTAGAAATTTATAAAATTAATAGGGAATAATGATAAGAAGAAAACTTAAATGTTGTTATAAAATAAGTAGCTAATAATGTTATAACAGTAAACTAAAATAAGAACAAATAAAAGAGAGTATATTAATGTTTTCCAAATTTTTCTTCTCTATGCATTAGTTTGAAATATACTACCTATATATAGTAGTACATGGAAAAGTGAAACTTGGCCATAATTTGCCAAGTGTAGAAGGTGTCCACATGTCATACCTATTTGTCTTACAAATGACCTATACATTTGCCTTGCAACATGTGGCAATGGTACATTTGCCTTGCAACATGTGGCAATGACCATTATTTTACAACATTCCCCCTTGGATGTCTATGTAAATAAAAATTGAAAATAAATATACATAGACATTCACAATACGTTTTACATGTTGCCTCATTAAAAAACTTTCTAGGAAAACCCAGTGGGACAAAATCTAGACTAAGAAAAAAAGAGTGCAACGCGTATTTTACTCCCCCTGATGAAGACTACGATTCAGATGTTTAAGTCTTCGCATTTCGGTCTTTTGTACCATCTTTTCAAGAGTTGAGGCTGATAAAGATTTGGTGAATAAATCTACTGGATTATCACTTGAACGAATTTGTTGTATATCAATATCACCGTTCTTCTGGAGATCATGTGTAAAGAATAATTTTGGTGAAATATGTTTCGTTCTATCTCCTTTTATGAAGCCTCCTCTTAATTGAGCTATACATGCAGCATTGTCTTCAAAAAGCACCGTGGGTATCTTGACATCACATTTCAAATCACATTTTTCGTTGATAAAATGTATAACTGATCTCAACCATACGCATTCTCTACTTGCTTCATGAATGACTATTATCTCAGCATGATTTGAAGAAGTAGCGACTATGGACTGCTTCGTAGATCGCCATGATATAGCAGTACCTCCGTATTTGAACAGATAGCCTGTTTGAGATCGAGCCTTATGTGGGTCAGATAAATAACCTGCATATGCATAACCAACAAGATCTGTACTATCTTTGTTAGTATAAAATAGACCCATATCACTAGTCCCTTTTAGATATCGCAATATATGTTTAACTCCATTCCAATGTCTTCGTGTAGGAGAAGAACTAAATCTTGCTAATAAATTAAAAGAAAATGCTATGTCAGGTCTTGTAGAATTAGCAAGATACATAAGTGCGCCAATTGCACTAAGATAAGGTACTTCAGGACCAAGATGTTCCTCATTCTCTTCTTGAGGTCGGAATGGATCTTTACTCACTTCAAGTGATCGCACAATCATTGGGGTACTTAATGGATGTGCTTTGTCCATGTAAAAATGTTTCAAGATTTTCTCAGTATAGGCAGATTGATGGATGAAGATTCCGTCTACTAAATGTTCAATTTGTAGACCAAGACAAAGTTTTGTCTTTCCAAGGTCTTTCATCTCAAATTCTTTCTTTAGATATTCAATTGCCTTTTGGACCTCTTCTGGAGTTCCAATGAGATTAATGTCATCAACATAAACTGCAAGAATAACAAACCCTGATGTTGTTTTCTTAATAAAAATGCAAGGGCAAATGACATCATTTATATAATCTTATTTTATCAAGCACTCACTGAGGCGATTATACAACATGCGTCCTGATTGTTTTAAGCCATATAATGACTTTTGTAATCTGATTGAACACATTTCTCGAGGTTTTGAACTATATGCTTCAGGCATTTTAAGTCCTTCTGAAATTTTCATATAAATTTCATTATCAAGTGAACCGTAAAGATAAGCTGTAATCACATCCATTAGATGTATTTCAAGATTTTCATGAACAGCTAAACTGATGAGATATCAAAAAGTTATTGCATCCATAACTGGTGAATATGTTTCTTCATAGTCGATACCAGGTCGTTGAGAGAATCCTTGTGCAACAAGGCGTGCCTTGTATCTTACAATTTCATTTCTCTCATTTCGCTTTCGCACAAAAACCCATTTATAACCAACTGATTTTACACCATTTGGGGTTTGGACTACAGGTCCAAAAACCTCACGTTTAGCAAGTGAGTCTAATTCTGATTGAATTGCCTCTTGCCATTTTGGCCAATCACATTTTCGTCGACATTCTTCGACAGATAAGGGTTCAAGATCATCACTGTCTTGCATAATGTTAAGTGCAACATTATATGCGAAAATATTATTAACTATGATTTTCGATCGATCTAAACTTATCTCATCACCCGTAGAACTTATTGAAAGTTTTTCATTCACTTGAGTCTCGGGTTCACTGATCTCTTTAGAAATATCAGGATTAATCAGATCTTGGATCTTATCTTCGTGAGATTCTTTTGTAGTGTCATTTTTCGTACTTCTTTTTCTAGAATTTTTATCTTTTGAACCCAATGGTCTGCCACGCTTCAAGTGTGTCTGTGATTCAGAAGCCATGACACTTGTAGATGGTCCTTTTGGGATGTCAATCCGGATAGGCACATTTACTGCGAGAATATGTGACTTTGTTATCCTTTTCAAATCAGTAAATGCGTCTGGCATTCGATTTGCTATGTTTTGCAAATGGATGATCTTCTGGACCTCCTGTTCACATATAGGGGAACGTGGATCAAAATGAGATAATAATGAAACTTTTTATGCAATTTCATTTTTAAGTTCTTTTTTCTCTCCCCCTAATTGCGGAAAATTTGTTTTATCAAATCGACAATCTGCAAATCTTGCAGTAAATAAATCTCCTGTCAATGGCTCAAGATAGCGAATTATAGAGGGTGAATCAAACCCAACATATATGCCTAACCTTCTTTGGGGCCCATCTTAGTGCGCTGCGGGGGTGCTACTGGCACATATACAGCACATCTAAAAATTCGTAGATAACCAATATTTGGTTCATGACCAAATACTAATTGTGACGGAAAATATTTATTATAATGAGTCGATCTGAGACGAACAAGTGATGCTGCATGTAAAATAGCATGACCCCAAACAGTAATGGGTAACTTACTTTTCATAAGTAGAGGTCTTGCTATCAATTGTAAGCGCTTAATAAATGACTCAGCAAGGCCATTTTGAGTATGAACATGAGCTACAGGATGTTCAACTTTTATCCCTGTTGATAAACAATAATCATTAAAAGCTTGGGATGTGAATTCTCCAGCATTATCAAGGCGAATTGCCGTAATAGGATAATCTAAAAATTGCGCTCTTAATCGTATTATTTATGCCAATAATTTTGCAAACGCCAGGTTGCGAGATGATAAGAGGCACACATGAGACCATCTTGAAGATGCATCTATTAGGACCATAAAATATCTAAACGACCCACTAGATGGGTGAATAGGTCCACATATATCCCCATGTATACGTTCTAAAAATTAAGGGGATTCAATGTTAACCTTCATTTGTGATGGCCTAGTAATCAATTTTCCTTGATAACAAGCAACACATGAAAATTCATCACATGTAAGAATCTTCAGGTTCTTTAATGGATGTCCTTTTGAGTTTTCAATGATTCGTCTCATCATTATTGATCCAGGATAACCCATTCGATCATGCCAAAGCACAAAAGTTTTTAAGTCAGTAAACTTCTGGTTTACGATAGAGTGTGCTTCAAATGTACTTATTTTTGCATAATATAATCCAGAAGATAAAGTTGATAATTTCTCTAACACATATTTCTGGTTTGAGACAATCTTGGTAATACCAAGGTATTCAACGTTTATTTCATTTATTGTCTCAATATGATATCCATTTCGACGAATATCTTTAAAACTTAACAAGTTTCTTGGGGATTTAGAAGAGAACAATGCATCTTCTATAACAAGTTTTGTCCCCTTAGGCAAGAATATAGTAGCTCTTTCGGAGCCTTCTATTAAGTTTGAATTACCAGAAATTGTAGTAACATTTCCTTTTATTCTAAGCAAGTAAGAGAAGTATTTCTCATCTTTGAATATGCGTTGTTCCGCTATCAATTACACAAATATCTTCATGATTGATCATTGATTTAACGAAGTTTGGGGCATATTCTTATTTTTCTTTAAAAATAGATATAAATATAATAAAATAATACTATTAAACAAGGCTATTATATTTACAATGATCTAGAAAAACACAAACATACCAAATAATACAAAACAAATAGAAAATGAAACTATCTAATTTATCGCGGGATCGTCACTGATTATTTTTCCTTCAGGAAATACAAAGAAATCAGCTATATCCAGATGCATAGACTCAACATTTGTTTCTGCATTATTATCAATCTTATGCATGGGCTCAACATTATCTTCAGAGATAAAATTTGCTTCTGGATTATCATCACTCTTTTTCAAGGATGCTTGATAAAGCTGAACCAGACGCTTAGATGATCGGCAAGTACGCGACCAGTGCCCCATTCCTCCACATCTATGACATACACTTTCCGAATTTTTCTTTTGTATCACTTCTTGTCTCTCACCCTTCCTTTTATACTATTAGTCATTTTTCGGTGCAAGACGACCATCATGATTGTAATTTATTTTACGACCACGACCACGACCACGATAGGAGCCACGACCTTTTTCTCGTTGGTGATAATTTGCCTGATTCACTTCAGGGACTGGCATAAAACCAACAGGTCGACTTTCATGATTTTTTATCAAAAGATCGTTATGTCGTTCAACAATAAGAAGATGTGAAAGTAATTCAGAATATTTTTTAAAATCCATTTCTCGATATTGTTGCTGTAGGAGCATACTCGAGGCAGGAAATGTGGAGTATGTTTTCTCTAGTTTATCATGTTCAGTGACCTCTTCTCCGCATAAATTTAACTGTGATATAATTCTATACATGGAAGAATTATATTCACTTATACTTTTAAAATCAGATAATCTTAGATTAAACCAATCATGACGTGCCTGTGGTAGAATGACTAACTTCAGGTGGTCATATCTATCTTTTAAATTTTTCCACATTACAAGGGGGTCTTTTATAGTGAGATATTGCATTTTTAGCCCCTCGTCAAGATGGTGACGGAGAAAGATCATAGCTTTTGCACGTTCTTGACTGAATGCCTGATTATTATCTTTGATGGTTTCTACCAAACCCATTGCATCCAAGTGGATTTCAGCATCTAGTATCCAGGATGAGTATCCTTTACCCGATATATCCAAGGCAACAAATTCAAGTTTAGAAATATTAGACATTTTTTATAAAAATAAAATTCTTACCCTTTTTACCTATTTAAAGTAGCTCAAGTTGGCAGAGTCTCGTGCTGATAACGTGTTATAAAACAAGTAGCTAATAATGTTATAACAGTAAACTAAAATAAGAACAAATAAAAGAGAGTATATTAATGTTTTCCAAATTTTTCTTCTCTCTGGATTAGTTTGAAATATACTACCTATATATAGTAGTACATGGAAAAGTAAAACTTGACTATAATTTGCCAAGTGTAGAAGGTGTCCACGTGTCATATCTATTTGTGTTACAAATAACCTAAATATGTGGCAATGGTACTTTTGCCTTGCAACATGTGACAATAATCAATATTTTACAATAAATGTCAATTTTTATTATTATTCTTTTTAAAAAAGTAATAAATACTATTTGTGTGCAGGATAAGAATGTTGTTATTTCCTTTAATTTAGTGGACCCAACATTTGAAAACCAGCAAAAAGAAATAAATGAAATGAAAATGGAATCAGATGATTACTCCTTAATGGGGTCCAATGTTGAATTTATTTCCCAATATAATATAAATCTTTGAAAAAAGGAGGCACCTCTAAATATTATCAGCACAAATAGTAATTTTAAAATAATTTAAACTTTTTGTGACAATTTTTTTTTAATATTAAATTTTTCATCCCAAAATAGTTACATCATGTTTGATTTATATAGAGTTAATTTAAGTGATTTTTATAGCTAAAAAAATAAATAATACAAAAATAACTATTACATGTAATTTTTCTCATATCAACATAGTAAAATGCATTTTTAAACATTAGTCAAAGTTTATATCAATATGGTGAAACACTTTAAATATTGATCAGCTTAAATAATTTGAGCAATTGTGACAAATATTTTGATTTTTAAAAAATTTATGTTTAGAGCGTGAATTTACAATACGAGTTATTTTAATTGTACTCATCTTTTACACTTGTATACAATTTAAACTTAAAAATGAATTTGACGGATTTCTAATTTTTATAATTATAATGTTAGAATTAACTGATTGTTTTTATAGCTCAACTAAGGCATAAATAGATGGAATATCATTTCCTTTTAAGTCATTTAATCAAAACCGCCCTTACTATTAGAATGAGACTCGACCTTTAAACGTACTTAGAATGAATTTCTTATAATATGCGATTGAAATAAGTCCTTATTAATAACAAAAAGTGAAGTTGAGCATGTGGATTGTTCTTATTTATTGAATGAATTTATAATTACTTTTATTCGAATATTCTATTAATAATGTAGAAATCATAATTCTCAATTCACTTCAATTAGATAATTTAATTCTCCTCTATTTAAAATTAATTTTTATATACAAAAAATACATATTATGCATTTATTTATTACTAGTTCATAAATCATGTAATTTATGTTTTTATTATTACCTCATCTAAGTATTGTCCATTGATTATCCTAGTGGGTCCCACAGGAGTAATCTCAGCCGTTAAAATAAAGTTGGAGCAGGTGATTTTAAAGCCTATTTATAAATTGAGAGCTTCATACATCCGCAAAACAGAAGTGGAGAGACGCTCGATGGACAGAAACGGCGTCGTTAGCTTTCACCACCGGCGATCGCCGTCCTCCGATCGATTTCTCGGCGTATTCTCTCCACCGCAGAGTGATAGTGCTATCGGCGATGCAGATGTATCCATCGCTGATGATGAGCTGAACGAAGATGAAGTTTTCTGGACAGGAGACTTCACTGAACCTAAGCGCCGCTCTACTTCTCCTTCTTCAATCAGTCGTCGGAAAACTTTCCTTCAGCCGGAGAAATTCGGTATTCTCGCTGCATTGCCTGAGGATCACCGGAAACTTAACCGTCCTGTTGTTTATCGGAAACCTTCGATAACTTCCTCACCTACTAGTACAAAACTGTTTCATTCACCGCCGATTGCATCAGCGATGGCTTTTACTCGAGCGTTTCCTACGATTCCCAAGCCTCCATTGGATAGAGAACATAGCTATAACAGTAATTATTCACAAACTATGCCGGTGAGGAAGTTCCAACACTCAGTGCCAGTGAACGTGCCGATGATGCCGAAGAAGGCACCGAGAAGTGACCTTGCTGACGTAGAAATCGATGATGATGACGGCGATGATGAGATGCTTCCTCCGCATGAGATCGTTGCCAGAGGATCAGCTAGATCACTTAAAACCACGTTTTCGGTGCTTGAAGGCGTGGGAAGAACACTCAAAGGGAGAGATCTTTGTCGAGTTCGCAATGCTGTTTTCCGCCAAACAGGTTTTCTAGATTGAAACGATAAGGAACAGTTCAGTTAATTTTGATATATCTCTGTGAATTATACATATTGTTAATCGATCCGGACTGAGGTTTTCGTCCAAAAACATTATAGCTGGACTGAAGTGAAATTTTCTAGCCAACTTTCAGTCATGGAGTATGGAGTCCATCATTAGATAATATTATACAACTACATGATTTTTCATCCGTTTCTTCAGTTTATGGTGTTTACTGTATTAATGGGAGTTGAAAACATTATTCTAGGAAATTTTGGTGTACATTTGGCAATGGAGATCATGAGAATTTAAATGGAAAATAGTTTTGTTAGATTCTATATGATTGTGATTGAATGAACTTCATTACTTGTGAATTGTGATCAAATCAGTCTTGTTATAGCCTTAATGTAGGCTTCTGTTTACTGTCTCAACTCTCATGTTTTGCTATAATTAGGTGTACAAATACTATGTAGATTCTCCTGTACTTGTTAACTGTATTGGAATTCTAATATGCAGCTTGGCCTAAAAATATTATTACCATTAGATAGATGATTTATGATTTTGTTCATGTTTCATGATTTTGGCGGTTGATTAAACATCAATTGGTTCAAGGGATATATAATTCTGTCATAATACCCTGTG
Source organism: Solanum lycopersicoides (assembly GCA_022817965.1). Classification (NCBI taxonomy): domain Eukaryota; kingdom Viridiplantae; phylum Streptophyta; class Magnoliopsida; order Solanales; family Solanaceae; genus Solanum; species Solanum lycopersicoides. The sequence continues at coordinate 4,083,407 of CM040626.1, forward strand.
GTATTCACTTCAACTGTGATTCATCCTTCGAAATTCTATTATTGAAAGATTGAGAATCGAGAATGAATGGAATAGTTCATGTTTGGATGAAATAATGGTATAGGTAACTTGGAATGTATTTGATGATGAATGAGTTGGGTTACCCTGGTGTAGGTAGCTGAAATGGTTAAATTAGGGGTAAGATGACCTTACCGCAAGGAAAGAAAATTGAGTTTGGTTATATTTTGACCAAATTAAAGTAGCTATGATATTGGTCTAGTGATTATACCTAGATTGGTAATGCTTGATCCTAAATTGTAGAAGAATGCAAATGGTTGGCTTGCGAGCTTTGGATTTGGGATAATTTCTCTCAGTGCTCTTTGTCAACCAGTTCGCTATGCCAGAGCACGGAGTTTGTATATTCATGGATATATAGCCTCCAGCCAGCCATATAGAGATTTGCATTGATGTCACTATCATGTTCCTTAAACTGCCGTAAGTTTTGATAGTTCATCTTAAGATCCAGCTTAGTTAAACGTGTCTAGTAGCGAGCCTTCTTCAGGTAGTTATCTTTCTTGTTGAAGTGTGTTTATCTCCATCTGTGACATGGTGCCATGTATAGTTTACATCTTATGCATTTCATTGGGTAGTTGCAAATTATTTGATGTAATCATATATTTACATTTTCATGGTGCACATAATTAGGGACTTTTGATACTGGCCGAGTGATTACTACTGTGAAGATTCTGTGGCTCCTCCCTTGAAACGACTATAATTGGAATGATTTTAATCACAATTTTCTTATCTTGCACTTTCCCTGTCTAGTTGAAATGTCTATAAATCATATTGTTCTGTACTTTGTCAACATTTGATGCATTTCAACTGCTACACTAGTTAATTGATAGACAAAACCACTAGATGACTTTTGTGCCTGCTTGCAAGCCATCTTTGACTCTAACGAGTAATTCCTGGTTTTTTAATTCTTAAAGGACTTCTCTTCAATGAATGGATCTAGTGCATATCTGTTGATGTTAGCTAACCTTCTCTGTTTTCAGTCTCAATATTGGAAAGAAATGTTAAGGTGTGCGGGGGATACCATAAGAACCTAGAACCTTATTACAGTTGGAGATTTCATATTCTAATATTGTCTGTTGATTGCTGTTTTTCTCGATATTGGAAAATTTAATTTGGACGACTACTTCAAGTTTGAATTAATTTGTTCACATGTGAGGGTAATCTGCTATATCTGTGAAATATTTTTCGGTGAAAAGGCCACATGCCTTGTACAAGTGGAGCCTTGTTGCATAGGTTCTTTACTTTAGTGGTGCCTTTATTTCTTTTCATTTCATGAGGCAACCGAATCCTAGTGTAACCTAATATTTGAAGTGATAATGACGACATCTTGTTGGTTTTTATGTACGTTTGGCTTCTGATTGTTGTGACCATTCAGTAATATATGGGATGTATCCAATGTGGTGTTTGTAGTGACTATTATTATCTGCTCCTATAGTTTATTCGCAATGTTAAAACAAGAAAAGCTAATATCTCTGATCAGGCCGAATTCAGTACCTTTTATCAGGTCAAGGGAGAAGGAGATACTAAAGAGTCCTCGGTTTTTGATCCTTTGCAACTTGGATGATGCAAAAAAGTTAGGTAAGGTTTTTTTTCCCCACAGCCTTTATCATAGTCGAATAGTTGAGATTCGAGCAAGTAAAAGTTTTTTGTTACTTGGATACTTGTCTGGAGGTTACACACAATTTGAACAGCGATATTTTAATGATAGGTTCTATAGGAACCAACCAATAGATCCTAATGCATCAAATCCCAAGGTAAAAGAGCTATCTCTCTCTTTCTACTTGTTTTTGGCTAAGTTTATTTCTCAATGGTCATTGTCTCTGTGCCATTATTGAAGGCTCAATAATTGTGCTTTGTCATGGATTGCTAACATTGGATAAACCCTTGATGTTATATGCATACTTTACCGCCAACACCAAAACTTTTCACTACTGAGTTATCAATCTGCAAACATATAAAATGTCTCTGCCTTGTCCAAACTAGAGAAGGAGAATGCCACTTCAACAGTAAGTTCTGTTATCGAAGAAAAGATAAACCATCTCCTTCATACTCTTCGATTCTTACTAGGGTCATGGAACGATTTAGAGGCATACAACATTCCATAATCAAGTCTCAGTCCTTTCGAACCATCAGCCAAATTGACATCCGGAATATACTTATCTTCTGTTGTGTATCATATGTACCAATTGTATGTAAACTGGTTAGAATTAGTAAGAGGGAGGCTATACTTGAAAACATGTTTAATATTTTTCCCCTTTGTGTGATGATGAATTGTCTAAACCATTGGTACTCTGCAATGCAACAGGAATATATTGGGTGTTTAGCCTTTATCCAATTGATGAAATTCTTGCTTCTATCCCTTTTGTTTTCTCACACTTGCTATCAATTTCTCCAAGATGTTGATGGGTCACATATTATCATCTCATCGCAATATTATCGTTATATATATCTGAATCGAATCGTATAACTAGTTTTAAAAAAATTATAATCAGATTTATATCTAAATTCATATGCTCAAAAAGATAAATTATCGTATGCACTATTCCAATTTGGTAATTAAGAAAATACATAAAAAGTACAAATATAGAAAATCAACCTTTGCTTTATTAAAATCCACCCGTGAAATAAATATGCGAATTTTTAGCATCAGTCACTTATGTACGAGTTTATGCGCGAAATGAAAAAACTTGCAAATTTTTTTATCATCAAATAAAATTAAATTGCAACTCTAAAAATAAGTATTCGTCATTTGATATTATAACTTGTCCAACCTGTTTAAAGTTGGATAAATCCGCTAATTTATTAGCTTAATTTATATCGATCAATTTTATTTAATTAATTTAAAATTAAATAGATGTTATCTCAAATTGATTAATATGAATTTTTCTTTTTGCTAAAAATAGATCACAAATTATAATTAAGACAAATCATAGTTGAATATATTTTTGCTGATACTCATACTTTTCCCCATCAATCAATTGTGACAAAAATAGATAAGATAATTTAAAGAATCAAAGTTGAAGTTAGAAAATAAAATCATGAGAAAAGTAAATAAACAAAGATCATAAGAAAGAAAAAAAATAAAATTAATAAAAAGATAAATACTCACATTATTTAATTTAATGAGAGGATTTTTTTTTCAATATTGACACACTCTCAAAGCCCTCTCATGGCTATGGCTATGGCTATGTAATTGTTCGTGCCCACAAAAATGCCATTTTCTACTTTCCATGAGAGATTTCATTTGCAAAATGGGTTTAATGGAGGCTTTAATTTTTCTATGCAAAGGACAGTTCTGGAGAATGGCTGTTTGTTGGACTCTATCTCTCATCCTATCTTACTTACAGTTGTTTTCTCAAACCCATTTCTCGCGTAAATCCAAATTATTCAATCGTTGTTCATCTAAATCATCATCCTCTAATGTTGCTATCGGAAAACCAATCTGCATAATTACAGGTGTAAGTATGTTGTAAGCCTTTCTTTTTTCGTTTTATGTGATTATGTTCTAATATATTCGTATGGAATGGTTAATGATTTAGGTCACACTAGCTAGTACAAAAAGTTATGATCAATCAATTTGACATCAATCTTAATTTTGTTATGTTGATGCAATTGTATTTTTGTGTGGCGTAGTAGTTGTGAATGAAGTGGGTGAGAGTTATGAGGTTTTAGGTTCAAATCTGAGTGGAGATTAAAAAAAAATACTAGGTGATTTTTTCCATTTGTCTTTTGCGTTTGTGGATAGAGTTACTTGATACTTGTTGCTGGTAAAAGCAATGGATTGAGCTCAAATGGAGATAAAAAAGTTGCCTTGTCAATCACCTATCTCAAGCTGATGTGTTTGATCCTTTAAAGAGATCTGACGGGAATTCAGAATCTTTCAATCACATGTGACAAATGAGCTAGTTAGGGTATCTGAAGCGGATGTCTTTGACCCATTAAAAAGGCCTGATTCGAAATTCATTAACACGTACAGACGGAGAAACCAAGTCTGCTCATGTTTTCTTTACCCAAGGGGAAACTTGTTTCGATATTGCTGCACCTTGTATGAGTCAAACCATTGATTTCTCAGCAGTTAATAGGAGTACTGAATAGGAAGTTATGAGTACTGGTCGTGGGACAGCTCACAGCTGGAAGGTATCCTGTGGAAATAGTCGAGGTGTGTGAAAGTTGTCTCGAACATCACAGTCATAAAAAAAAGATAATATTTTTGAATCACCTGACATGGGAGGGGCTAGTTTTTGAAGATCTTTGTGTGTGTGTATGAGTGACTATTATGGAGGTAGTCATTCCCCGTTCCTTTAGTCTTTTCAGGGTATTTTTCTTGAGTCGTGATCATATCTTGCCCCCTAAACATATTTCTGAATTCTGCTGCATATATGTTACTTATACCGTGTAGTCTAAGAGTGAACACGCTCTCTATGATTTAGTTATAAAACTTGAATCTGTTACTTTATCTACTCCTATTGTGAGCTAATAACGAGCTTAAGAATAAACAAATTTTTTTGTTGATTAGTGCCACACTTAGGCTTTGGATCAAGTTCAATAACAAAAGTAGTACAACCACGGCCCTAGCCTTGTTGGACAGAGTTACCTAGTACTTGTTGCTTGTGGAAAGTTCCAGGTATCCTGTGGAATTAGTCGAGGTGTGCGAAAGCTAGCCCGAATACCATGGTCATCAAAACAGATAATTTTATCTTTTATGGGTATTTGGTTTTTAGTGAAAAAACTTTGAATTCTTGTCGGCTATCACCATGTTCCATAGATATCTTAATTTTTGCCTCCAAGAGAGTCTTTTCGGCTTAACCAATTTTTTCTACCTGAGTGCTATGTGATATATGTGCCAATTGCTACAAGCTATTTTATGCTTCACATTACCATCTGTGTCTTGTTCTTATTGGTGTTAATTTGCAATCATTTACAGGCCACATCTGGTTTGGGTGCTGCTGTTTCCTATGCCCTTGCTAAAGAAGGCTATTGCGTTATTCTTGGTGGGCTTCTTTCCTTGATATGATTTAAAAAAATGAATGTTGTTCTAATTTTATTTATACTTGTTAAAAGACCGAATATGTGTCTGGAGAAGCACTCTCCATGAGAACTATACTGCAAACTTACAAATCTATTGATTTATGAATCCAAAAAGTTGTTCTAATTAAACGATCAAATTTGTTAAATCCAACCTTTTTGTTATCTCTAGTAGCTTATGTGGCATCCGTCCCACACAAATGGAGATTGTCAAAGATTATTTCCTAGGATGACCGTTGACGATTTTGTGTCGTTGATGTGCCTTCAATCAAAATTTGATTAATATGTCCAGGGACTTACGATATAAGGAGGTACTTAGATGTAGTTGAGTTCATATTTAACTGTTTCCTTGTAGCTGATAGACTTTTTTTTTCCAACTGAAGCCATAATTCGTTATACAAGGAACTGTCTCAACTATTAATGGCCTTTTGTTGATAAGCTGCTTGGCAAAGAAATTTGTGAAGAAAATTCTTGTTTCCAATGTGGGATATGATGATGCCACTTTACGGTGGTGAAGTATTCACTAGTTAGTTCCCTTTTTTCCAATATCTTCTGGCTTTCTTGTTGTCTTAGATCAGGAACCTTCTTGTTTTTTTTCTATTTAGTATCTTAAATGGCCATTCCATATGGCAAATATCTTTTCTGGTGATTTTAGTAGATTGTTAACTATGATAATCGATTCTGTAGAAGGCTACTTTTATTCCAATTACATTTGCAACCTTTTTTTTCTTTTTATTGTTCATGCAACTAAAGATTTTGATTGTCAATAGTTTTTAGTGAAACCTCCACACCTCTAAGTCAATGCTAGTATGGTTTAACTGATCCTCTAATACTTGCAGCTGGAAGGTCATTGTACTCATTGTCAAAGGTACTGTAATTGAGTCATTGGCTTTTGTTGATTCTGCTTCAAGATATTCTCATTATTCTTTTTTCACAGGTTGTGTCTGAAATCAAAGAACAGATAGATGATGCTTGTGTAAAAGCTTTTCAGGTTGATTTGTCATCATACAAGTCAATCTTGAGCTTCAAACACTCCCTTCAACAGTGGCTGTTGGACTCAGATTTGCATTGCTCTGTCCAGCTCTTAATAAATAATGCTGGAATCCTTGCAACATCATACAGAGTCACAACAGAACAATGTGATCAGTAAACCACCTAAATCTTTATATACTGCTTTTGTTCATTCTGGCTATCCTTGCAATAGGTTGGCTTGAGCATTCTTCTAAAGTAAAACTGCAAATATGAAATATATGTGTTTCATCCTTTATTCTTGTGGAAGAACTCTTTCTACTACTCCTTGCACTAATAGAACAGAGAAAATCTTACAGAGATATGAAACACAATATTGAAGAGCATTTTAGTTGACACTATCTATCCCAGCTTCACTTATCAGATAAGCAGCGAAATATTTAGTAGAATGTCTTCTTGTGATTTAGATAATGCTGCACTGGGATCAACACCCCCCCCCCTCACCCCCCCACCCCCATTTGTCGTTGATGCGCACAAACTTCACATTTTGCCTTATTTTTGTTAGGACCCTGCACTATTTATCAACACTATCTATCCCAACTTCACTTATCAGATAAGAGGCGAGACCTTTAGTAGAATGTTCTTGTGATTTAGATAATGCTGCATTGGGATCAACACCCTCCACTTGCCTTTAATGTGCAACAATTTCACATTTTGCCTTATTTTTGTGAGGATACCGCATTGGCTAGTTGCATGGTAAACTTGGCACCTGTAGCACTGATGGGAGCTAATCTCTATCTTTGTCCCCTTCTTCTCCTGCTATTATGAGGAGTTAAATAATCCTGAGAAACACATAAATTATGTGCTAATTGGACATTCTTTTTTTTTTCTGCAGGATGGTGTCAACTAATTATATTGGTCCATTTTGTCTTACAAAACTTCTTTTGCCTCTTCTAGAACAGAGCCCTATCCCTTCTCGTGTTGTTAATGTTACATCATTCACGCATCAGAATGGTAGGTACAATTCATATACTATCAGTATTATGTACACTCAATGTTTATCAGCATCACGGACACTCGATATGTAAATAGAAAAGGTGTTGGCTTATGTCGAAACTCAGAAGCACATATGTAAACTACTCTAGTGCATGTTCTGTTGCTTTATATGTTCATCTGTGGTAATATCTTTGACAGTCTTCATTTTATTCCTCTACACTATTCTTCAGTATTAGGACTAGTGTCAATTCTGTCATTTTGAAGCCTTTTAGCTGATTAACAACTCAGCCTTAGAGATCCAGGAATGAAGGTTGCCTGAGATAATGAGCTAGAAAATTATAGATTCTTTATTTCTAAATGGACAGATGCCATTGGAACATTTTGTGTCATTAAGTATCTGCTAATAATGCTTCTTGTATCCTGTTCATTTATGTTTTTTTTTCCTGAAATATAGTTGAATATAAATTGATGAGGGTAGTTTTGTTGATAAGAATTTAACCAGAACTGCAATTTTTTTGGAATGTTCTTTTGGCTGTTATTGGTGAACATACGAATAAGATTGTAATTTGGCATTTTCTACTTTTGATTGATAGTGTCTAGCATGGAGGTCACCAGAGAAACAATATCTGGGCAGTGGTTTTCAAAATTAAGTTCCTATCCATTTGCTCATGTATATGAGTACTCCAAATGTAAGTTCAACTTTCCAAATTAAAGTGACCGTTACTATCCTTGATCTCATTGACACCTAAAAGCTCTCGCCATTTCTTTTGCAGTATGCCTTCTGCTCTTCACATATGAGCTTCATCGGCAAGTTGGCCTGGCGGAGAAATCACACAGTGTCACTGTCATGTATGTTTATGTTCTCCTTTACAAACAAATTTTAGGTTCTCTATGTCACCTCGTAAGCCATTATGCTTATCAATTTAATTCTATATCTTTCAAGAATGTGTTTGTATATTAAGGTAAAGCTCATATTTTCTGCTGGTTTGTATAGGTTCATTCATACTTTTCCTGTCATGTCATCTGTTTGTCCATATCCAGTTACCTAGAAACTTAATTGTAAGCTAAATTTTTTTCATGATTCTGCATATGTAAGTGTAAACTGAGCTTTTCTGGGTGTAACATGATAGTTACATCACGAAGGGGTAGAACTATGATATTTTCTGAAGGGGATATTGATTTCAAGTGTAGTTTTCCACACTATGTTTGCTTATCATACTTCAAAGGAGCATATTTTTTGTAGGGAAACTTACATAAATATACTATAATAAAAAAATATTTACCATTTATAGCAATAATATTTCTTTTTCACTTGATCACTTTTAATTCATTTATAATACAAGTTTAATTCATATTACAAAGAACAATTTTTTATTCACATATAATACAAATTTTAATGATAGATAATTCATTTATCACACATTTTAATACACTTTTAGTACAATGTGTCAAATTTTTACCAAACAAACCTAATATATTTTAAAAAACAATTATAATTCATATATAATTCAAATATATTGCATATATAATTCACTTTTAATACATATTGCAGATTTAACATAGTATTGCTATAAATAGTAATAAATAAAAAGTATTGCTAAAATCAGTAATTATTTATTAAAATGTACAAATATATGTAATTTTTCCTTTTTTGTAAACCATGGGCAGTGTAGAGTGCTTCAGTTGTAGGTTTGTGATGCATCTAGTTAGTCTCTATGACTTTCTGCAATAGAATTAGAATAAGAAGTCATGCTGTGCTCATTTAGTTTTTGTTAATGAAATATGCATTTGGAGCAAAGCGTGTGTAAAAGAAAATTGTTTGACCATGTTAATCTACTTTCAGCCTCACTGTTGCCTGCCTCTCAGTCAGAAACAACCATTTAATTACGGTGAATGCTGCGAATTGTTAATGTGCGTTACTTTCAGCCTTTTAGCTTCTAATATTTCTTTCTAACTTTTTACCTGTCTTACTTTTGTAAATTAGATCCTGTAATCTTAACTGATTAAAGATCTCTTTATATGTGTCTTAAGTGGTGATTTTATTTACCTGAACACTTATTTTGTTTTTGTTCTGGAATGATGAAGTGCTGCAGATCCTGGAGTTGTGAAAACCAACATTATGCGAGAAATTCCTTCATGCCTCTCATGGTTGGCTTTCTTCGTTTTGAAACTTTTGGGCCTTTTGCAGTCTCCCGAAGTAGGAATTAGCTCTGTTCTAGATGCAGTACATGCGCCACCAGTGAGTCTGCCATGCAGCCCTTCTATCTTCTGTTTTGTAATATGTATCAATTGGCTCTCAATTTATTGGTTCGTTTCTTTGATCTAGTTTCCTGTTTTGGTCAATGCTTACAATATTCTTGTAGAAGCTGAAGCACAAAACTCTTTGGAACTTGTTTCTCTGTGAAATTAGGCTTAAGTACTCGTATAGTCGATGGATTCCCCTCCTTTTGTATTTTTAATGAAGAATGCTGCTCCTGCAGAAGTTGTTCTGCTATTTCAACACAGAAAATGAGATTGACAAATCATGTGGATTGTGAAATATCTGATCAATAAAAAGTTAAAGACTCATAAAAAGTAAAAATAAGAGTTCAGGTAGCGTTGCAAGAGGGTGGCATAATGTCAGAGCACGTATCTATTGAGGGGAGTTCTGCACCCATACTGATAGTACTATTTTCTAGATTAATAAGTTTCCAAAAACTAACAGGTTGTGTTTTCGTTTCATTCATAAAACCACAGTTGATGCAGTCAAATATAGTGAGGACAGCCCGACACAGGTCAGCAACTGTAGAGTAGTTGCTCAAAGAGTATTGTCAAAATCCAAAATATGGGACCTGACGAGCTTACTAGTTACCTTATAGTTAGGTAATTACTCTTCAAGTTCATTAGCTTCACATGCCTTAGTTTAACCATCCATGTCTGCGCGCAACTTAGCGGCTTGGTGAACCCATCCATGTCCACTTTCAGTCACCGAGTATCTAGGGATACCATCCACATCAACTTTCAATCATCAAGTAGATGGGGAATCTCATCATACCTATGGATTAGTATCTCACTACCATAAGAATAGTAAACTATCCAAGTTTGCTCCCAATACCCGTGCAGCTAAGGGACTTCCTTTATTATTCTCTTTTCATAATTTTTCGGTAAGTTAAATATTCTACTAATGTTGGAAAGGCTCCCGTATATGAACATATACCAAAAGTAGTGAACCTTCGTTCAAATATGGTTTGTCTACTAAAGACACGGGATCTCAATGGGTGCACCATTTAGAAATTAGATAGAAGAGACTTCTCCTCAAATATACGAGGTTATATTCAATCCCTCAAACTCTTTCCATCCATACTAGCCCACATTAGGACTTAAATGGAAACCTCCCACGCCCTTGATCTTCTCTTCCTGCTTTTAGATGTCCAACTTTGCAATGTCTCTGTTACTCTACCATGCATCACTGACTGTCTTTTGAAATAATTCAGAACCATCCTTCACAGACCCAACACCACCTTACAATGTACCCCGAACATTCCACAAAGTACTAACTGATATAAGTAACCGTAATTTCCTCTGGTTGTCCAGTGTCTATGTCAATCTTTTAACAATCAAGCAAAAACCAATTACCTCTTCTAGTCAATGACTCAAGAAATTCGTTTTTGAGTTGTGAATTTCTCCCAACGATGAATATATTTAGTTTCACGAATTCATGGTAAGGATCAAGTTTTGATATATTAAGAAGTTAAACTAGCCAATACCTAACTCACCTTAGTGGTTTGGATTGAATGGAGCTCAGTTCTCCCCTTCATAATATGTGTCCTTGCTATTTGGAAAGTGCTTTTGGATAAAATTCGGGAACACTCTTATTAGTGCTTTCTTGATAATGGGTTGCACTAGCGATGCTATAGAGATCATGTTATATTCTTGACACTGTAGGGCAATCACTACAGTGATCACTCTAGCACTATAACAATCTTATTAAATTTTGTCAGCACGTTTACACAGTACACTACTGCCTCATCTAAGTCCTTGCCCCCTCTGTGCACAGTTTAGTGATTGACTCATGCTATAGCAATCCAGTACAATTCCTTGATTGCTCTAGCAATCACGTCGCCCTGTGCTACTGTCCAGGGTTATAGCCTAATTTATGGTGCACGTGTTATTATGTACCATGATTTCACCGTCAAACTAGGTATTTTGTGCACATATTTTCTGGAATCGATCTAATATTATCTGCCGACACTCATGCTCCTAAAAAGGCTTAATACTGCACTTGGTTGAATGCTGAGTTATTTACCTAGAGGAACAGGGATCAATTCCCACAGTAGTTTCTTTTTTCTCTATTTTTGGTAGTGCACCCAAAATACAAAAATTCTAACTGTTGCATTGCTATAAGGTGCTTATATTATTTTGCCTAATTCCGTAAGTACTGACCAATTGCAACCAATATCATCTTCCACAAGTCCATAGACCATAGTTTCCCCTTATAATCAATGTTGAACCTGAAATGGATACATGTTCTCATGCCATGTAATAAATAAGCTATGGATGCAAGTACATTCACAAGATAGGCTATTACAAGTATATATTCTACAAATGTGCAGTTTACTCTTATGAGTTACATATTGTTTACGAGATAAATGCCACTGAAACACATTGATATCGTCCTTTTTACATGTTGCCCCTATGAGACTTCATCAACCATTGTGTAGTGACATATTTATGCCGTCTCTCTTCAGCCAATGTTTATACTAATTAAATTGCCTCTCTCTCTTCATCTTTTCTCTGAATCTATCCACAGATTTTAGGATCTTGAGGAGGGTGCTTAACGGAACATCTTATAATTGCTATTCTCGTTAGCTGCTTTATGTATTCAGTTATTGGAACATTTGTGCTATTGCTACTACTTCTTCTGTTTCATCTTGAACTGTGATAAAATGTTTTTGAACTTTGATGACTCTACCAGGAAACCTCAGGAGTATACTTCTTTGGAGGAAATGGTAGAACTCTAAGATCTTCTCGGCTTTCTTATAACTCCAAACTCGCAAAGGATCTCTGGGATGCTTCGTCTCAAATTTTCCTTGAGCGTCAGCTTACTTCTCAGGATACAACTTGACCAGAGACAATATTAAACCTGGTAATGCTCCTCCAAGTATGTATGAAGCATGAACTTGAGTTTTGATATAAGAAAATTATAAAAAAAAATAAAAAATTCTATACATTTTTGGAAAAGGTTCAAGTTAGTATCTTAATTTGCAAGTCCTGTTTATGATACTACTTTTAAATTAAGGCTAGTATTCAGCCATTATTAATTTTTAGTATCCTATATAAATTAATTATTTATTTGTTTTCTAAACCAAAATAGCTAATTTTGTTACTAGAAGCTGACATGAATTTTTTTTATTTAACAGATCAAAAATTTGAAGAATAATGGTGTTCTTGAGTTAATATCTTATATGTTCGCTCAATTTTGAGTTGTTTACTTAGAAAGTCACTCAATTTAAGTTGTTTACATAGAAAGTCATTCAATTTTGTTTTATAACTCAAAAGTCATTAAACTATTGATGTTTAACTTAGAAAGTCACCCAATTATTTATATTTCACTTATAAAGTCACTCAATCAATTTAAATAGGGAAAATTACGTGAATAAGCAAACTTATACTATTTAATTACTCATCATAGCTATAGTTTGTTATAATTACCACTCACGACTAACATTATACATTAATTACGTGGGGTGACTTCGAGTTTGTATAATTAGTCATGTTTATATATGTATAATTCGCCAGGATATACAAATAAATATGTATAATATATAATTTTTTAGCCTATATACATATACAATTCACCTCTCTCCGCTCTTCGCTCGCCTCCCTCCTCCCTCTCTCAATCTCGCTCGCCTCTCTTCTCCCTCTCCCAATCTCGCTGCCATTTATACAAATATATATGTATAATATACAATTATATACATATACAATTCACCTCTCTCCCACTCTCTGCCCTCTCTCGCTCGCCTCTCTCCTCTCTCTCCCAGTCTCGCTCGCCTCTCTCCTCCCTCTCCCAATCTCTCTTGCCATATATACAATTACATATGTATAATATACAATTATCTAACCAATATACATATACAATTCACCTTTCTCCCACTCTTTTCCCCCTCTCTCTCTCCTCTCTCCTCTCTCTCCCAGTCTCGCTCGCCTCTCTCCTCTATATAACATGTAGCTATAAATTGTAATTATCAAACTATAGCTATGGAGAGTAATTAATTATTTTTAAGTGGCTATATGTGAAAGTTTCCCATTTAAATAATCTATTCATTAAATTTTATCTTAAATTATTTTTAAAGAAATAATAAGATATCTATTTTAATATTTTATTATCCGCTCCAATTATTTAAATAAAGAAAACGTACAGTAATAACTGCAACCCCCCCCCCCCCAAAAAAAATAAAAAAATAAAAAAATCTCGATTCTAGTAATTGTAAAACTAGAAATAAATTGTTAAAAGATTACGAATAAAGAAAAATTGGAATTGATAAGAAGTAATTTAAAAAAAAGGGGCAGTAACGATCTTCTACTATTTTTTTTAATGAAAAGTAGTAAAAAAACAATAATTAAAATAAGCATCTTATTTATTTTTTAAAAACAATTTAATTATTTTTTTGTATTTTTATAAAAAAAATTTTAAAAAAGTTATTTAAATTGATTAAGTGACTTTCTAAGTGAAATATAAATAGTTGGATGACTTTCTAAGTGAAACACCAATAGTTAAGTGACTTTTGAGTTAAAAAATAAAGTTGAGTGACTTTCGAAGTAAACAACCAAAGTTGAGTGATTTTTTAAATAAACTATTCAAATTTGAGTGACCATTTGATGTATTATTTCGAGTGTAGGGATGTTGTCATTTGTACAGAAAAATACAATTCAATTTTCTTTCATTTTAGAAGATGTAGAGATAGTCACATAATTTAGATGTTTTAGTTCTTTATAATTAACTATTTAATTTTATACGAGTATAGTATTGATTATTTGTTTTATAATTTTGAATGGTATTTATAACATGGTGCTAAAGAGTAAGTATAACAATGGGAGATTTTGATTAGATTGAAATTCGCTCGTTAATTTTTAACGAATAGAGCTATCGGTGATGACCAATTTTTCTCTGGTCGTTATTGACTTATAGTGACATCTCACGACTGAGTTTCTTATTGTTAAAAGTTAATTTTTTTGTAGTATATAGCTCTATAGTTGATTTCTCTGTTGACGCTTGGAGACTTTAGGGGGTGTTTGAGCTGATTTTTTTATATATTGATACAATAAGCTATAACCATAGCGAAGTGATAGATATTTTTTGAGTTAAATCTCTAAATATGAATATTGAACATAGTAAAAACGAAAGAAGAAAGATGTATTCCTGTGTGCACGCGTGATTGGAAATAGGTTAAAAATGATGTTTTTGTTTAATATCTGAACTAGACAAAGATTTATTTAAAAATTTCAGTGGAGACTTCAAGGTCAAGTTGTTAATTTAGGACAAAAAGTTTGAAAAAATATTGTTTTTTATGATAATGGAGGGGACAAGGTTATGATTTTCTTTAATGATTTTTTATGAAGAGTGGAAATCACGCTCAGATTTGTGGCCACAAAATGGAAGACAAAAATAATAATATTGAAACGATAACTATGTTTTAGTCCAAAATAAGTTAAGATCGGTTGTATAAATCTGGACTAGATTCTTATATTTTTTATTGGCAAAAAAGTCATCTTAGAGAGTACTCTATCTTGTCTATTTTTAATTGTCATATTGTACTTTTGGAAGTGAATTAATTAAAAAATTTATTTTTATCATTAATGACAAGTATTATAATTATTCAAATAATTTAGAGTGTGTTTGGTATGAAGGAAAATATTTTCAATTTTCACATGTTTGGTTTGGACAAAAGTTATGGAAAATGTTTTTCAAATCAATTTATTTTCCTCAAAATTAAGGAAAATGACTTCCCTTCAAAAATTAAGGAAAACATTTTTAAAAATTCTCATCCAATTTCAAATTACATTTTTTTGGTGAAAAGCATCAATTTTAAAAAATATATTCAATTTCAAAATTTTATTTTTTCACCCGATCCCTGACCTTCCCCCCCAACACACCGCCATCCCCCCCAAACCCCAACCCCTCCCCAACAAATTAATTTTGTTTTTAAAAATATTTTTAACTTTAAAATTTTATTTTTAAACTCCTATCCCTCCCCCAATCCCCCGGCCAGCCCCTCTACCAGCCCCCACCACCCCCAAACCCCAAAAGAATTAATTTTGTCTTTTAAAAAATATTATCAACTTCAAATTTTTATTTTTTAACTCTCCCCCCTCCCCCTGCCCCCTCCCCCACCATCACCCAAAAAAAAAATTTATTTTTAAAAAATATTTTCAATTTCATGAATTATTTTTTACTCTAGTAAAAATAAAAGATGTCTCTTAAAAACATTTTTATTCCTAAATTAAACACTAAAAATCATTTCCGAAAAATATTTTCTACTCACCAACCAAACATGATAAAATAAGTTCAAAATCTACTTGTTTTCCAGGAAAATATTTTCTAGGAAAACATTTTCCTCCATTCCAAACACACCGTTAATGCAACATATTGACTATAGCTAACTTCACCTATGAAAAAACTCTCCTCTCTTACTTTGAATAAACTTTATTTTGATTTGCTATGCATTTGTCTCACTCCATTGCCACCTCTAACAAGATGTGACAACGAGTGGTAGTCCACAAGAAGTTGCTTCACACTTTTCTTAAAGCTAGTTGTATACACAATCTTTACCCAAAAAAAAAAAAAAAAATCACAAGTACAATTAATATGTGGAAAATTAGGAAGAATATACTATTAAATTACTCAATTTTTTGTTGTTACCTAAGGTAATGCTCATAGAAAATTTTAGGTAACTTCTCATGAATTTCTTTATCTTCAACAATATTTTTATGGTAGAAAAGATTTCTTTGTTAGAAATGAGGAAAAAATTTGAACTCCTATAAGTTCAAAAGATTCTTTTCTTTTCTGTAAAACATGATGTAGTTATTAAAAAAAGTCTTTGTTAAGGAGGGATTCATCCTCTTAAGTATAGTTTTTAGAATATATTTTTTTTTTATATTAATATTATCATATGTAAGCTAATTGGTCAAATCATAATTTTATGTGTCATCTGATTTATCGTAGTCATAGTTTGTAGTCATTACTCATTAGCTTCTGCGTGCCACTTTGATTATTATTATTTTTGATAACAAGGGAAACCCGCAGTTGATATTCTTTGGATGCGCACAGGGTAAAAAAAATTACTTCTATGAAATAGTTCGCAAACCACATAGGAGAGGTAACTCCACTAGGCAAGACTGGTGCGACGAGCTCGACCCAGAAGGCAAATCCCTTACTTTTGCTGGCAAGGGATTTCAAACTTGAGACCTCCAAATGGAAGTCCCAAGTCCTAACAGTTTGTATATATATATGAGGGATGAGATAGATAAAATTATCTCATGAATTGTGATATCACATGAAATATATTATCTTATTGTATAGCATAATACATAAACATGACTTTTAACTTAGGTTCAGTTGACAACTATGACTTTTAACTTTGAGTGTGCACAAGTAAGCACTTAAACTTGTATAAAATTGAACAATAGACACATTCATCCTACATCGCACCCTATACGACAACTTTGTGTCCTACGTGACGTCCTACGTGTATTATGTCATGTAGGATATGTGTGTCTACTTGTTCAATTTTATACAAATTTAAGTATCTATTTGTGCACACTCAAAGTTGGAGGGCATAATTATTTGCTAAAGCCAAGTATATAGTCATATTTATTATATTATGCCTATTATATATATATGAAATAAGTACTAATCCCATCATTATAATATAAACACAATAATATAAACAATTTTGATACTGACTAATAATTCAAATATCAATAATTAATTTCATAATTTGAACCAATAATTTATAAATAATCCAAAAATAATTTTAACAATAATTCATCAAAAGCAAAGGCACATACATACAAAATGTAAGAACATTGACATGATACAAAAAGTAATTAAGGCCCCCCTTGTAATAGGTGTACACATAAATTTATAAGACTTACGATTCATGTCTCGAGGCTTACGCCTCACCTTATGCTAAGTAAAATGGCCCGCTTCACATTCCTACGTAACTGACTCTTAAATGATTCATGTACTAGAGATTCAAGTACAGTAAGTTTAAAGGAAATGAACATAAAAGACATAACTAATAAATTATGTAGGGTATAATAAAACTTTCTAATATGAATTCATAAAATTTAAATTTAAAATTTATTTTTATCACGTGTATTTGAGATGACATCTAACAAAAAGTGTGACCAAATTAACCCATAAAAAAATTATCAATATATTTTTAAAAAGATTATTTTAAAATTTGATATATATTAATCATAATTAAAAAATAAATAAATTAGGTGATAAAGAAATTGTACTTTGGTAAGAGTTAAGTGAATTGGACTATAACCAATTATTTTTAGTGCAAATGACAGAAATCACGTACTTTTAAGGTAAAATTATCATTTGTCTCTTATAAGTTTATAATTACAGAAATCCCTCAAACTGATACAATAATATAAGCGTTGATACATTAATCTGATGTGCGAGATACATGAATCGTTAAGTAAGATACATTATATTTTATACATGATACACTAATCTGATGTACATTTTATACACGATAGACTAATCTGATGCGCGAGATACATTAATCTGATGCGCAAGATACATTGATCGAATGCGCGAGATACATTAATTTGATGCGCTGATACATTAATCTCATGCATGAAAATGAGATATTTTGAAAATTTATTAAACTATTAGGGGATAATGATAATAAGAGAACTTAAAAGTGAGATTTCTGTCATTTTATACTCCAAATTAACGAAATTAAAATACCAAATAGCCCAAGACAGGAAAACCCTGTAATAGAAGAAGGAACCTCAAATAAGGCCTGTGGCCCAACATCACAACAAATTTTAATTAGTCATTTTAGTATTTAAAAGGAAACTTACATAAATATATTATAATAAAAAAATATTTGAAACTTTATATCAACCGTTATTTAAAAAAAAAAAAACTGAAAAATGTGAACATCATTTCATCGAACACGTATTAACACAAAATTTCGAAAGCATGACTCATAGCTCAATATTAAAAAAAATTATATTAATAATGTATATTATGTTAGTTAAACACAATTGTTAATGTTAAGTTTGAATTAGTAGCGTAAGTAAAAATTTCCATAAGGGAATCAAAAACTAAACACAAGAAGAGGTCAAATATATACAACATATATTTTTTATATCTAGAAATAATTTTAATTTTATATTTGTATATAACATAATTCTTTATCATTTTAATTTTATATTTGTATACAATATAATTCTCCGATGAAGTAGATCCAGATGAATTCTTCCTTCCCTACGAGGCTATGCCTATGGTCAAATAAGTAAAGTAATAAAAGAACTTACTATAATTAATTAATACATATAAATATGTGAAATTCCTTACATCATTAATGCATATAATTTTGTATATTGTGAACAGTATTGAAAACACCTATAAATTAAAAGTAAATTATTATTTTTGTCTTCTAATTATTGTCAGACTTAAACACATCATCTACTTGATTGACTAAACTTAGATACATCCACGATCACATGACATAGCAAGTGATCTCGAACTTTTGTAGGAGCATGAGACTCTTAATAAAAATTGAGAAAAGTATTGAAAATATCCCTAAGCTTGGCAGGTGTTTAGGAGTTTAGGAGTGTATTTCATTCATGTTGTACGATCAGAGGTGTATTCACTACAACAAAAATAACTTTTAGCAGCAATAAAAAGACACTTTAATATAGAGTGCTATAGTCTTTTGCCGGCATTAGTTAAGTGTCATTAGATTCAATGTCGCTAAAGCCTTTAGGAACACATACAAAGAGTGTTAATTGCCGCTAAAAATACATATTTAGCGGCTTTTTAGCGGCAATTGCTAATTAATTGCCGCTAAAACTCATTTTTGATATAGTGATTGAAGTTCAGTTAATTAAGTAAATATGTGTTTTACGAATGTCTCATACTAATAATTCACAACAAATTTAAAGATATTTTCGATACTTCTCTCTTGTATATTCAGTATAATAACATATTCTAATATTATTATCATAATACTCATGTATTTATGAGTTGACTCAAATTAAAGAGAAAAAAAATTGGTGTAAAAGTTACACAAACCTTTTTCCTCTTTAAATGGTCAAAGGAATTTGAGCATTTATATACTATTATTAATATTAAATGGTAAAAGTCTTTTCCACAAACTAAATAATTTCCACCTCTATTTTTGTCTCTATTGTTATTGCCAATAAACCTTAACTAACTAACTCATTAGAGAAGACCATGAAAAAATATTAATAATTTTAAGTTTTTTTTTTCATTTAGTTATTTGTATTTAATGAATTCGCACCGTATAAAGTTTCGTTCAGAAAAAAACGTTCTCTATTAATGATCTTTTTTTATACCAAGAGCTCGAACGCAAGATCTCTGAGCAGTTCTATCTGTTGCACCTTATCCTTTGATAGTATTTTTATGTATATCAATTGCGGTATAAATTTTTTTTATACTATGTCAAATCATTTAAAATAATATATTTATAATAGCATGCGTATAATTTTTTTAAAATGATAGTCAATATTTATTATAATATAACCATTATAATAACATGAAATTGTATTTTTTTAAAATACAATTCAAATGCAATATTACAATTTTCCCTTTACAAGTTATTTTTTAATTCATAATTACCTAAATTATTACTTATTAATTATTTGAATTGAAATAATACATTCTTATCTATTGTAGTCACAATTAAACCTAGCGTTGACCAACAGATTTAATTGAACTTTATTTATTTGATTCCATTTTCCACAACTTTTATTTAATTTACATATGACTAATTAATTCCAGTTGTAGAAAAATGGAATCGAATAAATTTCTATTAAATTAGTTGGTCAACACTATGTTTAATTTGTGACCACAATAGGTCATCCATCCATAATTAAATTAAGCCTCCAAAAAATATAAAATTATGTTTTCATGTATATTTCTGAAAAATAAATGGATAGAATATATCGATTGTATCACGATTTTGATCGATTTTAAAAAAGCAGTGAAAGCAAAATCGTAGCGGTTTAAATCACTAGTGATATTGTCCGTGAGATTTAGACTTACATGACTTTAAAAGACGTCACTAGTGCAAGATAGACCTACTTACTTATATATCAAATGTCGTTATCGTGATTTCTTGAGACTCGACTTCGTCACAAAAGTTTGCCCCGTTATATAGAATTTTCGTAGACTTAGCAATGAAGTTTGCTTCGCCATATCGAAATTACCTAAACTTAGTTTAACTTTAACCCTGATCGACAAGGCTGACACAAGGAGTTACTTCGATACGGCCATCTGTAACAACTCATCTCACTAGTTATATTATTCGTTCTAGACTTAGCCTTGCACGACTTTAAAATCTTTCACTAGTGTATAAAACATGTTTAATTACTTATATACTGAATATCTTTGATCATGTGTTTTACCGATTTTGACTCAATTTTTTAATAGTAACATAACAAATGAAAAATATTGATCTAATCAATAGCATCAAAATTAATTAATTAGTTAATTAATTTGACTATTAAGTGTTTTTTTTTATAGTATTAATAATTAATAAAATAGGGAGACAAGAAGTAGACAAAGATTCCTATATTGATGTTAACTAGGATTCCATATATATATATTTGACGCGGTTGAATTAGGGTTTTGTTTTCCATATATTATACATTTAAAGACTATTATATATATATATATATATATATATATATATATATATATATATATATATATATATATATAAAATATTAAATAGTGAAGTGTGAAAAGAAAAAATATTCAAACACATGAAATTTCTCAAAACTTGACGTGCTTTTTCTTTGTAGTGAACATCATAATTACTATATATAATAGTTATAACTATTTCCGTCTTATATTATAAATTACTTTTTAAAAAAAATTTGTTAGATTACAATATATGTCATTTTATAAAATTTATGTATAAAATATCATAATTTATCTATTATATTCTTATTGATTAATTAGTTAATCTTGAAAATATATTTACTTTGATTAACCTTAGAAATCTACGATTAATTAATTTCATTGGGAGAGTAATTCATTTATTAATTAACTATTTTCTTTATTCACTACTTATTCTTAAAATATGATTTTGAAAAAATAAATATCAACAAACAAGTTAAAAATAATCTTGAAAGTTGAAGCTTCAACAAACTTTATCAAGCAAGATGATATCAAATAACAAATGATTTCTCGAACTAGAACTAAAATTCATTTGTCATCTAATTTCATTATCAATAACATCAGATTCATCAGGAAAATTTAGATCAATTTGAAGTAATGGAATTTGAATATTTTGTGATGTTGTCATGTTTGCTTTAAGAATTTACATATAAAAATATTTTTTAAAAATATTTTACACAAAATATATAGGAAAATTGAGGTGGGAAAAACTTGAATTTTTTAAATTTTTTTGGATCAATTGGTAATAAAAAATTGGCTACAAAAAGTTTAATTTAGATAGTCATCCAAATGCATTTATATTTTGAAATCTATCCTTTTATCATTTATTACAAAGTTGTCATAAACAAACATTAAACAAGGACATAGAGATAAAATTATCTTATTTCTTAATGCAAACCTTGGTCTCGACATCCCTTCGTTGGAAAAATACGTTGTATATAGTGGTTAAATTCTAGTTTTATAAATATAAATACAGAAATTGACACCTCTTGAAACAAATTGAAGGTTTAGTCTATTGGTTAGGGACTTATGTATCATTGTTAGCTATTTAGACGATGAAATAGTTAAACAACGTAACCTTTTTACAAACATCATCGATCATTAGCTATTTAGACGATGAGATGGTTAAACAACGCAAAATTGTTCGAGATCTTTTATACAATATTCTTAATATTTGAAATTAGACATATATATTTGTCTTTAAAGACAAACGGGTCCTTAAATTGACTTAGAATATATAGTAAATTCCTTTTTCCTAGTAAGATTAAAATTTGACTGAAAAATACATTTTCAAGCTTTGAGGAATCAACATTTTCTTTCTTAATTGTACTAAAATAATAGTATATTATTAAATACATGAAACCCTAGGATTTGAGTGCTACCCCACAAAGGAAAAATTACATGAATTGGTACATTTTAATAAATAATTACTGATTTTAATAATACTTTTTATTTATTACCATTTATAGCAATACTGTGTTAAATCTGTAATATGTATTAAAAGTGAATTATGTATGCAATATATATGAATTATAATTGTTTTTAAAGTATATTATGTTTGTTTGGTAAAAATTTGATTATAAGTGTATTAAAATATGTGATAAATGAATTATTTATCGTTAAAATTTGTATTATATGTGAATAAAAAATTATTCTTTGTAATATGAATTAAACTTGTATTATAAATGAATTAAAAGGGATCAAGTGGGGAAAAAATATTATTACTGTAAATGGTAAATATTTTTTTATTATAATATATTTATGTAAGTTTCCCAACAAATAATTGGTTTTAGGGTTGTCAACATAATAAATATCATCTTGTAAGAAGTTGGTATTTAGGGTTGAAATTAACAATACGTTCAAGGACGTGGCTTAATAATTAATGAAGTGATTAAAAATCTTGGAGATCAACATTCAAATTTCATTTGCATATGGTGGAAAAAATAGTTCATTATAGGAGACAAAATTACTCGATACATGTGCTGATGAAATAATAAGAAGGTGATGAGCTTATAGTCAAACTTAATAAAAAAGGTAAAAATAACAAAATCATATATTGTTTGAATTTTTTTTCTCATCTGGTGTTCATTACTCTCATTGAAGCTCTAACTAATTCTGGATCGCGCTCTGTAGAGCCCATTCGGGGGTGGCGCTCCTATCAAAAAAAAATTTCATACCCAAAACTCAAACTCGAGACCTTTGGTTAAGAGTAAAACACTCCCACCCGTGAACCACAACTCATGTTATGTTAGCATACAAATAGATTGTTGACTTTAATCTTACCGTTTCCAAGTTCTCCGTTAAATAAGTCAAGGAAATTAGATCGTGACTTTAATTTATTTTTATAATATAAAGTTAATTATATGGAAAATATTTATGATAATTCTTGACTTTTTTGTTATGCAAAAGATAATACTATTGTTAATATTAATAACTTATTTGTGTCATAACATATACAAGATGATTCAAGACATCATGTCCTTCGATGCATGATAATATTATTTTAAAAAAAATTGAATTAATACTATGTGTTTGTCAAATAAAAGTAATATCTAATTTATCTATTTTTATTGCATTATATATATAATCAAATAGAGAGTATACATATGTATAAATAATAAATATTATCGCATTTCCATACTCGTACATATATATATTATTATCTTTTACTGACCGTAATGATTGATTTGATTCTGTTCTTGAAAAGAAGAGTGAAAGATTATCGACCTAGGTTGAGAAGGCCATTGTGTTCGCTCTTCTTTAAAAAAAAATTTAGTCCATAACAACACTCAAAGACCTCCAGATGAATTCGAAATGGATCAATTCAGACATTATCTATACATCGTGGATGTAGACTAGCTAGTAATTTTCTCTATTTTATTCAAAAGTAGGAAATAGACCCCACTTAGCAGACTTATACACTG
Source organism: Solanum lycopersicoides (assembly GCA_022817965.1). Taxonomy (NCBI): domain Eukaryota; kingdom Viridiplantae; phylum Streptophyta; class Magnoliopsida; order Solanales; family Solanaceae; genus Solanum; species Solanum lycopersicoides. The sequence goes on from CM040626.1 coordinate 4,107,311, forward strand.
AATATTCAGATAACCAATTAAAACCTTGAATACTGCTAACGAAATTAGAAATTTCGTCGAACAATTCTTTTGCTAGTAATTTTAAAGAAAAAACAAAACATGTCCATGTTTTTTGAAGTAGAAATTACTTGACTAATTCCACATATTTCTTTACAAAAATGAATGTACAATTACTCAATGCACAAAGTACAACTCTTCAAAGAAGGAAATTAAAATGTATTAAAGTTTCCTCTTGTACGTTCACACGCCGTTGAATTTTCTAAGTCTTCTTTCATTTTCTCACTCGTTTTATTATTCACTCCTTCCCTACCCCCCCTAACCCCCACCCCACCCCCACCCCACCACCCAAAAAAAAATATTTTTTTTCTCATATTTTTACTCTATAAATACTAAGCTAGAACAAACCTTGACATGCACAAAATTAATAAGTGAGTGAAAATTTCAATATTATTGAGTCAAGAAAAAAAAATAGAGAGAAATATATATTATATATACACATAAAAAATTATTTTTTTATTGGAAAAAATGGAGAATAATATGTATGATAATTATAATAATAATAATAATAATAATAATAATGATGTGTTACCACCAGGATATAGATTTTATCCAACAGAAGAAGAATTGGTGGAATTTTATTTAAGAAATAAGCTTGATGGAAAAAGAGATGATATTCAACGTGTTATACCAGTTGTTAATATTTATCATCATAATCCATCTGAACTTCCAGGTTTGCAAATATATACATTTTATTTTATTTTATTTTTGGTAAAAAAAATTATTGTTTGTGCATGATTTTATGTTTTTTTAAAAAAAATTTAACCTAGATATATGTATATCATACAATATATATTAAATTTTGTTTTGTAATTATGTTCCAATTCTATGTTTGTAATTAATTTCTCGGTCATATGTCGAGAGAAAGTTTTAGCCCCAATAAAATGATCTGGCGATTCATGTTTTTTTTTCCCCATGATTTGATGATATGTTTGAATGAATTTTTTGAAGTAATCATTCTTTTGAGAAATTATGACTTTAATTCTTTATAAAATGGAAAATCATTCAAGTTTAATTTACCCTTTTGTTCAATTTTTGTTATATGATGGTTTAATTATTAATATCAAGCATTTTGTTGCTCTCAAAAAGATCAATTATTTGTTATTTAATCTTCATTTTATGTATTTTCTTCATTGATTTGATTATTTCAATAGATATTGAGAATCAAATTGAAATTAAAAGAATATAATAATTCAAATCATAGGACATAAAGAATAATTTATATACATTATAGGATGATTGTTAAACCTTATTGTTAAACCTTTTTACAAGTAAGATTTAAAATTTTAACCTAAAATAATTTTTCAATATATTAGTGTTTCCTGACCTATTATAGAATTTTCTAAATATGATTTTTAGGTTATCATTTCATCTTAAAAATTAAATTTAAATTTAAATTAAGAGAGAAAACACACTTTTATTTACTTAATAATTTATCTTTAACAATTACTAGTCCTAGTTATTAATTAATAACACTACATGTAATTATCTATTATCTTTTAGGTATTTTGATTATGTTAAAAATTTGTGAGTTAACTTTTTTTAAATATATATATTTTGAATTTCCTTGACTAAAATCTTGAATCCATTGATATCTATCGTGTGAATTTTTAATTTTTATACTGTCAGTTCATAGAATTGTATTGTATTTGCTATACATATTTGATTTTTGTTATGCTTTACTTGAGCCGAAGGTCTATACCTCAACGAAATTGGTTTATAAGATTGTGTACACATCATCGATCCTCCTCAGACCTTAGGCTTAAACCGAATATGTTATTGTTGTTGTCATTCGTTCATAGAATTGTTCTTTATTTGCTTTACATACTTGGTTTTGTTATACTTTCCTTGACCTGATCAATGATCTTTCAGAAACAACCTCCTTACCTCCACAAGGTAGGAGTAAAACTACGTACACACAATCTTTCTTAAACCCCACTTATAGAATTACGTACACCAGATATGTTATTGTTGACGAACGTTGTTCATAAAATTATTAACCTCTTTCTTTCTAATTAAATATGTGATTCTTGAAAATGAACCAGAAATGGCAGGAGAAGTGATTAAACATGACACGGAGCAATGGTTTTTCTTCATTCCAATTCAAGATAGGGAAGCAAGAGGAGGAAGACCTACTAGACTTACAACACAAGGATATTGGAAAGCTACTGGTACTCCTGGTTTTGTATATTCATCAAACAATAATAGAATTATTGGAGGCAAAAGAACAATGGTTTTCTATAAAGGAAGAGCTCCAAATGGGAAGAAAACACAATGGAAAATGAATGAGTATAAAGCTACTACTCATGGACAACCTTCACTAATCACCAATAATCATATCACAAATTTAAAGGTTAGTTTTGCTAACCCTAAAAATATTAGGGTTTTAAAACTAGTTATGTGCTAGTATTACTTCTAGGTTTTTATCATGACTTTTACAACTTTAATATATACCAATAGGATTGTGATGGGATGGGTAACATCTATTCATTCTTTTTGTATCTGAGCTCTGGGTAAAATAAAATAAATTATTGTAGGAGTGATGGGATGGATAACATCTACTCATCCTTTTCGTATTTGAGCTATGGGTAAAAAAAATAAATTATTGTAGGAGTAAGTTCTTCCCCTTACACAACGTGAATTTAAATTAATCAAAGCACTAATATAAATACCAAAAATCAGGTGAAAAAAAGACTTAATACATCAGTCATGTGAAAGAATTTTTATTTCATCATATCACCGAAAAGATATAAGAATTTTATGTGTTCTTTAAAAAAAACTTAAGTATTGTAATTTATTATATTTATACGTAGTTTTCAAATATATAACAAGCTAAACAGAAAAAATAAACCAATAAATTAAAATATAGAAAATACTAAATTTTCAATGATACCTTCAAATAAAAACTATCACGTTGATGAACAACTGTCTGCTTGTAGCCGCTTTTATATAACAGTAATATTATTTTTTATTTTTTAAAATTGAAACTTGTACATGTGTTATACCAATGAATTTATTTTTTTCCAGAAAATTTGGTTTGTTGGTTCTGACAATAAGGCATGGTAAAAAAAAATGTTGTACTTCATTAATAATTTATTCATACAGATACAGAATCATATGATGATATTTGTTAGGAAAAGCAATTTTCAAAAACTATAATCTAAAATATACATATTTTATATAGCTATAAACCACATCGTTAAGAATAAAATAGAGAGTCCAAACTAATTATTTTTTATGATATTTCATTAGTAAAATAATAAGATATAGTGATAATATTTGTTATTACTTTCACACATCCATGGATTACTAAAAAAAAAAATAGTTATAAGAAATTTAGTAATGAATTAGCAACGAAGTTTACAATTTAAATTTTTCATAATGATTTCAGATCAAAAAAAGTATTTTATTTTCGATACATCTTTTCTCACGTACGTTCATAGGGTCTGATTTTTTTTTTCATGGTCAACCACGTGAGTTAATTATTATTATTTTTATAAATAGTGGTAGTAAGGTTTAAATATGAGGACTTTTATTTGTTTTGATATTGAATTAAGTGTTTGATAATCACGTTTAAATATTTAAGTTATAATATACAGAAAATATTTATTTAATTTTATACTCAACAAGTACATTGAATACATGGGACCCTAGGAAAATTATTCATAGTTTGAATATATTGTCAACTTGTATTGATAAAACAAAACAGAATTAGCATTGGATTATTTGTTTGTTTTTAAGTAGATATCATCTAGTATTTGGCATATGCTTCTTCATGATTATCTTCTTTTGCTTTTCCACTATTTATTGAGAATATATGATAAAGACAATACATTATATTATATTAACTAATAAACTTCTTTTTGTTCACCACACATGAAATTTATACTTAAATCAAATTTATACTTAAAGTTTTAAATCAAATTTATATTTTATTTGATCAAAACTATATATATATTTGTCTTACATTTCAATCAAATAAAATATAAAATTTTAATTCTGCATATATTTTACCTTACTATAACAAAAATAACTTTAAATAAACGCATTAATAAAGAGTTTTAAAGTCTTTACCAGTATTAAGTAAGTGTCATTAGATTAAATATCGCTAAGACACATAAAAAGAGTGTTAATTGCTGCAAAAGAAAATATATATTTAAAGACAATTATTAATAAATTATCGTGAATTAAAGCTTATTTTTCATATAGTGACTTATTCTATTCAATTTGATATTGTTTTAATTCTATCTTTCAAGTGAAATAAGTTAATTTAAAAAATTATAATTTCAAAATAACTTAAAATGATTTCTTTTGCTGCCCAAAGGTCTAGACAAAATTTATGAAAAAAAATGTCATGATTAGATAACATTGTCTTTTTCTTGAGAGAGACCATTGTGCTCCATTAATTTTTTTTTTTTTTTTAGATATATAACGTAAGAAGTGACAAAAATATTTTTCACTTTTTATGTTTAAATTAATGTATATATATTGACAGCGTAATTTTTTTATATATATTATTAGTATATAGTTTTATTATAATATTATTTTTATCGAGTTACTTGTTAGTTCTTGTTCTAAAAAATTGTGTGTAACTATTTTATAAGTAACCTAACTTATCATGTATATATTTGTTGTACATACAAATCATATAATCTAAACTTTTTAAAGTTTTGAATTTAAGTTATACACATAATATACATTTAAAAAATCAATATTAATGAATATTAACACATGAATCATCTTTATCAAGAAATTTACTTGTAATTATCTATTAAATAACATAATGATGTAAATACTTTTTTTGCACCGATACATATAACCTTATGAGTCGATTTGTTTAGTATACTTCAAGATTAAATTTAAAATAAAATTTATATTGCGTTTGATTTACGTTATCGATGCATATATATATATAACTAATTCTTTTTTTTCTTTTTTTTTTAATTTTATGCAGTTACAACATGAATTCAGCTTGTGTAGAGTTTACAAGAAATCAAAATGTGTTAGGGCATTTGATAGAAGGCCAGCTGGTTCTGGATTATTATTACCCCCTCATCAACCACAAATTAATAATAATAATAATAATAATAATAATAATAATAATAATAATAATAATAATAATAATAATAATAATAATAATATTGGAACAAGTTCATCATCAAGAGAAATAATACAGCCAATGGGAAATTACAATGATTTATTTGAAACCCCATTATGGGATTTTGAGGACTGGAATTTTATTTAAAAAATTAATGTTATTTAGATAGGATTAATTATGATTTCATATGGATAATAACTTGATGGATTGTCTAATAGGGTTAAATTACTCTAAATATATCCATCAATCAAAAGTTTAGAAATTAAATTGTACTCTTTTTGTAATAATTAAGAGAACTAGGTTTTTAATAAATCTATTAATGTTGTTGGATATACTTTGATTAAATCTATGATGACATTCTCTTGGATTTTAATTTATTGGAAATAATAATAATTGGAGTATTTACTCTAATGTTATATATATATATATATTCTCTTTTGTACACTTTGAATTATGTCTTAATTAAATTGGTTATTTTTTATCGATAGTAAGTCAAATCATTTGAATTATTTTTATAAGAGATCTTGTTTAAAGAAAGGAATGGTCGTGAAAATAGAGTATGTGTTTTTCATGTTTATATCTTTCTCTTTCCATCGTCATTGTCATGTTTTGGTAAAAATATAATTATATTTTGAAAATAACATAGGCGTGATCAGTATCTCAGTAGTGATTTCTTTGAGTAGATTTAATCAACTACAGCAAAATCGCATTGATCCAGTAATAATCCTCTCGATTATCTCCTCAATATACAATAACACAGCAACGTCGTGTGTTTTTTCAAACAGACATTAAATAAATCGTCATATCAAAAGCTCCACAAAAAAAATATCTTCCTTCGACAAACTTTTTTATTTTTCAAAACAGTAACTCACTTACTCATAAATTCACTCTACAATATTCTCTTATTATATAAGAGGGAGTTAAGCAGCTTAACCAGACAGGAGGTCAATATGTCTGTCTGACAGTTTTAGAGGACAAATTTGGTAATTTTAATAACATGAACTCATACTATTGGTCAATAGAAACTAATGTTGCCCATTAATGATATACTTTTTAGTGTAATGGCAAAATTGCCCATCACATCTCATGTAGCTTTTGCTTGCCTTTTTATATTTAATTTTTTTTTTCAATTGGTGGGGGCCACATATATTTTAAGAAAGGTTATTTTGAAAAAGACAAATTAGAATTCTATTGCACTAGGGGTCGTTTGGTAGAGTGTATTAGAGAAAATAATGCATGCATTAACTTGATGTATTAGTAGTACCTTGTTTGGTACACTTGTCTAACCTATGCATAACTAATGCATGCATTAGTAATACACTCTATTGTGTATTCAAGAGTGTATTACTAATACCATCTATTTCTATGCATTAGTAATGCAATGGGTTCTAATGCATGCATTAACATTATAAAAGACACAATTGGCCTTAAATTTTTTTTTTATATCCTTTCCACCATATTTGTGGAGGGTATTTTTTCAAACAATTTTTTTTTATAAAAATATTATGCAATGCATTATATTTAAAACTTGCATTAGATTAAATAATTACAATACTATCCTCAAAGCCTTTTTTAAACATTTCCTAACATTTTCTTTTCTTTTAATTTTCTTTGTTGTCATGTGTTTTTATTTTCATTTATTTTTCTATGTCTTTTAATTTGTTGGTGTTTTAATAGACTTTATGACCTCTTAAATATATTTTTTGTAAAAAAATAATAATCTAATTTCAACATAATTTAATAAGAAAAATTACTATTGTGGCGATAAATTTGATAAAAAAAAAATTCTTTTCCAACTTTTCACAAAAATATTTTGACTCAAATAGTAAAACTATTTAATATTATATTTGAAAAAAAATAAAAGAAGAAGAAGAGGAGGAGTTAATGATGTTTTAGCAAATGACTTTGTTGCAACTTGCAAGAAAGTGTAAAAATAAATTAAGTGTGAAGGGTATTTTTGTAAACATATATTTTCAAATAGAAATTATACAAGATTTATTATTTCTAATACATCAAACCAAACAATGTATAAGAAATAATGCTTGCATAACTAATGCAAGTATTAATAATGCAAGCACTACTAATGCAAGCATTACTATTGCACCCTATTTTGCATTATTCTTATACACGAAAAATTATTACTTATAATAATAATTAGCAAATTAATATATATTTAAAAAGCCTTAAAAAATTAGTGGATTATAAATATTTTAGGAAAAATGACAAAAATCATACATTTTTCTCTTATTACCATTATTCCCTATTAGTTTTACAAATTCCCAAAATTTCTCATCAAATTAATGTATCAACGCATCAGATTAATGTGTCTCGTGCATCAGATTAGTGTATTAGGTATAAAATGTACATCAAATTCGTGTATCATGTATAAAATGTAATGTATCTTACTTAACAATTAATGTATCTCGCGCATTAGATTAATGTATCTGCGCTTATATTATTGTATTTGTTTGAGGGATTTCTATAATTATAAACTTATAACGTACAAATGATAATTTTACTTTAAGAGTGTGTTTGGTATGAAGGAAAATGTTTTCTGGAAAATGTTTTCCAATTTTCCCATGTTTGGTTGGGATAAAAGTTTTGGAAAATGTTTTCCAAATCAACTCATTTTCCTCAAAATTAAGGAAAATGACTTCCCTTCAAAAATTAAGGAAAACATTTTCCAAAACTCTCCTCCAATTTCAAATTACATTTTTTTTGGGAAAAACATCAATTTTAAAAAAATATTTTCAATTTCAAAATTTTATTTTTTCACCCGATCCTTGACCTCCTCCATCCACCCACCCACCCGCCCACCCACCCCACCCCCTCCCCAAAAAATTAATTTTACTTTTTAAAAATATTTTCAACTTCAAATTTTTATTTTTAAACTCCTACCCCCCCTCCCCCCAACCCCCCAAAAAATTAATTTTGTTTTTTAAAAATACTATCAACTTCAATTTTTTATTTTTTCACTCCTCCGCCCCGCCACCACCCACTCCCCCCACCCCCACCCCAAAAGAATAATAATTTTGATTTTAAAAAATATTTTCAATTTTATAAATTATTTTTTACTCTAGTAAAAATAAAAGATGTCTCTAAAAAACATTTTTCATTCACAAATCAAACACTAAAAATCATTTCCGGAAAATATTTTCTAGTCACCAACCAAACATGAGAAAATAAGTCCAAAATCTACTTGTTTTCCAGGAAAACATTTTCTAGGAAAACATTTTCCATGGAAAACATTTTCCTTCATACCAAACACACCCTAAAAGTATGTGTTTTTTGTCGTTTGCCCAAATTTTTATTAGCACTATATAAATTAGAATAAAGAAAATGACATGTATTATTTGAAATGTCATAAAATAATATAAATCACAATAATTAATAATATAATATAATATAGGAGTAACAAATACCACAATAATCAACAACTTAAATATTTAAAAATTATGTAGAAAATTTGATTGACCCTCAAAATTTCATCAAACGCTATATAAATTGAAACAAAATAGGTAATATATATTGTTGAAAATAACATAAAAAGTGTTATAAATCATAATAATCAACAACTTACAAGTTTAGAGACATACAAGAAAATTACGTAAAAAATATTGTAAATTATAATAATTAATAACTTAAAATATCTTAACTTATTTTTAAATAAACTCTCCGAATTTTATTTTTATCACATAAATTAAAACAAAAAAGATAATAAAAATTTATCAAAACAATTGTGAAATATATATTATACATGTTATGATAAAAAACATATTCTAACATAAATTATATTTAGAAATATTTATAGTAAAAAATAATCAAAATTTAATTTCGTCTTCAAATAAGACTATATTCCTTTTTCTTTTAAAAAGAATGGGAATTTATTTCCAAAGAGTAACATTTGTTATTAACAAAAAATGACGTGAAAATGTATCATAAATCACATTAATTAATAATATAAATAAATTTGACTTGATTGTCACATAAATTAGGACAAAAGAAGTAACATATAGATTATTTAAAAAAAAAAAAAAAAAAACTTAAATTGCAATAATGAATAACTTAAATATATAAAAATTATATTATAATTTTATTGATTCTCTATATTTCATTAAACTGAAATAATAAAACAACATATATTAAGTCCGTACTAGCACGAACTTCAATATTTAGTTATTTATATAAAAATGACTACTATTTATAATTGTAGAAATTTTCAGTATCTTTGAATAAATTGGAAGAGCATGGGTCCAACAATATATCTAAGGTTTTTTATTTTTATATTTTTTTGTCTTTTCATAATTCATAGGACCCCAATCAAAATTTTCTTTGACTGAATAATATTCCAAATATAATTTACACAAATATTTAGTCATGTATTTGTCAAGTTTAGACTTTTTAAAACTTGTAACATCACTATATATGATTAAAAAAATTTATATATAATTATAATAATAATTAATTTCAACCTGTTAATTATCTATCACTACACATATATCAGAAATAATCGATATCATTAAGTTTTTTATTAAGTGTGTTAGCTCCATAATTAATTTCAACCTGTTAACTATCCATCACTACACATATATCATTAAGTTTTTTTAATTAAAATGTGTTAAAATATATTCTCTCCGTCTATAATTATTTGTCACGTTAAGATTATGCACACCCCTCAAGAAAAATTTAATACAATGTATAATTTGACTAATATAACCCTATCAAGAATATCAAAAGTATACCTAACTTTCCAATTAAACTACATTATCATTAAGGGCAAATTTGAAAAAAAATAATTAATTATTTCTTGATTATTTAAATTGACAATTAATTTTAAACATTTATTTTTAGTATACCTGCCAAATAATTGTGGACGGAGGGAGTAAAAAAGTAAACGCCCAACAATACTATAAGTAGAATTATCTATGTCTGTGAGTACACAAACATGTTTATATTTTTTTCAATGCAAGACTTTTTTTTTCTTTGTGCATTCTTTTTGGGGGATTTTATGAACAGACAAAACTAATATATTGACTAGAATTTTCTTTTGCAAGTAAACCAAAGGACAAGAATAGAAATACTGAAAATCTTGGAAACTCTTACTGATAATATATGTCGATAATTTGTCGCTAAATAAGATAATTAACTATAAAATTATTTAGCGATAAAATTTATCTGATGCTATGTAATTTATCTCTGCTATCGAATTTGTAATGGATTCTCCTATTTTCCTTTTTTTTTAGTTAATAAAGCTTTTGCTGGCTGTGATTAAAATTTTTCAGTCAAAAATTTACCCAAAATAATATTTTTAGCTTATGAAAGGTCCGTATGCATTCTAATCTTTTCAGATCTCGTTTATGATATTATACATTTATATTGTATTCATTCTATCATTTTAGTTAATAGAACCTTTATAATTTTTAGTGATAGTTTTATTGAGAATTTGTATGGCTAAATTTAATTTTATTTTTTTTATTGCGGTGTTTCCATTTGCTTATTTTTTAGTGTTTACTAAGTTAGCAAACACTAGAAATTCAGAATGTTATTTATAAAACTTATTTTCACTACTTTCACAAGTGAAGTCATTTTTATTTTTTTTAGAAACTTTTTTTTTCAAAATATTTTAATTAACCAAACATAAAATAAAAAATAAAAAACATTTTAGAGAAAACGTTTTCTCCCATAGCAAATACACCATAGATTATTATTTCATTTCTTTTGCTAATTTTAACTCTCTCAATAATTCTATAATGAGGCTTAAAGTATACTTAGAGCCTGTTGGATTAACTTAAAAGTCGGTGAAACCAACTTTGAAGTCAGTTTTTGATTTTTGGAAGTGTTTGATAAATATAAAATTGACTAAAAATAAATTACGAAGTGTTTGACAAGATAAAAAATATCTTAAAATAAGTCAGAAACCAAAAGAAAATCTCCCATTATTTTTTATTTTTGACTTAAAAACTATTTTTTTAAGCCAATCTAAACGGGCTCTTTGTGCTTTTGTCAAGTATATACAACACATAAAGGAATTTTTAGTAATCTTGGAACAGTTTATGATTCAACCTAAAAATCCTAAAATCATATTAATATGCATCAATAACCAATTTTTTTTTTAATTCAACTAAAATAGGTTTTTGAAAATGCACCAATTATGATTCAAATAAGTACAAGTTTAAGAGAAACATGAATTGTGATCCAATGGTGGAACTGCTTCATTCTTAACTAAGAAGTTTTGTGTTCCAGCCTCGAATATGAAGAAAATCTTGTCAGGTGCTACCCCCAATGAGCCTGCGTGATCCGAATTTGATCGAGGCTGGCACTGCAACTGCGAGTCGAATTTAGTCGAGACTCAAATGTAGACTCCAGAAACACCGGATGGAAAACATAACAAAAAAAAGCACAAGTTGAAGAAGAAACATCCACAGAATTGAGTATTTATGATGTATTAGCAACTATCTATGCAAATAGTAACTAAAATATGATCTTTGTTCCATCAGCAAAAGGTTTCAAACTTATAGAAAATAACTCTCACATCAAGAAATTATAAATGTGACATTTTGACAAAGTTATACACAATGGTAAATAAAATTTCTAGTTTCATTTCCTAGCATTGGTTCCTTTTCAGCTCCCTTTTGTTTGGATTTTTTCTTGTTTGTTAGAACCATGCAATGTAATTACAGTCGAGGAACCATGCCTCGATTTTTATATCACCACTCGTCATCAAGACTGGCACGATGATAACACATGACCGTGCAGACAAATATGAAGAATGATACGAATTCGATGAACATTGCTCCTGTCTGGATAAGATCTGCATGTCTGAGAATAATGGGAATGGCTATGCTTCCTACAGCTGATGCCCCTGTTAAGAATTTAGCAGCATCCATCCAGCTGCAAAGATGAAAAACGAAAAGGCCTAAAATGAGAACAATTTGGTGAGAAGTACATAATAATAGACGAGAAAGCAACAAGAAAGGAGGAGGTCTTCGTAAAGTAAAACATCAAATCATAGATACTCGCGACATATATCTTGTTTAACCAAACTTTCAAAGTCGTCATTTTGTAAAGTGTTCTTTGTCAGAAGTGTATTTCGAAAAAGTACTTCAGAGAGAAGTGATTCAGTCTGGCTTACGTGCTTCAGCAACAACTCCTGCTACTACTCAAAAACACTTACTTGTTACCTAAAATCTTGGTCAAATGCCAAATCTCTTAAATAAGTACGTTTGGCTTCATCTATTGGCAGGTGACAGTATTTTTTTTGTTGCTAAAATGGCTTCATCGAGTGGAATTGAAACCTTTTCTACCTCTCCACGAGATCTTCCTAGACAGGCTAAAGGCTTAGTTCAACTAGACAAATGAAAATTCCCTTCTCTGAGGAGGAGAAATGAAAAAAATGTAATTTTTCGGTTACTTAAAGTTGCCCTCATCTTTGAAAGAATGGGCATTGAATAGGACTATACTTCACATGATTCACATTCATAAAACAAGCACGAGTTGTACTAAGTACTAGTTTTTAATCATACAACAAGCAACAGATGATTCAGATTCATGTTAGTGAGTGCAGCGAGGTAATCTTTTATCGGACCACATACTTCACATGTGCTCATTATCCGTATTCCGTACCACTAACCAGTTTCCCCAATACGCAATGTTTACCATATGAAAACTGATTCTATTAATGCACTAACACTAACATGACAGTTTTGGCAGATAGACAATCTCTAAACAATGACGTGACTGGCAAAATTAGCAATCACCAAATCCTATACATTATATAAGCAGCCTTCTGCAGTAATACTAATTATGCACCCCAAGTATCTCAATATCCCACATTTAGTACTACAATATTCATTTGAATTAGTATTATTTCACAAATATTCTTCAAGAAAAAAGGCGAATCATTTTATGAATGAAGCATGTACGAGAATCAAATACGATGTCATATAACTCTCACAGAGTTTAAAGTGTACATGATCTAGAACATGACTTAATAGATGGATGGAAATAATAGAACAAACCATGACTGATGAAAAGGATTACAATGGGGTTGGGCTAATGAAATATAGTACCCCTCCCCCCTCCCCCCCTTTTCCATTTAACTCCCCCTCCTCACCCCTTTATTCGACATCAGAAAAGACAGTTTATCCTCAGTTTTCATTAGTAAAGAAAGCACGTCTTACAGCAGTATGCAAGAAAATGCAAGAGAGAAGGAGATTCAAACTTCTGCATATCGTAAAAGTATCTTACCCCCCGCCATCTCGACTTATTAGGAACTGTGTGGATCCACCACCAAAGAATAAGCATGGCATGGGAACCACAACGTACATAAGAGCTGTCAAAACCAAGTAATCCTCTTAGTTAGCCAACAAATAGAGCTTACTCTGCTTAAGAAGACGAAATAAGCAAACTACTTGGATCTTATTTCTTTCACAAACCTGATAACATTGGCCACCAATTGCTGTATAAAGCACAAGCCTACAAGAAACAATATTGAAGCAAAAGCATTACAATTAACTCTTTGGATAAGATCAAAGAGGCACTGTTTCCTTTATCAAACAGAAAGATCATCTTGTATATGAGGTTAATGAGAAAGTGGCCATTATTGAACTTATGAGTACATAAGCAGTACACTACATTCATTGGTACTTGCACAAACTTTGGAAATACAGGAGTACACACTCATAATGCAGGAAAAGGTTTATAAGACCTACCATGATCTGTAACAAAATACTGGAAGAGAACATGAAGGCAAGCCCCGCAAGCCTGTATAAGACATTATATCAGAACACAGTCTACCAGAAATGCAGACCAAAGGCAAATATTAGTTGAATCACTTACACTTTATCCAGAAGTGAAAACCAGCAATTGAACCATAAAGATGATGCAGAGAACCAGAAAATATCAAGTTAGTAATTGTATGAACATAATGAGATTTGTTAATGTGAAAGTTAATGAGCTACATGGAATTAGAAATATGATCAAATTAACTGTTTTCACGATAATATCATTTGTAAAAAGAAAACTCAAAGAGAAACATCAAGTAAATGAAATAATGTCACTCTCTATTCACCCCGGTATAGCCAGATAGATCCAGTCTTACCTAGTACTTGGTAACTTGATGGAATAGTAAATTAAATAGACTAATCAGTTTGAAAATTATCGAAGTTTTATTGATTAACAAGTTGGATTAAGATTAATTACAAATTGAGTATCATAGTTTCATTAGAAGTCAGAGTAAGAAGAAGTCATAGTCCATGATCCACAGCCACAGCTGGTCGTACTTACAAATGGCAGAAACAGTCACCACGCACCAGAGGATGAAATATCAAACTACAATCCCCTTATCAGAAATTCTTAGTTCAATTTCATAAGCGAATTGAATACATAGTTTGGATAACATCTCTAAGCTGCGTTGCTCTCATAAAACCTGACACATTTTGTGAGTTCTCCAATGCTTACATGTGTTTTGACACACCCAATGACTTATCTACTAAAGCAACCCTAGCAAGTTGAACTGCACCATAGGTCGCCTTACTATCTGCAATCGTCTGGCCAAAATGAGAATGCCAGTCTATTCTATATCCGCTTAAAGGGTGTTTGGATCTATGTTAACTTCCTGTAGTTCAATTCTTCTTGATAATACAATGCAACTTGCTCAAATTCTAGTGCAAACTGATTTTTTATTTGAACTCAAGAATCAAGCTTTGATTTTCATTATTATTTTTTAACTCAAGAATCAACCTTGGGTGAAAAGGAAAATGATAAGACATATTATAAGCTCCACTTTACTCCAGAATTAAAGATTTGTTAAGAACTCTATTGCCAGCAAAAAGCAAAGATTAAATATGAAAAATGTAAAACTTGTTTGAACCATAAGCCTAAATGTTAATCAGAAGTATTTCTGCTGTAGTAAAATTATTACAGAACTCAAAAAAACTAAAACTGGGTCATGGATGAATCAAAAATTCTATTGCCAGCATAAAGCGAATCAAAAGATGCGAACTTTTTTGAACCATAAGCATAAGCTAGCGTTTGGCCATAAAATTTTATCCGACTTTCAAAATCTGATCTTCAAATATTTTCAAGTTTACAAAAACAAGCTCAAACCAGTTTTTGGTACCTCCACTAACAAAAAATCAATCTTTTTCCAAGTAAAATGCACGTCCAAATACAACTTCAAATTCCAAAAATCACATCTTTAAACACACAAATTTCAAGTTTCAACTTCAAAATCTATGGCCAAACAGGAGCTTAATGTTTAATCAGAATTATTTCAGCTGTAATAAAATTGGGTCATTTCTATTCATCCAACAAAGAACCCCACCAACCATAATCTAAAAATCAACTACCTTAAACCTTAAACCTAAAACTTATGATACAACAACTAGAAAAAAACAAACAGTAAATAATATTACTAAAAAGAACAAAAATTTAACAAAAAAATTAAAAGGGGTTTATTGCTAATTCAAAACTGAAACTTGAATAGAAAAAAGATTGTACCTTCAATGGTCATCGCCATTTATGGTTAATTTTGAAGGGGCAAAATAGGAAGAAAAAATTGTTTTTGATCTGCTGATCCAAAGTCTGATTCTTGAAACTGAAACAATTGAAATAAAGCACTCAAAATTTGGGATTTTGTAAATTTAGATATATTTTCTATAAGGACCCTGTAAATAGTATTAATGTAAGAGATTCCCCCATATTTTGTTATTTTGTTGTTTTGTGCTTTAATGTTTGGAAAAAATAATAATTTTGAGGCCCCAAATGTAGTTTTTATTTGCCAAGTCTCACCTCGTAGGAAAATAGAATGATGTATATTGCTCAATAATATAGCTGTCAATATGGGTTAGCCTTTATTCGACCTAACTCATTCAAGCTTTGATATTTAATTGGCGTGAGTCAGAAAACGATCGGCCCAACCCACAAGTACGTGGCTACAGGTTTGTCGGCTCAACCCACTTTTTAAAAAATTATCTTTTTTAATAATTATTAAATTAAGTTATAAATTTTAATTAAAAAAATATTATCATAAATATCAACAAAAAAATATTACGTGATTTTTAATGTTAGTACTTGTTACTCAAATCCACAATTAAAATTATCTTATAATATTTATTATTTTTTTTTTCAAGTATAAATATCTAAATAGAAATATTAACCTAATTATTTTGAGTTTGGACTCTCTTTAATTTAAAATTTTAATATTATATTATATTTTTTGGGAAACTTTCACATATAGTCACTTAAAAATAATCTAATTATTCTCCATAGCTATAGTTTGATAATTACAATTCGTAGCTACGTGTTATAGGGAGGAGAGAGGTGAGCGAGACTGAGAGAGAGAGAGGCGAGAGGCGAGAGAGAGGGCAAAAAGTGGGAGAGAGGTGAATTGTATATGTATATTGATATGATAATTGTATATTATACTATATATTTGTATATATGGCAAGCGAGATTGATAGAGAGAGGAGAGAGGCAAGTGAGATTGGGAGGGGGATGAGAGAGGCGAGCGAGATTGAGAGAGAGGCGAGTGAGAAAGGGCAGAGAGTGGTAGAGAGGTGAATTGTATATGTATATTGGTATGATAATTGTATATTATACATATATAGTTATATATATGGCAAACGAGATTGATAGAGAGAGGAGAGAGACAAGTGAGATTGGGAGGGGAAGGAGAGAGGCAAGCGAGATTGGGAGAGAGGCGAGTGAGAGAGGGCAGAGAGTGGGAGAGAGGTAAATTTTATATGTATATTGGTTAGATAATTGTATATTATACATATGCGTTTCTATAAAAAGCAAGTGAGATTGAGAGTGAGAGGAGAGAGGCGAGCGAGAGAGGTTAGAGAGTGAGAGAGAGGTGAATTGTATATGTATATTGATTAAATAATTGTATATTATACATATGTCTTTGTATATTCTGGCGAATTATGCATATACAAATGTAACTAATTATACAAAATTAAAGTCGGCCCACATAATTAATGTATAATGTTAGTCATGAGTGATAATTATAGCAAACTATTGCTATGATGAGTAATTAAGTAGTATAAGTTTGCTTAATCGCGTCATTTTTCCTATTTTTTAATTAATTTTTATTGGCCTACGGACCGACCTTATCGATATTTCTCAAGTCCACAAATTAACAGACTTGTTAGGTCGAGCTAAAAAATACTTTTCTTATATGGACTCTAAAAATCTTAACCAATCCTATCAAATTTCGGATTAGATCAAGCCGGCCCAATGAGCCTAGCCCATATTAACGGCTCTACTCAAGAAGATGACAAAATTGTATTCTTTTATATGGATAGATTTTTTAAATTAGTAGCTTTAATATATTTTGATCAATTTTATTTTTGAAAGTTACAAACAACGAACACTTTTAGACTTTATCATTTTTTTAACAAGCTCTGTTCTGAAGAATATTAAAAAAAATATATAAAAACCACAAAAGTCTTATTAAATTTAAGGAAGTGGAATGTCAAAAATTGAATCAAACAATGAAATTAATATGTTTGTGAGATCAATATCTGTTTGGAATATCGACAAAGTACTTTTTCGATATTTAATTCAATAGAAATCATGATTCATGAATACTTAATTGTGCTCAATAATAAAATACCCAATGAAATCTCATACATAAAATTTGTAGATAGTAGAGAATGTATATAAGCCTTACCCCTTCCTCGTGGAGATAGAAAAACTATTTTTCGAAAGATTATTTGCTCAAAGGTGTAACAAATCAAAGTATATGAAAAAATGAAAGTGAAGATAACACAACTAATAAGGAAAGTGAAATATTATGAGTGGGATCTGAGAAGTGTAGAAAGTTTACGCAGACGTTATTCCTATCTCGTGAAGATATAAAAAATATTTTTGATATTTACTCACTTAAATACAACAAATCAAAGTATATGCAAATTATTAACGAGCACTAAAAAACACTAACTTAGAACTATGCTAAAATTAGATCGAACAAACAACATAATAAAAGTCAGAATCAATCACATTTAAAATACAATTCACATCAATAACTATGCTAAGATTGAATCGAACAAACAACATAATAAAAATCAGAATCAACCACATTTAAAATATAATTCATATCAACAAAAGAATCAAAGATACAAATGGGTGAATAAAGTAAGAAGAGAATAAGACAAGAAAAGAAATAAAATCAACAAATACCAACTTTCATAAATATCATTTTACTACTTTTTTTTTTTTGTTTCAACATACTTCTCATAAAAATTCTACAAAATAATTAATAAGCAAATTTTATTAAATTATACCAGACAAATATTTCTTCTAATCAACAAATACCAACATTCATAAATATCATTTGACTACTTTTTTTTTTCTTTTCAACAAACTTCTCATAAAAATTCTACAAATAATTAATAAGCAAATTTTATTAAATTATACCAGACAAATATTTCTTCTAACCACTCCAATTAATCTTTTCCAACTTTAGCCAAACAACAAGTTCATTAAAAAAAATAAAAAATAGTTCAAAACTCAAAAAATTAGAAAAAGACAATTAGCTCAAATATCACAAAGTATTGTGTCAAAAACAAAGTTAAACAAACTACATGGGGGTGTAAACAACTTTAAACAAATTACAAGGGGAGAATATGAAAAAAAAAACTCACGCGGCGCAAAAACAGTGGCAATATCGTAAATATGTGAAGAGGTAAGGGTAATTAATAAAGATTCCTTCTGTATATGTTTGCCATTGTAGTTAACGGACGAACACCAGGGGCTCCGGTGCTTTGGCAGACGTCAAACTTCAGTGTCGGAAAGAGACCCTCCTACTTGTCCCCTACCCCACCCCCACCCCACCCACCCCACCCCACCCACCCCACTTACCCTACCACCCAACAAACAGAAATCAAAGAAGCTGTGTGGGAGTTATGGTGGAAGCATAACAGCAGTGAAATTGATTGAATAGGTGAGGGTTTCAAACTGTTTGCCCTAATTTTTGTTGAGTTTTATGTGGGTTAATCATGATCAGTTTATGTTTTTGTGTAATGGGTCATGTTTAGTTTCAGTATTAGAGTTGATTTTTGTGGAAAAGAAACAGTCTTTTTAGTTTTTTAGTTTTTAGGGGTTTAAACTGATATGGGGTTTTGGTGAAAGTTGAGTCTTTTTTGGGTAAATTGTGTTTGTTGGATAGTAATGTGCTAGTTCATTTATTGTTGAAGTTAGGGTAAACTAGTTAGGATCGTTATACTAGAAGTAGCAACATTTGCTGTGGTGGAATCTTTGTTATTCATTTGAATGTTGAATTAATGTTCTTTTTTACTTGTTTAGTTTCGATTTGTTTGTCTTGCTTTCATTTTTAGTATGTTTAAAAAAGAATGTTGATTACCCTTTTTGGTAATTCTTTATTCAACTTCCTAACTTTCCACAAGGAGATCTTCTTTAGTTTCTTAAACTTCATGCCAAGTCAAATTCGGACAAATAAATTGAAAAAGAGAGAGTAGTTAACAGTTCAAGCTTTGTTCATCTGTTTGTAATTGATATATGTTTGTTTAGAATATTACGAGAATGTACTTAATTGATGCTTAATTCAATAGTCACCATGAACACTGAATTGTGCTTAAATTGTTGTAACTTTTATTTATGGCGAGGTGTCGTGAAGGAGTAAATGTGAACTAGATGTTAAACTTTACTTGTGGATGTTACAGCTTAAAACAACCTTTTCTTGTTACTTTTTTCCTGGTTGATTATTAGAAGAGGCTACTTTTTCTTTTTCACAGGTTCAAGTGGTTCTGCAGGTCTAGGTAGATGGCGTGGACGGAAAAAGATGTCGAGAATGGAAAGGAAAGTGACTCACTTGATAACAATGGTTTTCTGAAGGGAGGGCAATCTTCTTCTGGTTCCAAAGATTCTCCTGGTAGAATAAGTCATGTAAAGAAGATTTTTGAAGACAAGGATGCCATCACTTATGCAAATATTCTTCGCTCTAGGAACAAGTTTGTTGATGCACTTGCAATCTATGAGAGTGTGTTGGAGAAGGATAGCAAGAGTATTGAGTCTCTGATTGGCAAAGGTATTTGCCTGCAGATGCAAAATATGGGGAGGCTTGCTTTTGAAAGTTTTTCTGAAGCTATCAAAGTGGACCCACAAAATGCATGTGCCCTCACCCATTGCGGAATTTTGTACAAAGATGAGGGTCGCCTGGTCGAGGCTGCTGAGGTATGTGTATGGAGTTATTTTTACTGGTATTTAGCAATAGTTATCTGATCACAGTTAGTGGTATCCAATAATAATGATCACATTGGAGATGTTATCGGGGGAGGTGATTAGACATGACATGACATAGTTGCGTCTTACCTATAACATGACCCTTAGATAGGAATGTGTGGAGACATGAATAAGGCCAGGAGATTAGTAGGTAGGAGTGCGTCCATACTAGCAGGTTGGAATGCATTGTCTTGTTGCCTTACCAGAGTCATAAAACTACGCTTGTAGTTTCTTGTTCTTCGATTTCTGTTGTTTTGTTTAGTTCGAACATAGTATTATTTGTTGTAATACTGTTCTGCTACTATATGTTGTTTTTGTTACTATCTCTCGTCTCTTGCACTTACATTACGTCTTTTTCTAGACTGTTTTTTGTCTTGAGCCAAGGGTCTTTGGAAACAACCTATCTACCCCGCCTTAGTGGTAGAGGTTAGGTCTGCATACACTCTGCACTACCCAGACCAGTGTTTTCGGAAGCGAGAAGCGGAAAAAAGCGACGAGGGCTCGCTTCACAAAAGCGAGAAGCAAAGCGCGCACTTTTTTTAAGTAAAGCCATATTTAGTATAAAAATAAAAAAATATTAAATAACTGAATAGATCTAATATATTATTAGATTAAATGTAAATAGATATCAATAATCCTCATAAGTCATAACATATAAAGAAAAAACATAATTAAATCACAAAGAATCAGCGCAGCAGCCTCGTTGAGAAGAAGAGAGAACTTACAGCAGTGGCAGCCTGGCAGCAACCAAAAATAGAAAAAAAAGTCGCAGAGTAGTCGCAAAGTAGAAGAGAAGAAGACAAGAAGAGAACTTACAGCAGCAGTCGCAGCCTCGCAGCAATTTGAAGTCGCGAAAGAGGTATGTGAAGTCGCGTAAGGATTTAGAAATTAAAAAAAAAACTTACAATTTTTTTAGAAAAAACCCTAATTAGCGCTTTTTCACACTTTCGCTTTTCTTGCGCTTCTCGCTTCTAAAGTAGAAGCAAGCGCTTTTTCAATGTCGCCTCGCTTCAGGAAATAAAAGCGCAGGGGCTGCGCTTCACCTCGCCTCGCGCTTTAAGCATGCCTTTCCTTGCTTTTTATAACACTAACCCAGACCCCTCTTTGTAGAACTGCACTGGCATGATGTTGTTGTACATTCTATCTGTTATGAATATAGTGGAGCTTCTGATGTTAGTAACTCATGATTCCTTGTTTTGATAGGTTTGACAGAAACAAACTGCTGTGATAATCTCATCTTCCTCTTTTTTTTTTTTTTGGGATAAATGATGCGTCATCCACAAAAGAGCATAAAGTAGATGTGTAGTTAGAAGGGAAGGAAAAAGTATTAACAAATGAACTAATGAATCCCTTTTCAGTGCCAAGCTAAGACAAGGGACCTAACAAATCCAACAACTGATTAATGCTAATTACAGTAGTCATATTAATCCAGCTAAAAGGATAAAGTAAGCACTTTGTCTTGAGGAAGTGATTTGGAGTTGAGATTCCATCAAAACACCTCATACCCCTTTCATTCCATATGGACTAGAAGATAGCAGCAGGGATCCTCCTCCAAATCCTTTAGATAGCTTTATAAACTCTCCACAAGCTCCAGTCAAGTTTGCCTCTTTTATGGTCTCCAGCATGACCCATTTTAAAGCAAAAATACAGTAATGCATTATGGGTTCCCAGAGTGCCAAAAAAGATGTGCTTTTTTCACATGGCTAGCTACTAAAGGGGTGATTTTGACAGTAGAATATCTTAGAAAGCTGAAGGTTATTTGTGACAGTTGGTGCTACATGTGTAAGGAGGCGGGTGAGACGTGGATCATCTTCTTACACATTGCTGGCTAACCATGAGATCAATGTGGGATATGTTTTTATTGGTTTGGCACCTGGCCATGCAAAATACTGTGGAAGAGTTTATGTTCAGTTGGAAGAGTGGGAGAAGGAGGAGAAAACGAAGGAACTTAGTCTAATTCTTTGGTACAACAACATCAACATATCCAGTTCAGTCTCACAAAGTGGGGTCTGGGGAAGGTAGAGTGTACATAGACCTTACCCTACCTCAGAGGTATAGAGACTGATTCGAATAGACCCTTGGCTCAAGAAAAACAGTCCAAAGCAGTCCCGAAGTCTATTTTTTTAGTAGTTTCTTTAATTTTGTATAGCATTGTATCCTTCTCATTGACACAAGAGACCTATAAGGAGTTTGGAAGTAACTAGTAATAACTTTTACTAATATGCTGCCGAGTGTCAATTTTTTTGAAGGCAGAAATGATTAGAAGCTGGTGGGAAGAGATGTAAATTTGGAGAAAAATATGGTATCAATGAGAGTAGATGAATGCTTACCTTTCTTGCAGCAAACGAGTTGAAATATTATTTTAATTAGTTCAAAGATTTCAGATCTCCGACGAGCTAGGCTGATAAATATCAAGCTTAAAGCTCGGTACAAATAGTTGAATACCGAAATGGACTTCTGTTTTTGGTAGAGTGGAGGCTTAAAGGCCTTGAAGATAGAAATATGCACCAAGGCAATTTCAAAAAGAAAAAGATAGAAATGCACCAAGGAGTATTGCATTTTCATTCTTATGGTGCTAATGTGACTGGATTTCAAAGTCTGCCTTGATGGAAGAGCTGGACAAAATTTGCTCTAGAGATGGTAAATTGACATCTTATATGATCGTTTTAACAAGTTAATTTTTTTGATACCGAGAAATCTGTTTGGATCCTCTCAAATCCCTCAACATTTGCCAAGTGAGCTTGAGCCCTGGGGGCATCATTTGACAAGGTTAATTCAAACTAAAAGATTTAAGAAGCGATCAGGATTAGATGGAATTCTGATTAAGCAAATGATATAGCTTCATTAATTTACTGCAAAAGTTTACATGAGTTGCTTTAAATTATTCTGGTGTTTTTTTTCCTTTTGTTTTTTCTTGACGAAATAAACACTGTTCGAAGCTATTAATCTATTCATTTATAGTTCACTTAATATTTATGTTGAATTTGAATCAGAAGCTTATCACTATTCAGAGCTCTCTTTTGCTTCATTTATAATTTTCAGTTAATCTTTATCTTTAATTTAAACCAATGCAGTCCTATGAGAAAGCACTTAAAGCTGACCCTTCATATACACCAGCAGCAGAATGCCTTGCGATTGTATTAACTGATATTGGAACCAGCCTGAAGCTTGCTGGCAACACTCAGGAGGGAATTCAAAAATACTATGAAGCTATCAAAATTGATTCACACTATGCGGTGATTAATTCCACTTTGCAGTGACCTTTTTTACTTTGCTTACCATGGCTTTATCACGGAAGCCCAAACTCTAACATGTTGTGTTGTATTTGCAGCCTGCTTACTATAACCTTGGCGTTGTATATTCAGAAATGATGCAATACGATATGGCCCTTAATTGCTATGAGAAGGCTGCACTGGAGCGACCCATGTATGCTGAAGCTTATTGCAATATGGGTGTTATATTCAAAAATCGTGGGGATTTAGAGTCCGCAATTGCTTGTTATGAGAGGTTGCTTCAATGTTTAATTCAGTTTATATGATTGAAGTTTGTATTTCATATGAGGTGGCTATATGATTTGCAGTCTCCATCTGATTACTTTTATTTCTCGTTATGCTTATTCAGGTGTTTAGCTGTGTCCCCAAATTTTGAGATCGCAAAGAATAACATGGCAATTGCTCTGACTGATTTAGGCACAAAGGTAAATTAGTGTGTGAATAGTCCCAACTTCATTAAATGGCATCCAAATCCTTCAATGTGAAGACTTCTTACTGATTTAGCAGTTATTACTATCTCTATATCGGCTTCCTGTACTGTTAATCTGATAGCCATATTGCAATTACTTAGTGAAGAGCATGGTAACCATGTTTAGAAGCATTTCACATTCACTTTCTGCCTTATAGTTCACCACATAACATTAGAAGATATGTTTCAAGTTTATTATTTTAAGTACTTAATTTTACTCTTGTTCTGATGAATATACGTCAAATTTTAAATGAGAAATCCATACGAATTTTAATAAGATCTTTTTCATACAATACATTGGACACAATTGTTTTGAACCCTACAAGTGTTTAATCCAAATTGATACAACAACCAAATGCAGCCTTATATTTCCAAGAAAAAGTCCTTGCTTATTTCAAATTCAAAAAAGCCATTGAAGGATAAATATTTTGAGTGGTGAGAATTTAGCAGATACTGCTTGCTATGAAGGCTGAAATATTACCTTAGCAGCATAAGAAGTTTCCAATCGACAACTAGCTGCCCCAATCCATTAGGAAAAAATGGAGGTTACCTTGAGTATATATAAACATTATTGTTAAAGAATGAGAAATCCCACATCGGTTAAAGAGATGGGTGGTCTCCTTATAAGATTTGGACAATCCTCCTCCCTTTGAACTAGCTTTTGGGGTGTGACTTAGGCCCAAGACCTAATTTAACAATGATCACCTTTTCAACGGAACAAATATGAAGACATATGCTTGTTCTTATCTTTTATTAGCAGTTTTAAGTTTTAACAAATTAGATTTTTCCTTCTTCATTATAATAAAGCAAGTTAGAGCTTTCCTGGTTTCTCAGGTCACTTCTTCTAGAACTTCCAAAATTTTGTCATGCTTATGAATTCTTGTTTTCTATTCAGGTTAAGTTGGAAGGAGACATCAACCAAGGTGTGGCATATTACAAGAAAGCTCTTTGCTATAACTGGCACTACGCTGATGCTATGTATAATCTGGGTGTTGCCTATGGTGAAATGCTGAAATTTGACATGGTAATTTTGTGCTCGAGTCCCTCCACTTACCTCTAAAGTGACAACATTTTTAGAAGAATATGTGCTCTTGCAGTTGACTTAAGGGCTGTAGCATAATGCAGTATAGGATTGTTGAGTTATCAGCCATGAGGTTGTTGGTTAGTTTTGTGGGGTATATAGATCAACATTGAAGAGCCACATTTTTCAGGGATTGCACTTATTTCTGCAGCCCATAATGGCTGAGGTTTACTCTCTACAATTTCCTCTGTCCCAATTTATGTGGCACACTTCTCTTTTTAGTCTATCCCAAAGGCCAAAACGAATGACCACTTCTTGTGTTTAGAAATCATATAACTTTATAATCCCTATTTTTCCCTTTAATGAGATAATTTATCACAAATGTCTATGGCTTGTTATAGACCACTAGTTTCAAAAGTCTCTTAAACTCTATGCGCAGTCAATCAAGGCCACTAAAATGGGACAGAGGGATGTATAGTGCTTCAAGTGTTTAATTTTCAGTACCTTTCCATTATCTTCTCTCTTTTCCCCCTCGTTCCACTCTTGTTAGTCATTTCTTCTCCTGGATGAGAAACTTATTCTTGTTGCCATTGTGAAGGTATTGATGATTTATTTTCACGTGCAGGCTATTGTGTTCTATGAACTTGCTTTCCACTTTAATCCTCATTGTGCTGAAGCATGCAACAATTTGGGAGTGATATACAAGGATAGGGACAACCTTGATAAAGCAGTTGAATGTTATCAGGCAATTATCTAGCACGCGTTTTTTTATATTTGGGTTGGCTGTGGATATAAATATTTTATTCAATTTGCGATTGCATGTTTCACAGTTAGCTTTGTCAATCAAACCAAACTTCTCTCAGTCATTAAACAATCTCGGAGTAGTTTACACTGTTCAGGTGAACATTGATTGATATCTACTAGTGTCTGTGTAGCGTTGTTATGTCCTGTTGTTAGTAACATCTTTCTTGATTGCTCGCAGGGTAAAATGGATGCTGCTGCTAGCATGATTGAGAAAGCTATCATTGCAAATCCAACATATGCAGAGGCATATAATAATTTAGGTCCTTATTCCACCTCTCTTTTGTGTGTGTAAACTGACAGTCTGTTTTGTTTCTCTATGCATCTCGTGTCTATTTCTTTCTCATCCCAGTTTCTGTATAATGTTGCTCTGCCTAGCCCACTCTTCTGATGTTTTCATCCACAAATTTCTCATTAAGCCATCCAATTTTATTGATGAATTCTTCCAAAGCGTTGGAGCCATCTTTTAGGTTGTTTATGCTGTCACATTTGTCTCAGTAATCCATTTATTTGTGGAAAGTGATTAACCTTGCAGATGTATATTTTAAATCCTTGAAGAAGTATTACTCCTTAGGTTATTGGGATAATCAACTATTTGTTGGGAATTGTACAGGAGTTCTTTACAGGGATGCAGGCAATATATCCCTGGCTATTGAAGCATATGAGCAATGCCTCAAGATAGATCCTGATTCCCGAAATGCAGGCCAGGTATTACCTATTTTCTTATGATTTTGCAAGTATCCTGACTTTTTCTGCAAGACCCTTCTTTTGATATAAATACTTATCTTGAAAGTATTTGTAACAATAGATGAATTCGGTCGTTAGATGCTACTTTTGATGGATGTTTAGCCTTGGCTACTTATCCAATTTTTTTTTTCTCAAAATAAAAAATAAAATAATTGTCAGATAGGAAAAACTGTTATATTTCAAGTCCTTTAAGACAACAATGAGAAGTTGGAATGCAATATATTTGAAAGTGAGTCAATGTCTGATAATCTCTTGACTATGCATATGACAGGGAATTTCTTACTTGACAAAATGAGATGGCAATTTTTGCGTCTTCGTTTAGATGTTTTTGGATTTGCTAAAACCTCTTTTCATGTATCTTTATTTTGTGTTCTGCAGAACCGGTTACTTGCCATGAACTACATCAATGAAGGAACTGATGACAAGTTATATGAGGCTCACAGGTTTTATTTACTTCTTTCTTGTGGGATCTATTGTATAATATATGATGCTGCAGCCTGCAAGTGCTACCCTAACATGGTAGAAAAAGGGAAATTAACTAGTAGAGAAAAAGGATAAAGAAAGGTGTGCATGCTGAAAGAGTAAGGAAGAATTTTAGGAAGTCTTGTTTGCACAGAAGATAGTCGATGGGCATAGTACTAATAACAATAGCCTTGTGAGATTTTTATCAAAGAAAGTGCCAAAAGCATAATACGAATAACAACTATATTTTAACTTTTTAAGGACATACTGGCATATGAGTTTCCTTTGATTGTGCATTAAAAAGAATAGTATATATGTGGTCAATCATACTCATCAACAAAATATATATATGTGGTCAGTCATGTTTGCTGTATAATCTTGATGTTGATGTGTGATATGTACAATATGGTGCCTAACATGGACATGGGAACCTTTATTGTAGTCTGCTTCACAGAATCACAGGTATCAACTTCCCCCTTTGCGACACTAAGTAACTATGGGGCTTGTGCCCATATAAACCTCTTTTAATCCATTTTCAGGAGATCAATTAGAAGTTCCATTACATAGGAGAGAGTTCATAAATTCATCTTTTCAGTTTCTCGTAAGTCCTTCGAGCATCATTGTCTTCCTATATCTATACAGCGAGGAAGCCGGTGCTAACAATAGAACTCTAGTCCTATGTTATATGGACTTTTATATTTCACCCACTAGGTCAAACACCAATATGATATGATTCTAGTATAGGTAGGAATAGCTTGTGGTTTTTCTCTCCTCCCTGGTGCACTTTAGTGGTCTCCAGTGTGCACCCTTCGCCGGATTGGCAAAGGGATGATTGAGAAAGATGCAGCTAGACATATTGAACCTTAAGCTTATGAAGAATGGCAAGTAATCTGCACCTACCATTGGATTGGAAACACTGATAAGCAAGCTTCCACGGGTGAGGCTACCCCATCGGGAAGCCAGGGAGTTATATGCAGCTATAGAATGTTCGTGCCACTGCATGTGCAGAGATTGTTAAGCCAGTAACTACAGAACCAGATTCGCAAGTCATAGATGGAACCATGACTGGGTCGGAGAAGGCTATTGAGTTATTGGCGATTGATGAGATCGGGACTGTGATCAATGGAGATACTCCACTAAACCCTAGTGCCCAAATGTTGGGGTTGAGTCGACAAATGGAACAGTGACATCTGGGATTGTAACCCAGACCCCGATGGAGGAGGGCAAACTGAGGCTGGCACATATGGTGGATGGAACACTCTATTCACTGGGAACAAGCTCGCAGAGAAAGGTTTGAGTTTCAGAGAAACTCAAAACTGTCATAGAAAGGCCGGTGGAGATGCCTGGACAACTTGCAGATGGCCTGACCAGGATCTCGTAGAGACTGAAAAGGAGGTCAGGGCACAATTTGAGAAGTTGTCCTCAACTGAGGAGTGTTATTAGGAAAAAATACTGAGTCCAGTGGCTGAAGTTGTGGGACCCAAATTTAGGGTACTCTTTTGCCAACATGAAAAGCAGGATTGCACAAAATAGAATTTTTCCACTTTGACTACTGAATGTGGGACTCAAATACACGGTGAAAATAATATTGAAAAAGAGGAATTCAACTTTTATAAGCAATGTCTTGGTTCTAATACTAGTTCCTTACCAACTATACCAGCGGCATCTAATTGCCCCTGTTACATCTGAGGAGGTTCTTTAAGCTTTAAATGACATTGATGGAATGAAGTCCTCAGGCCACAATGGTTTTGATGCTTGTTTCCTTGAAAAATCATGGCCAGTTATAGACAGCAATGTTACTGATCCTGTATTGAATTTCTTTGATACCCTGAGTATGCCTGCTGCTGTGAACTGTACTAGTGTTACTCTGATTCCCAAAGTGCAACATCCTACCTCAATCAGAGAATATAAACCTATATCCTGCTGCTGTGGGCTTGCAAATATTATTTCCAAAATTTTGACCAAGAGGCTGCAAACAATGATGGATAAGTTGGTGGATAACACACTCAATTTGCTGTTGTTCGTGGACGACTGATAAATGAAAACTTAATCTTGAGTCATGAATTGCTCAAGGGTATGGAAAATCAGGTATTTCTCCAATATGCATGCTAAAGGTGGATATGCAAAAGGCTATGAGTCCATTATGTGGGTTTTCTTGAACAAGGGCTGATCAGTCTCAACTTTCCTGATGGTTTTGTCAAATGGGTTTATGACTTGTGTCACTGTTGTCTCTATGGAATTGTTGTTAATGGTGTGCTCACGTCTTTTCCTGCTAAGAGGGGATTAAGATAGGGTCATCTCCTCTCACCTTTCCTGCTAAGAGAGACAACATTACTTTACCATGCTTTGAGGAGAAATCCTGATTTTAATTCACCCTAAATGTGAAAAGCTTAATACTATCCCACTAGGATTTGGTGATGACTTATTGCTGGTCTGCAAAGGGGATTAGATCTCTGTGATGAAACTGTTTGTTTGCTTCCAGAACTTTTCTGCAGCCTCTGGCCTCAAAGCCAATGTCAACAAAAGTTCTGTGTATTTTGGAGGACGTGACACTGCCACTAAGCAGAATATTCTTAACATGTCACACAATATACGAGGGATGCTTGCCTTTTAGGTATCTTGGTGTACCATTAAGCACTAAAAGGCTACTAATCTGGCAGAATTATCAGTGGTTTGCACTGAGTTGGGAGGATGATAGCAATGGATGGTCACTCATGTGAATAGAAGCAAGGCTATGGCAGAAATGTTCAGGATTGTTGTTGCTGGTTGTGTGTATTTTATATGACAGGAGAAGAATGCGAGATTTCTCCAATGCCAGAGAAAGGGACCCTGAGTCAGTTACCAGAATGATTGTCCAAGAAGCAGTCAAGAGAGAAAGCCTAAAGCCCAAGCTAGCTAGTGGAATTCATGCTCTTAATTTCTACCCCGGAGTTATTGGCATAGCATAGTGTTCTGTAGTTATTTTGTCTGCTGGACTCATGAGACTGTCCATAAGCCAGTTTCCCTTCGAGCTTTGTACATAACATCATTTTGGTTAATAAACCTCTTTATCACCAAAAACAAAAAAAAATAAAGTGAGCTGGGGCCCTTTTTCATTTTTTTTTTTGATGACGAGGGAAACCCGCTGTCGCTACCTTTTGGGTGCGAACAGGGTAAAAGCCCTGCTCCTATGCAATAGCTCGCAAACCACTAGGAGGGGTAACCCGCTCTAGGCAAGCCTGGTGCGATGAGCTCGACCCAGAAGGCAGACCCCTTGCTTTTGCTGGCAAGGGGTCTCGAACTTGAGACCTCCAACATGGAAGTCCCAAGCTCAAACCATTGGGCCAACCCGAAGGGTGCCCTTTTTCATTTTTCATGACCAAGAAATTATTCTGAGCAAACCCTTAGCACCAATCACAACCTTTGAAACTCAGGTTAGTGGGGCCTCTCATCTACGCACCCTTATCTACTTAAATACCAAGCTTAGTTCGAATGACACAAGGCCCAAACCTGTGACCTAAGTCACAAGTCCCTCAACCTTTGCCGCTTGAACTAATCCCTGAGGGTTTGACAACTTTTGTTTCAATGGTGACGCGAAATAACCGTACTGATAACCTAGTAAATATCTTCCTGTCTACCTGGCAAAAAGGTGATTGAAGTAGAGGATAAAACAGTAACTGAAGAAGGCTCAATGATCTCAACGTTTTGTGGTTGAATTTTCCAAGTCTTACAATAAAGCTCACCCGCCCTCAAGTTTCTCATTAGCTCTGTTGATGTTAGCATTAACCCGTGACCTGCTATAACTTTCAAGCGAAATGAGATAACAAGTTCCGTCCAGCAAGTGTTTAGCCTTGCATGTTTCTGGATTAGTCAGGAAGTGAGAGTTTCCTGGCAGAAGTGGGCCATCTTGTTCCAACTTTCATTAATTAGAAGATTACGGATAAGAATGTTTTCTTTGAGCTTTCTACTACTTGATATGTTCTGTACCTAAACATGACACTGTATTATTTCTGTATTTTTCTTTTCGTCACTTGCTGCTTGGATTAATAGACTTCCCCAAAATCCCATATATGACCTTAGTAAAGATAATGGAAAAAAACTCCAGGTGGCCTTTGTCATTACAATTAGTAATATACATGTACCTGTAGTTGGCTGTATTTTTGGTTTCGCATGTTTCTGTTTCTGGATCTGTTAGTGCCTATCCTGACTGTAAGTTGCATAATGCAGAGACTGGGGTCGGCGTTTTATGAAATTATATCCACAGTACACTTCATGGGACAACTCAAAAGTTCCAGAAAGGCCTCTTGTGATTGGATATGTCTCACCTGATTATTTTACTCACTCTGTTTCATACTTCATCGAAGCACCACTTGCCCATCATGATTACACAAACTACAAGGTGGTGGTTTATTCATCTGTTGTAAAGGTATTCTTTTCAATCCCCAATTGCTCATTTGTCTTTTTTTTAAAGACATCTCTAGTTTGCTGTTTGGATTATATCATTAAGACATTCTTTGGGCAAAATCACTAAGGAATGCTCTTATATGGTTCTTTGTTTGGAACTGCAGGCAGATGCAAAAACAAACAGGTTTAGGGACAAAGTCATGAAAAAGGGTGGTCTCTGGAGGGATATCTACGGGATTGATGAGAAAAAGGTCTCCAGCATGATCAGAGAAGATAAAGTTGATATCATGGTTGAACTTACAGGCCACACAGCAAATAATAAACTGGGAACCATGGCTTGCCGACCTGCGCCTGTACAGGTAATCTTTATCTTATGTCCTAAACTTAATTGTTTCCGATTTCAATATTGCTGCTCTGACTGAAGCCCAACTGCATCACATGAAACATGTCTGGCTTTTAAGGGGAAGTTCTGGTCTTTCATTTTTTTTTTGATATACTTTTAATGGGAAATGATTAAGCTGGGCTCGCATACAGTGAGAAACTGGAATTTGGTGGTTCTTCTGTTTTCCTTTATTAGGCTTATTAATAATCCCAAGGGAATATCTCCTCTCATCATTTATTGACTTTTATGCTTCCAAGAGCTTGATCAATGGAGATATATGTGTAGCATGGTGTTGCTATTACCAAGTCCATATTTCTAAAGGTGGTTTGGAGATTGGTGTGCATCATGTAATACAAAGTCATGAGTGTGTATGCATTCGATATCATTCCGAATTATGTTAGAGTGATTTTCGTCCATGCTAGCCTTGTAATTTCCTATGATTCAAATTTTGGATCTTATCGAGTATGAAGGAAAAATACGTACTTCATCTTCTTTGGTCATACGTCAATCTTTTTCTAATATACATGGATAGCAGTGTTACTAGGAGAATTGCATGGGTGGTTGGAATTGTTATAAAATGGCTGTCCAGCATGCCTGTCAACTGAAAATTTTCATTTGAAATTGGTAAGCTAATTAGTTCATGAAGACAGCTGAAGCCAAAGGTAAATCTTTTACGAAATGGGATAGTTAGTTTTCATTTTACTGTCATTTTGGTTTTATTCTAATTCAACCACTCTTCTTGAACGTCTGAAAACATATTTATGCTTTTAGTTATCAAAGCTTCCCTGCTATAAAGGAAGTCTTAAACTAATCTACTTGCTATGACGGAACTTTTGAGCTGTTATTGCGCTGTCTCATGATTCTATATGTTTCTCCTGCTAGGTGACTTGGATTGGATACCCTAACACAACTGGTTTGCCCACTATTGATTATAGAATCACTGATGCTATGGCTGACCCTCCTAATGCAAAACAGAAGTAAGTGGGAGAAAGGTTTTTTTCATGTTGACCTTACCAAGTTGGATCTCACGACAATCTTGTGGCTAATCCTATAATTTTTTTGGCAGACACGTGGAAGAGTTAGTCCGATTGCCAAATAGCTTTCTTTGTTATACACCCTCTCCTGAAGCTGGGCCAGTGTGTCCTGCACCTGCTTTATCCAATGGCTTTGTTACATTTGGTAGCTTCAACAATCTTGCCAAGGTATTAATCCGGAAACAAGTGTCATTGAGAAGCGTGTGGTGGGATTGTTTTGTGGTTTTTAAAGTTCAACTGTATTCATTCATTCATTGATAGCATTCTGTGGTTCTTTCTCCTTTTATTCATGCTGTGACTTGCTTTCAATACAGATAACACCGAAAGTTCTACAAGTTTGGGCAAGAATTCTATCTGCAGTTCCACATTCTCGGTTAATTGTCAAGTGCAAGCCTTTCTGTTGCGATAGTGTGAGGCAGAGATTTCTGTCTATTCTAGAGCAGTTGGGATTGGAGACGCAGAGAGTTGATCTTTTGCCCTTAATCCTTCTAAATCATGATCATATGCAAGCATATTCCCTCATGGACATTAGGTAATGCTTTTGCTCATGTGGCCTTATATTCAGCAATCTGCGCAAGCGTTTGATTTCATTTGTAAATTGTTCACAAGGCTGTCTTTTTTATTTCCACTTCCAAATTTATATGGGGTATCAAGCTTCACTTTGAAGATACCCGACGAATACGATGCTATTACTATATCCATCTCTCTTCTTTCTCCTAGAAGATACCCAACGAATACAATACACATATGCTCTTCTCATCTTACTCGTACATTATATCTAAATTAAAGGTCATGATCCCTTTGTTCACTAGTGTTTTCTACGCTGAAGTCAACTATTTCTTTGCATTATTGTTAAATACAAACATACAGATTTGCTGCAAGACTGTCAACAGTAAGTCGCAACATAGCTTGTCATGGAAGCTGCAGAAACATTCTGTATTTGATAGATCCCTGTTCATCAAGAAACTAAATAGACTTCGTTTTGTAGCTTGGATACTTTTCCTTATGCTGGAACAACCACTACATGTGAATCACTATACATGGGGGTTCCTTGTGTCAGTATGGGAGGTTCCGTACACGCGCACAATGTTGGTGTGAGTCTTCTTAAGACAGTCGGTAAGTATGTTTTTTTGATCTTGCTCTTATTAACTTCCTGTATATTACGAGCTCTTGTGCTTGCATTTGCCAATTGACCCTGAGAAATAAGTTTCAGGGGGAAATCATAAGTTTGTTCTAACACATTGTTCAATTGGTATGCAATTTTGCATTTTAGGGTTAGAAAACCTTGTGGCGAGGAATGAAGATGAGTACGTTGAGTCCGCTATACAGCTGGCTTCAGATGTTACATCTCTATCAAACTTGAGAATGAGTCTGCGAGAACTGATGTCAAAATCACCACTTTGTGACGGGGCCAAGTTCACCCGAAACATCGAGTCAATATATAGGAGTATGTGGCGCAGGTACTGTGATGGCGATGTACCATCTCTGAGGCGTATGGAATTATTACAGCAACAGCAGACACAAACTGAGTCGGTGGTTCCAGAAGAGTCTTCTGTGAATCCATCGGAAAGAACCATCACTTCTGTTCCTACAGACGGATCAATCAAAGAGAATGGATTCACCACGATACCGGCCTTGGCACTCAACTCTTCCACTAGTGAAGAAAATGGGGTGCAGTCAAATCACAATGATAATCACGCTAACCTGAGTTGAGAGTGGTAGTTGTTTGCTCTGTGAGTCTGTCCGTTAAAAAGTGGGGAATGATTGGTAATAGAAGCCAAGATTCAAGGACACAAGTCTTCAATAGCATGTCTGAAATGACACCAAGCCTCTCTTGTATCATATAATTTACGGGGCAGTTATGCGCGCTATATTGAACGGCTGACATGGTTAATGTCTGCAGTCGCGTCTCTGTTGCAGAGTGCGCAGGCATAATTTTTTTGCGGCGAAGAATGTTGGAAAGGCTAGTGAAATTATTATTTATTCCAAAAAAAAAAAAAAAATTAGAATTGTGGTGTATTAGGATGTGGGTTGTACTAGTTATCTCTCTCTATGCTGGAGTTACAAGTTGGAATTTGTAGATTTGGATCCTCTCTCCAATTGAATGAATGATTTTTGTCTTCTGTTTTTCTGTTTAGCTTTTAAGTATGTTATGTTCCAAATGGAAACATGACATTGATCAAATTGAAGAAAATTAACATGTACTAATATGCTTGCACACAATTTGATGGTGTCATTAGGAGGGAGGGTTTTAAAAAAAATTGGTAATTTATATTTTCGAAGTTCATGGATTATTACACATGAAAAATTAAAAACGTTTTGAATTCTTGTTTCGTGACACCTATAAATGCTTTAAAAAAAGTGGTGTGAATCCTATAGAAGCTATGAATATTGTGTTCACTAGGTCATTATAAATGTTTTACAAAATTTAGGGTCAAAAAGATGTGGCAAGTTAAATTTCCAAAATTTTATGAACTAATACACTAGGTATTGCAGATTCATGAAAAATTTGGGGCAAAAACTTTGATCAATCCAAAAATCTAAAAATTCATGTATTAATATACACTAAAATAAAGAAAACTTATCATGAATGAACTCATAAAATTCAAGCTCAAATAAAGATGGTCACACATATTTTGAAAAATTTAACGGAGGATCCGCAAAGGTTTTTCAAAGAAATCGCTCAAAAGCCATATAACCAAACCATTGATGGACTAACATACGAAAAACTGAGAGTTTGCGCGTGAATTGACTCTCCTTTATGGCCAAAAAAAGACTCAGAGAATGGCGAGATTATATGTACTACTCCTCCAACTCCCTACAAAGGGTTCCGTAATCAATGAGCTAATACAGATGAAAACAAAAAGTCACATAATTCCTAAAAGTTGGCTTCTAATGCAAAAATATGCTCGAAAAAAATGGTGGGACTGTACTTAACGCTTCCCCAACTTATTACGAAGGTCCTCATAAATTTTTTTCAGAATTTTTTAGGTGTTTCTAGGCACCAAATCCATGGGCTAATACACAAGAAAAACATAAAAAATCGCGCAACACCTAAAAGTTCGCCGACTCATTTCGGAGGTCCTTATAATTTTATTTTCAAAAAAGTTGAATACTCTAAGGCACAATATCTATGTGTTAATACACACGAAAAATAAAAAAGTCGTGTAATTTTTAAAATTGGCTTGTAAATGCGAAATATGCCTAAAAATTGTGAAACTTTACGTAACGCTTTCCCAGCTCATTATAGAGTACTCATAAGGTTTTTTCAGAATTCTTTTAGATGTTCTGAGGCGCAATTGACTTCTAAATGAGAAAATGTGTCTAAACAAAACAGTGGGCTTGTGCATAACGCTTTCCCTACTCATTACAGATATTCTCATAGGTTTTTTTCCAAAAAAATATTTAGGAGTTTCGAGGCGCAAATTCATGGGATTGTACCTAACTTTTCTCATACTCATTATTGAAGTCCTCATAAAGTGTTTTAAGAAAAATTAAATTGGGTGGTCCGAGGCACCAAATGCATGGGCTAATACACACAATAACATAGAAAGTCGCATAATTTCTAAAAATTGGCTTGTAAATGCGAAAATATACCTGGAAAATGGGGGGATTGTACGTAATGCTTCCCCAACTTATTAAATAGTTCCTCATAAAGTTCTTTCAGAAAAAAATTAGGTACCTAGAGACGCCTTAACCATGGGCTAAACACACGAAATGAACGCTTTCCCAACTCATTATGAAACAAATTTTCGTTTACCTGCTTTGGGTTCGTTTGAACTTGGTAATGCTTTTTTTTTCCCGCGGGACGTACTGGGTCCATTGCTAAAGTCTTAAAGGATGTCCATAAAAAATATCGGTCATTTTGTTTCGAGAGTTCCTGATAAAAAAAAAATTCATGGACTATAACATATGAAAATTGACAAAATCTCTGTTTACCTGCTTTGGGGTCATTTGAACTTAGAAATACGTCATTTGTCCATGCGGGACGAACTGGTCCATTGTAAGGTCTTAATGGACGTCCATGAATAATTTCGACCATTTTATTTTAGGAAATCACTAAAAATTCATGGACTATAGCACACGAATATCGATAAAATCTGCATTTACCTGCTTTGTGGTTCCTTTGAACTTGAAAATGCGCTTTTTTTTCTAGCGGGATGAATTGAGTCCATTGCTATGGTCTTAATAGACGTCCATGAAAATTTTTGGCAATTTTATCTCGGGAATTCTAGATCATAAAAAATCGATGGACTATAGCACACGAAAATTGGTAAAATATGCATTTACCTACTTTGGGACTAGTTTAAACTTGATAATTTTCTCGTTTTTCCCACTGGACGAAGTGGTCCATTGCTAAGGTCTTAACGGACGTCCATGAAAAATTTCAGCCATTTTGTTTCAGAAATTTCATATCATAAAAAATTCATAGACTATATAGCACATGAAAATCGGTAAAATCTACGCTTATCTACTTTGTGACTCGTTTGAACATGAAAATTTGCACTTTTTCCCCGCGGGACGAATTGGGCCTATAGCTAAGGTCTTAACAGACATTCATGAAAAATTTTGGCAACTTTTTTAGGGAATTTCAAATCACACAAATCCATGGACTATAGCACACGAAAGTCAGCAAAATCTGTGTTTACCTGCTTCGGGCTTGTTTGAACTTGAAAATGCATCCTTTTTCAACGTGAGATCAATAGGATCCATTACTATGGTCTTAACAGACGTCCATAAATTTTTTTGGCCATTTTGTTTCGGGAATTTCAGATCACAAAAAATTCATGGACTATAGCACACGAAGTAAAATCTGCGTTTACGTCATTTGGGGCTCGTTTGCACTTGATTATGCTCATGTTTTACCGCAGAACGAACTGGGTCCATTGCTAAAGTCTTAACTAACGTCCATGAAAAATTTCAGACAACTTATTTCAGAAATTCCAGATCACAAAAAATTCATGGACCGTAGCACACAAAAATAAAAAAGATCTGTGTTTACCTTCTTTAGGACTCATTTATAATTTAAAATGTGCCCTTTTTCCATGCGTGACGAATTGAGTTCATTGCTAAAGTCTTAACGGATGTCCATGAAAAATCTCACTCATTTTTTCGAGAATTTCAGATCATTAAAACTCCAAGGACTCGTTACTGCTTTGGGGTTCGTTTGAACTCGAAAATGCATCCGTTTTCCCCGCGGAACGAACTTGGTCCAATTCTATGGTCTTAACGGACGTTCATGAAAAAATTTGGCAATTTTATTTTGAGAATTTCATATCACAAAATCAATGAACTAGCACACAAAAATTGGCAAATTCTATGTTTACCAACTTTAGGGCTCGTTTGAACTTGATAATGCTCCCGTTTTTTTTTGCAGGACGAACTAGGTCTATTGCTAAGGACTTAACAAACGTCCATAAAAATTTTTGGCAATTTTATTCTGGAAATTTCAGATCACAAAAGATCCACGGATAGCACACGAAAATAGGTAAATTTTTTGTTTATCTGCTTTGAGGCTCGTTTAAACTTGAAAATATACTCTTTTTCACCGTGGGTCGAACTGGGTTCATTACTAATGTCTTAATGGACGTCCATGAAAAATTTCGCCATTTTATTTCAGGAATTCTATATCACAAAAAATTCATGGACTATGGCACACAAAATTCGACAAAATCAACGTTTACCTACTTTGGGGCTCGTTTGGACTTGATAATGCTCTCGTTTTCCCTGCAGGACATACTAGGTCCATTGCTAAGGTCATTACGGATGTCAATGAAAAATTCGGCCATTTCGTATCGAGAATTCCATATCACAAAAAATTCATGGATTTCACCGGAAAATCGACAAAATTTGTATTTATCTTCATGAGACTCATTTGTACTTGAAAATGCTCTCTTTTTTCACGCGGGACGAACAAGGTCCATCGCTAACATCTTAACGGACATCCGTAAAATTTTTTGATCATTTTATTTTGGAAATTTCGGATAACAAAAATATGTTGACAATAGCACACGAAATTGATAAAATCTTTGTTTATCTGCTTTGGTGATCGTTTGAACTTGAAATTTGTCATTTTTTCCCGCAGGATGAACTGGATCCATTGTTATGGTCTTAGGAAAGACCATGAAAAAATTTTGATTGTTTATTTCGAAAAATCAAGATCACAAAAAAATCATGAATTATAGCACACGAAAATCGACAAAATCTATGTTCATTATGTTGGGGCTTGTTTTGAAGTTGATAATGCTCTTATTTTTCTCGAGGAATGAATTGGGTCCATTGGTAAATTCTTAACGGATGTTCATGAAAAATTTCGACCATGTTGTTTAGGGAATTCTAATCACAAAAAATTCATAAACTATAACACACGAAAATAGGTATAATTTGTGTTTATCTGCATTGGAGTTTGTTTTAACTTAAAAATACACTATTTTTCCTGCGGATCGAACTGGGTTCATTACTAATATCTTAATGGACATCCATGAAAAATTTCGCCAATTTGTTTCAGGAATTCTATATCACAAAAATCCATGGACTATTGCATACAAAAATCGATAAAATCAACGTTTACCTACTTTGGAGCTTGTTTGAACTTGATAATGCTTTCGTTATCCCTGTGGGACATACTAGGCCCATTGCTAAGGTCTTAGCGGACACCAATAAAAAATTTCAGCCATTTTTCTCGGGAATTTCATATCACAAAAAATCCATAGACTATAGCACACGAATATCGATAAAATCTGCATTTACCTTCATTGGAGCTCGTTTGTACTTGATAATGCGTCATTTTTTCCTATGGGACGAACAGGGTCCATTACTAAGGTCTTAAGAGACGTACATGAAAATTTTTCGCTATTTTCTTTTGAGAATTCTAGATTACAAAAAATCCATGAACTATAGCACACAAAAATTGATAAAATCTTTGTTTATCTGCTTTGGAGCTCGTTTAAACTTGATAATGCTTCGATTTTTCCCGCTGGACAAATTGAGTCAAATGCTAAAGTCTTAACGAAAGTCCATGAAAGATTTGCCTTTTTGTTTCGAGAATTCATGATTATAAAAAATTCATGGACTATATACCACATGAAAATCGGCAAAATCAATATTTACCTGCTGTATGCTCATTTAAATATTAAAACGCGTTATTTTTGCCTGTATGACGAACTGGGTCCGTTATTAAGTTCTTAGCATACGTCCATGAAAAACTTCGATATTTTTTTTCGGGAATCCAAGATCACAAGAAATCACTGGACTATAACACATGAAAATTGTCAAAATCTATATTTACCTGCTTTGGGATCGTTTGAACTTAAAAATGCGCTCTTTTTTTCCCGCATGACGAACTGGTCCATTGTTATGATCTTAACGGACATTCAAGAAAATTTTCAGCCATTTTATTACGGAAAATCAAGATCACGGAAAATTCATAATTATAGCACATGAAAAACTACAAAATTTATGTTTACTTGCTCTAGGGTTCATTTGAACTTGATAATGCTCTCGTTTTCCATGTGGGACGAACTGGATCCATTGCTAAGTTCTTAACGGACGTCATAAAAAATTTCGATCATTTTGTTTTAGAAATTTTAGATCACATAAAATCCATCGATTATAACACACGAAAATAGGTAAAATTTGCGTTTACCTGCTTTGGGGCTTGTTTGAACTTGATAATGTTTAAATTTTTCCCGCGAGACGATCTGGGTCCACTGCTAAGGTCTTAACGGATGTCTATAAAAAATTTTGGTCATTTTATTTCGAGAATTCCATATCACAAATAATTCATAGACTATAGCACACGAAAATTGACAAAAATCTGCATTTACCTGCTTTGGGGATATTTTGAACTTGAAAATGTGCCTTTTTTTCCCGCGAGACAAACTGGGTCCATTGCTAAAGTTTTAACGGATGTCCGTGAAAAATTTCGATCATTTTATTTCGTGAATTCCATATCATAAAATTCCATGGACTATAGCACATAAAAATCAGCAAAATTAGCATTTTTCTGCTTTGGGCTCGTTTGAACATTATACAGCGCCATTTTTCACCAGGGAAAAAATCGGGTCCATTGCCATGGTCCTAACAGACGTACATGAAATTTTTTTATAATTTTGTTTTGAAAATTTCAGATCACAAAAACTCCATGGATTATATCATATGAAAATCGGTAAAATCTACATTTACCTGCTTTGAGGCTCGTTTGAACTTGATAATGCTCTTATTTTTTTCGCGGGATGAACTAGGTTCATTGCTAAGATGTTAACAGACGTCCATGAAAATTTTTGACTATTTTGTTTCGGGAATTCCATATTATAAAAAATTCATGGAATATAGCACACGAAAATTAGAAAAATCTGCGTTTACCTGCTTTGGGATTGTTTGAACTTGAAAATGTGCACTTTTTGCCCGCGGGACGAACAGGTCCATTGCTATCGTCTAAACAGACGTCCATGAAAAATTTCAGTCATTTTATTTCGAAAATTCTAGATCACAAAAAATCCTTTTACTATAGCATACGCAAATTGAATAAATCTGTGTATATTTTCTTTGGGGCTCATTTGAACTTGATAATGCTCTCATTTTTCTCGTAAGACGAATTTGGTCAATTGATAAGGTCTTAATGAACGTCCATTAAAAATTTCGGTCATTTTCTTTCAGAAATTCCAAATCAAAAAAAATAATCATAAACTATAGCACACGAAAATCAATAAAATATGCGTTTACCTAGTTGGGCTCGTTTGAACTTGAAAATGCGTTTTTTCCATTGCTATGGTCTTAACGGACATCCATAAAAAATTTCGAACAATTTGTTTTGAGAACTTTTCAGTTCACAAAATATTCATGGACACAAGAAAATCAGCAAAATTTGTGTTTACCTTCTTAGGGGCTCGTTTGAACTTAAATATACATTTTTTTCCACAGGACGAACAAGCTCCATTTCTTTGGTCTTAACAGACATTCATGAAAAATTTCGATCATTTTGTTTGGGAAATTCCAGATCACAAAAAATTCATGGATTATAGTATATCACACGAAAATCAACAAAATATGTGTTTACGTGCTTTGGGGCTCGTTTGAACTTGATAATTCTCTCGTTTTTCCGTGCGGAACGAACTAGCTCCAATGATAAGGTCTTAACAAACGTCTAATGAAAATTATCAGCCATTTTGCAAAGTTTTTTCAGAAATCTTTTTTGGGTGATTCGAAGCGTTAGATCAATGAGCTAATACACACGAAAAAATAAGAAAATTGCGTAATTTCTAAATGTTAACTTGTAAATTTTAAAATATGCCTGAAAAGAATGATCAGACTATAAGTAACGTTTTCCCAACTCAATACGGATATCTTCATAAAGTCTTTTCAGAAAAACATTTGAATGCTCCGAAAATCCAAATTAATGGGTTGATACACACGAAAAACCAAGAAAGTCGCTTAATTTCTAAATGTTGGCTAATAAATACGAAAATAAGCCTGAAAAATGGTGACATCTACGTAACACTTCACGAACACAATACAGAGGTCCTTATAATGTTTGTTTAAAAAAAATGGGTGCTCCAAGACGCGGATACATGGACTAATACACATGAAAAATCAATAAGATCGCGTAATTTCTAAAAGTTGATCTATAAATGCAAAAATATGCCTAAAATAGTGGGATTATATGTAATTCTTCCTCAACTCAATACGGAGAACCTCATAAAGTTTTTTTCAAAAAAAAAAGATTAGATGCTCTGAAGTGCCAGATCCATCGGCTAATACATAAAAAAAACAAGAAAGTCACGTAATCCTAATAGTTGGTCTGTAAATGCGAAAGTGTACATGAAAAAGAAGAGGGAACGATACGTAATATTTTCCTAACTCATTACAAAGTCATCATAAATTTTTTTGAGAAAGAGTTTTTGGATGCTCCGAGACACCAGATATATGGGTTAATACACATGAAAACTCAAGAAAGTCACGTAATTTCTAAAAGTAAGTTTGTAAATAAAAATATGCATGAAACAAAACAGTGAATATGTATATAAACGCTTCTCTAACTCATTACAATGATCCTCATAAATTTTGTTCGAAAACAAAATTGGATGCTCCGTGACACCAGATCGATGAAAAACCAAAAAATAGCATAATTTTCAAAAATTGGCTTGTAAATGCGAAAATATGGCTGAAAAAATTGAGATATTGTACATAACGCTTCCCCAACTCATTTGGATGTTCTCATAAAGTCTTTTTAGAAAAAAAAAATGAATGTTCCATGACACCAGATCCATGGGCTAACACATACGAAAAATTAAAAAAATCACAAAATTCTTAAATGTTGAATTTTAAATGCGAATACTTTCTCAACTCATTACGAAGGTCCTTATAAAATTTTTATAGACAAAAACTTTGGGTGCTTCAAGGTGCCAGATCAATGAGCTGATACATACAAAAATACAAGAAAATGACTTCATTTCTAAATATTGGTTTGTAAAAGCGAAAATATGCATGAAAAATGGTGGGAATGTACGTAACGCTTCCCCATTTCATTACAATGGTCCTCGTTTAATTTCTAAAAGTTGAAACTAAAAATTGGCTTGTAAATATGAAAATATATCTGAAAAGGATGGTGAGACTATGAAGTACTTTCCCAACTCATATGTTCTATAAAGTTATTTTAGAAATTTTATTGGATTCTCTAAGGCATCATTTTCATGGGATAGTACATACTAAACATAAAAAAAGTCACGTAATTTCTAAAGGTTCGCTTGCAAATGCGATAATATGCCTGAAGAAATTGTGGAATTGTTTGTGACACTTCCCCAACTCATCGTAGAGGTCCTCATAGAGTTTTTTCAAAACCTCTTTTTGGGTGTTCCAATGCACCAGATCCATGGTCTAATACACATAAAAAAAACAAAAAAAGTCGCGTAATTCCTAAAAGTTGTCTTATAAATACAAAAATATGTCTAATAAAAATGGCGACTGGACGTTACGCTTCCCCAACTCATTACGAAGGTTCTCATAAAGTTTATTCATAAGAAAATTTGGGTATTTCGAGGCTCCAAATCCATGGGTTAATACACACGAAAAAATAAAAAAAATCACGTAATTCCTAAAAGTTATCTTGTAAATACAAAATTATGCTTGAAAAAATTATGGGACTGTATGTAATGCTTTCCCAATTTATTATGGAGATCATCATCGAATTTTTCAAAAAAAAAAATAGATGTTTTGTTGCGCCAGATCCATGAGGCTAATCACACAAAAAAAAACAAGAAAGTCGTGCAATTCTTACTAATTGACTTGTAATTACGAAAATATGACTGAAAGATGGTAGTATTGTACGTAACGCTTACCTGACATATTGCAGAGGTTATCATAAAGTTTTTTCAGAAAAAAATTTAATGTGCTCTGAGGTGCCAAATCAACGGGTAAATACGCACAAAAAAAAAAAAGCGTAATTCTTAAAAGTTGGCTTGTTATTGCGAAATATGCCTAAAAATAAGTGAAACTTTACACAGCACTTTTCCAACTCATTATGGAGGTCCTCATAAATGTTTTTCATAGAAAATAATTTTAGATGCTCCTAGGCGTCATTTGTTGATTAAAATACATGAAAAAACAAGAAAGTAGCATAATTCCTAAAAATTGTCTTTAATTGTAAAAATAAGCCAAAAAATGGTGGGATTGTACGAAATGCTACCCCAACTCATTACAAAGGTCGTAAA
Organism: Solanum lycopersicoides; assembly: GCA_022817965.1. NCBI lineage: Eukaryota > Viridiplantae > Streptophyta > Magnoliopsida > Solanales > Solanaceae > Solanum > Solanum lycopersicoides. The sequence continues at coordinate 4,151,991 of CM040626.1, forward strand.
AAACATTAAGAAAAAAAAATTGGATGCTCCGATGGGCCAGATCCATGGGATAATAATACTGACGAATTCATGTTTCAAGATCCCAAAATACTCACACGTCATTAAAGAAAAAAGAAAAAACAACTTCAGTCATGGCAAGGTCTAAAATGTCAAAGCATTTAGCATTACATGTGCTTAGGAGGCACAGTCGTGCGTTTGGTGTATAAGCCTCACAGAACTAAGCCCCACAAAAGAACGTCAAGACGTTCTCCAAGTGCCCTTCCCCAAGCGAGCACAGAATAAGTCCTAAAAAAGCCTCCTAAACAGTGTTTACATGCACCATGCAATCGAAAACGGGGAAAAAAACAACATCAGAAATAAAAAGAAATTGTAAACGTTGATCGGTTGCATCTTTGCACATCTAAACTATGTTACCTATCCCTAAACTACTTCAGGAATTGAATTGATGGTTGACAAAAGTGTCTTAATACCAAAAGCCAGTTGAATAGTAGTGCCAATGACAAAAAAAGGCATATTAGTATCATTTTGGTAGGCACAAAATTAGTATCCAGTATCCACATCCCCACATACAGACCTAAATAAGTTTTTTCACTTAGAAAGCAGAAGATAGAATGGATCTTGGTTGTGATGACAGAAATTAAAACACTATGCCATCCCTTGGATGCTCTAGCTAATATAACAATTGTTTTCAAAGATGCAGAAGATCAATCCTTGACGGTAGTCCTCAAGATCCTCACATCATGGATTGGTCTGCATTGATATCAAATGGAACTGGAATTAGAGCTTTCACACTCAATAATACGATTTTAAAGATAGGACTAACAAATAAGTTACCAAGTTCAAAAAAAAAAAAAGATAGGACTAACAAACGTTAAAGACATGAATCAGTTTTTTCTGCATTCAAACATATAACAGAGAAGGAAAAGTTGACCAGAACATTTACATACAAAGTGGTAAAATTATCTAGTCTTTCTGCAAATTTCATTTTCTCCAAACAGTGACGACTGTTTTCTGTATGCATAACAGTTTTCGCAATGCTGCAGCAGGACATTTATTATCATTCTAATGTAGACCCAAATATCATAGGGAAGCAGAATACCTGTCAGTATTATCAGTCTGTACACTGCCAAGTCTCTTGACAATTTCCATTCCCCGACAAACTCTTCCAAAAATAGTATGTTTCCCTAACATCACATTGAACGAAAACTCATCAGCTAATAGTGCGCTAAAACAGTGCACTATAAGAAAAAACTACAAACGAAGAAGAGATCACAACTGTTCTAGCCATGCTTATCCTAATTGCAGATTGAAGAGACACATCAACAGAGCTGGGGCAAGAGTATAGATTCAGCATAGCCCAGGTCTTGAGATATATTTTCTATCATTGTAAAAATGAGAATGCTGCCACAAGAATTGATCTTGGAATCATGTAGCGAATATTTTAAGGCAGTCTTGACATGGTAGCTCATGAATTTTAAGACATAATCTAGGAAAGGAGAGGAGATTTCTCCCCCCAACTTGGGTTGGTATGAATTCATCATCCTCAATAGAAGCCAAAAAAGATCGACCAGCATCTCATCATGGAAGTTGTGAGAAATATTGGAGAAAATATTATTGAATTGTGTATCTAAATTGTTACATTGAGACCCTATTTATAGACGCTACATTGGAATCCTTTTTCAAATAGAATTCCTATTCCTACTAACTAGAATTCCTATTCCTACTAGAATTCCTATTCCTATTCTTATTTCTACTCCTATTCTAAGTAAGAAATACTTATTCCTATTCTAACACTCCCCCTCAAGCTGGTGCATACAAATCATATGCACCTAGCTTGTTACAGATGTAATTAATACGAGGACATGTGAGAGACTTGGTGAACATATCTGCAAGCTGATCATTTGACTTCACAAATTTTGTAACAATATCTCCGGAGAGTATCTTTTCTCTGACAAAGTGACAGTCAATCTCAATGTGCTTAGTCCTTTCATGAAACACTGGATTTGATGCGATATGAAGAGCCGCTTGATTATCACACACAAGTTCCATCTGATCAATTTTGCCAAATTTTAGTTCTCCCAGTAACTGTTTGAGCCAAACTAACTCACAAGTTGCTGTCGCCATTGCTCGATATTCTGATTCTGCACTAGATCGAGCAACCACATTTTGTTTCTTACTCTTCCACGACACCAAATTACCTCCAACTAAAACACAATATCCGGATGTCGAACGTCTGTCAGAGGGTGATCCTGCCCAATCAGCGTCTGTATATCCAATGATATGCTCATGACCTTGATCCTCAAAGAGTAGTCCTTTACCGGGGCTGACTTTATATATCGAAGAATACGAACAACTGCTTCCCAATGACTATCACAAGGGGAAGTCATAAACTGACTTACAACACTCACGGGAAAAGAGATGTCTGGTCTAGTCACTGTGAGATAATTCAACTTTCCAACAAGTCGTCTATACCTTTCAGGATTACTAAGTGGCTCCCCCTGTCCTGGAAGAAGTTTAACATTCGGATCCATCGGAGTGTCAATAGGTCTACATCCCATCATTCCTGTCTCCTCAAGAATGTCTAAGGCATACTTGCGTTGAGAGATAACAATGCCTGATCTAGACTGAGCAACCTCAATACCTAGAAAATACTTCAATCTGCCAAGGTCTTTAGTCTGAAAGTGCTTAAAAAGATGTTGCTTTAAATCGGTGATACCATCTTGATCATTACCGGTGATAACAATATCATCAACGTAAACAACCAAATAGATACATCGACCTGGTGCAGAATGTCGATAAAACACAGAGTGATCAGCTCCACTACGAGTCATGCCAAACTCCTGAATTACTGTGCTGAACTTCCCAAACCAAGCTCGAGGAGACTGTTTCAGACCATAGAGTGACCTACGCAATCGACATACAAGGTTACTAGACTCCCCTGAGCAACAAAACCAGGTGGTTGCTCCATATAGACTTCTTCCTCAAGATCACCATGCAGAAAAGCATTCTTTATGTCCAACTGATAAAGAGGCCAATGACGAACGGCAGCCATAGATAGAAAAAGACGAACAGATGTTATTTTAGCCACAGGAGCGAAAGTGTCACTATAATCTAGCCCAAATATCTGAGTATACCCTTTGGCGACAAGGCGAGCCTTAAGTCTATCAACCTGACCGTCTGGACCAATTTTGACTGCATAAACCCAACGACAACCAACAGTAGATTTACCTGCAGGAAGGGAGACAAGCTCCCAAGTACCACTCTTATGTAAAGCAGACATCTCATCAACCATAGCCTGCCTCCATCCAGAATGAGAAAGTGCTTCACCTGTAGTCTTAGGAATGGAAACAGAGGACAAAGACGACACAAAGGCATAATGGGGTGATGATAGACGATGATAACTTAAGAAGGTATAATGCGGGTTAGTATTTCGAGTAGATCGTATACCTTTTTGAAGTGCAAGCGGTGGGCTAGGTAGAGGCAAGTCCGCAGTAGGAGCAGGGTCTGGCGCATGACATGAATCATCTGGGACTAGGGTGGGACGGCGATGATAAGTTAGTAGTGGTGGCACTGCAACTGGAGATGTAGACGTAACTGTAGATTCCTCAAATGTTGGCACAGGTAAAACTTGAGGTATGGGTAAGACCATAGATACATCAGTATGATCAGAAGATGTATAGTAAGGTTGAGACTCAAAAAATGTAACATCAGCGGACATAAGGTATCGATGAAGATCATGTGAATAACAACGATACCCTTTTTGAACTCTAGAGTAACCAAGAAAGACACATTTGAGGGCACGAGGAGCTAATTTATCTTTCCCTGGGGCTAAATTATGAACAAAGCATGTACTCCCAAAGACACGAGGGGGAATAGGATAGAGATGTGACTGAGGAAACAGTATGGAATGTGGAACCTGATTCTGAATAGACGAAGAGGGCATTCTGTTAATTAAATAACAAGCTGAAAGGACTGCATCGCCCCAAAAACGCAGCGGAACATGGGATTCAATGAGGAGAGTGCGAGCAGTCTCTATGAGATGCCTATTCTTTCTTTCTGCGACACCATTTTGTTGAGGAGTGTATGGACAAGATGTTTGGTGCATGATTCCGTGATGGGACATAAATTGCTGAAATTGGGATGATAAGTATTCTAAGGCATTATCACTACGAAAAGTACGAATAGAAACACCAAACTGATTTTGTATTTCAGCAAAGAAACTTTTGAAAATAGAAAATAACTCAGAACGATCTTTCATTAAAAAAACCAAGTACATCTTGAATAATCATCAATGAAACTAACAAAATAACGAAATCCTAAAGTGGAACTGACTCTACTAGGACCCCAAATATCAGAATGAACTAATGAAAAAATAGACTCTGAACGACCCTCAGTACTACGAGAAAACGTAGCACGAGTGTGTTTCCCAAGTTGACACGACTCACAATCTAATGTAGATAAACTAGACAAACTAGGCACCATCTTTTGCAGTTTGGATAGACTCGGATGTCCCAAACGTTTGTGAATTAGATCTGGGGAATCTGTAACGGAGCATGCTGTCAAGGATTTTGAAGAGGTAAGATAGTAAAGGCCTTGTGATTCATGTCCTGTTCCAATCATCTGTCCCGTACTGCGGTCCTGTATGAGAAAAAAATCATCGAAAAAAGTTATGCTACAATGTAGGGATTTCGTCAAACGACTAACAGATGCTAGATTAAAAGGAGAACCAGGAACATAAAGAACAGAGTTTAGGGTGACAGAAGATAGGGGTTTGGCTTTTCCAACCCCTTTTGGTTTTGTCTGGATCCCATTGGCTAAAGTAATAGATGGAAGAGATTGCGAATAAACAATATCGGATAAAAGTGATTTATTACCAGAAATATGATCAGAAGCCCCAGAGTCCACGACCCATGTTCCAACAGTACTAGATTGCGACAAACAAGCAAAAGAATTACCCGCAACAAACACATCAGGTTGTGCAACCGAAACTACTTGTGGAGACGTTTGCTTATTTGCACGATACTGAAGGAACTCATCATATTCTATCTGAGCAATATGAGCATTATTGGATGGTTGATTAGGTTGAGCACCATATGCTATTGGTGGAGATGACTGTTTACTTGCGCGATTTCGAAGGAACTCATTATATTCCTTTAGAACAAGAGGATCATAACTGGGTGGTGGACCATGCAAAATATGACATATTTCACGAGTGTGTCCAGACTTATGACAATGACTACACTTAGATCGAGGTTTCCCAAAACGTCCTCCCCCTCGCCGATTCTCCGTAGACTGATATGTACGCTTTTCAAAGGTTTGAGATGCGAGAATAGAGGAGTCAACAGTGGGTGATGAAACGACTTTGTGACTAGGAGGTGCCGCAAGACGAAGGAGACGAGAGAATAATTCATCGATTGTAGGAACTGTAGGGCTAGCTAAAATCTGATCACGCACAGAATCATTATCAGGAGGAAGTCCAGCAAGAGTAAGAACTAGAAACAATGTTTGTCTGTGTTCTTGTTGTTTTTCGACATCCGTAGTTACTGGCATCAACGTGTCGAATTCCTCCATGACTGCATGTACCTGTCCCAAGTAAGTAGACATATCGGATTCTTGTTTCTTTAAGTTGGTCAATCGAGATATCACATCATAGAATCTAGAGATGTCATTAGTGTATAAAGCACGTGCCTTTTCCCAAACTGCATAACACGTTTGGAATGGGCGAAACAAGGGCATCAATTTGGAATCAATCGAACGCCATAGGAGACTACATAATTGAGCATCTACTTTCTCCCAATGTGCTTTGACTTTTGCATCTTCCTCACTAGTCTTTGCCTTTACATCTACCACATAAGTCTTGTTTGTTAAATGATCGTGCACACCTTGACCCTTGCACCACAACTCAACTGACGAAGCCCAAGATAAATAGTTTGAACTTCCTAATAGGAGTTTTGAAGTGATTATAGGGCTAGAACCTCCAAACCCTATATTTTTAGAACCAAAAACATCACATCCAAAAGACATTATGCTAAATTTATCTCGGGAACAACAAAAAATAATAATAAATCTTGATTATTGAGATCTGGCCGTCCGAAAATTCAAATCTCGAAAAAAAAAAAATCGGCCAGTTTTTTTTTGTTTTTTTTTTTTTCGACAATTTTTATTTTTTTTTCCTCACAATTGCTCTGATACCATGTGAGAAATATTGGAGAAAATATTATTGAATTGTGTATCTAAATTGTTACATTGAGACCCTATTTATAGACACTACATTGGAATCCTTTTTCAAATAGAATTCCTATTCCTACTAACTAGAATTCCTATTCCTACTAGAATTCCTATTCCTATTCTTATTTCTACTCCTATTCTAAGTAAGAAATACTTATTCCTATTCTAACAGAAGTAATCCACGAACTTAAGCTCCTCACATACTCGGATAGTCACACATACACGGATAGTCATCCATGAACTTAAGCTCCTCACATACTCGGATAGTCACACATACATGGATAGTCATCCATGAACTTAAGCTCAAACATGTTGACAAGGGACTCGTCTGAATTTTTGGAACACCGTTTTCTCACCACTTCAAGTTCAATTAGAAATTATCTTTTACTATTTGATATACAAACAGAAAAATAGTGTTAACGGAGCAAAGTACCAAAAATAAATCAGCACATGCACTACAGCCAGCTGATTCAACATTAAAAAGCCTATTCATACAAATTGATGGAAAACCACCTGGATATGTATACTTACCATCAAGTGACTGTGCAGGTGCCAAGGTGATAAAGAATTGACTTCCATTTGTATTTGGTCCAGCATTAGCCATGGATATGATACCTGCTCCTGTATGCTTTAGCTGTGGGTTTATCTCGTCTTCAAACTTCTGGCTGCAAGGTTAACTTAAGAAGTCACTAAAAGCCAAGTATGCAAAAGATGACCTTCTTCTTCACTATGTCAGACAGACAAGTTTATGTATGACTATAAATGATAATCAATAACAGTAAATGACACAACTATTAGATGCCCCAGTTAAATCTTCACCACCAGTCCCTTGTTAATGATGTATCTTCTTCGAAGCCACTGGAGATAATAAACTAGATGCAAAACGACAAGAGCTTAAGCATGTGGTCGAACACATTACGTTTGTTTGCAGCAACCTTGAACAGATAGTTAGCCCTTTATTTACGTTTATTTGACAATAGAAACGGTTTTAATAAACCCTTATCAGATGTATGTCAGCAGTAATATATCTATGTATTCGGCATGCTACTTTGAGCGCAAACTCTAGTCACGAGAGATTACCCATTCAGTTTCATTTTGTCTCTCCTTTTATCCTTCTTTTTAAAATTTTAAGAAAATTAGATAATTCTATAACTACTTTCCACAATTGATAATTCGTATACAGTAACATTGATTTATAAAATACATAAGATAATCCAAGTTGTTAGTGCAAATGCTGAAAAAATGACACTTTAAGGGTCATTTGGTAGGATGCATTAGTTTTGTGTATTACTAATACCTTGTTTGGTACACTTTTTCAACCTTCGTATAGCTATTGCAAGCATTAGTTATACACTTTATTTGATATTATGTCATGTACAACTAATACATGATATGATATTAGCAATGCAAGGGGTTCTAATATATGCATAGCATAATTAAAGACACAATATTCTCTCAAAAACCTTTACCACATCCATTCACCATATTTGTGGAGGGTATTTTTGTAAGCAAATATATTTTTAGAAATTAAGTTATGCGTGCTATTTTAATACACCAAATCAAACCGTGCATAAGAATAATCCCAACATTACTAACACACCATATTACACATTATTTTTATGCACTCTACCAAATGACCCCTAAGAGAAAGAAGTTATGGGTTAGTGGAATTATCCTTTGCATGACTTCCTGGTTAGGAAAATCCATTGGAATAAAAACCTTGATCAAGGAAAAGAGAATACAACATGTAATCTAATCCCATTGATGAAAATATCAATTGTTTTGGGGACGACACATTGCAATCTTGTATTTATTGGCCTATCAGATGTTGAGGTTGCCAATGCCTTAGTGAACTTTAACAAACTTGTCAAACAACTATTCATCATATCTTTTGAATACAATGAGTGAAATTGTTTTGGTGAAATGTGTTTTGGTCGATTGTTTCTGTATGATATAAATAATTAATAACCATTTTTGATTTGTTAAATGCCATGATATGGTTTTGCCACCATACGTGAATAAATAGCCTATCCTCACCAAGCTTCATGTGGCTCGAACAAAAAAATTCCGCTGCGTAACCAATTAGGGGTGAGTTGGATTAATTAATAAGACAAACTCATATCCCAATTGTTCCTCTTAAGATATCTAAACTTGTCCAAAACAAATCCCTGTGAAATTTCTAGAGGACTAAAACATGCTAATAAACCTCCAGGAAAAGCTATATGTGATTGTGTAGATCATTACCCATTGATCTTCCCAAAGCCCCCTGCTTCCTGCAAATTCACCCCACATCTCCTCCCTTTGACAACATTTCCACACTTCATAATGCTGCTATAGCCAATTTTTCTGATGTTCAATGATGAAATCGTCCTTAAAAAGGAATTGGGAAATTGCAAGATTTGGTTCTATGTTACAGTCCCAAAGCACAATCCTCCCAAATAAACACACGGATGCTTTATTATATGAAGGTTCCATTCAGGTGGAATCTTCTAAGTTGTCTGTTACATGTCATTGACTTTTTCCAACATTGATCTTTGGTCTTGGGGGAAGATTTGACACAAGTCACAACTAAGCACCCTTGAAAGGTTTCTTGTTTTACTTGGCTTATGGCTAAGGAAGCAATGCCTCACTTAATCAAAGTCTCATAGAGGATAAATGCAATTACGTAATGGCTGTTCCTTTTATGAAGAGAACCTTGAGAAAGTCGATAAGATAATTTATCATATTGGGGGCATGTTGTTTGCCATTTTGAACATGTCCTACAATAATAACTCCATAGCCATACTGGATTTCTTACATAGTTGTAGAAGAGATAGTCTACATAGAAGACACATAGGCTTTGGGGCACTATTCCCATGGTCATTTGGTGAACCATTTGGACCGAAAGAAATAATAGAATTTTCAAAGGTGTTCTAGAGAGATGCGTAGCCTTAAAACAAACGTATTTCTTTGCTAGCTTTTTGGTGCAACATGACCTTTATATATGCTGTAGATAAGATCGGAGCTTTGCGCACTATTGTTAATTCTTAACACCATCCTTGTGTTGTGTTGTACCGTTTATTAAGAAAATATTTACTTGTAAGTTTTTGAATGTCGACAATTTAGAAATGTATGAGTTAAGTAGATTCTAAAGATATATTTATGCAAAATCAAGCTCTTTATCAACATTGATGCGAATATAAGTTATTGCATTTTAATATTTTATTTATGGTAACACTCTCTATACCATAATTCCACGCATGCTCATTCAATCTTTTTGAGATATTCGATAGATGGCAATAGGCAGCAGTGTTTCCCATCACATGAATATCATATATATGGCATGCTGCCTCACAAAAGCAAAAAAGTTCATGTTCACTGGTTTTAATCATAATTCTTGGATCAGATAACATGAATTAGAGCAAGTTGGGATTAAAAGGTTGTCAAAACATGAAAGAGACATTCTTTTGGAAACGGACAAAAAAGGAAAGTAAGACAAACAAATTGAAACTGAGGGAGTAGTAGAAAGTACAAGTGAAACAAGATTGGTAGAGTAGAGCTATTAAAGATAGACTTGCATTACTTCTTAGCATCTTTTAAATAGAGTAAAGAGGGGCACCTATTTTGTAGGAAACAAAAATGTTTTGATCCCCAAAACTAACTAAATTGGTTTCCACTTAACTTGCTCTACAACAAGAACTAGCTATACTATCTACACTCCAACAAGAATTGACTTAGCTATAATGCCCTACTTGGCCTACCTTCTTCTATCTCACATAGGATATCAAATGCAATTTGAAGTAAATAAATACACATATAACACACTATTAACAACATCTACATACCCATAGATAGATTCTCCACCTCTTCCAGTACCAGTTGGATCTCCACCTTGCACAATAAAATCCTATATCCAAATAGAAAAAAAAACATAAAGATCCAAACGCACAACAATCTAAAGGCTCATTTGGTACGAGGGATAACTAATCCTGAAATAACTTGTTTCAGGATCAAATGAACCCTAAAATGAGAAGAAAAAAAAAGGCAAAACCTTAATGATTCTGTGAAACTTGACATTATCATAGTAGCCTCTTCGAGCAAGCTCGATGAAATTCCGGCAAGTTCTTGGAGCTTGCTTGTAATACATCTAAACAAATTGCAAAATTTCAACTTTATCATCATTATCAAAAACACAAACTTCAAAATCAACAAAAAGGAAGAAGAATAGAGTACCTCAAGTGTAAGAGAACCCATAGAAGTTTCTAGAGTGACCTCCGGTGGCCCTCCTTCTGCACTTGGCCACATCTCTGCTACACTCTCTTCAGTTAACAAATTTCAAATAATGGTGAAACCCTCGTCTTTAGCCCCAAATATATGAAGTATATATATTACTCGTTTCCTTAATTACTTGTTCACTCTTAAATAATCCATTTAAAATAATTATTATTCATATTAATTATAAAGTAGTGAATTAAAAAATAAGAAAATATTTTTTATAATAATTAATTATGTAATAGATAAAAATTATTTGTTTTTTCTTAATTTATCAAAATAGAAAACTAATTAGAGATAATTAAAAAAGAAAAATGAAAGTATTAAATTAGTAATATATAATTTATATTTATATAGTTGTTATTAATATAATATATTAAAATTTAACAATCTCTTAAGTTTTTAATAATAACTTGATAGAAGTGGAATCGAGCGAGTTAATGAGATAATTATTTTTGCTCTTTACTAAATTAAATAATATATTTGTCTTCCCGTCTATTCTATTTCTTCTTTTTCTTACTTCATTTTTCTCATAAATTTATGTTCTAATTTCAACTCATTCTTTAAATTAGTAGTCAATTATTGTCACATATGATTGATCTATACATTAGAAATTAAGTTTTTTTGTGTTTTATTTTTCTAACAGAATAGTGTCAAAGGCAAGTGTCACAAATTACAAAACTCGATGAATATGAGCTCACTTTTTTACTTTTTTCACTTAATATCATATTTTTGTATAGAGGAGAGAGTTTAATATCGTAATGTGTATCTAATCTATACACCATGCATTGCGCCCTGCCACTAAATCAAAATCATGTAGATTATTATTTTCTCACTATTTTATATAAACTTTATGATAGAACTTTTAGGATTTTTTTGATATATTTTTTCACTGGCTCATAAACATGATAGTCAATAATCTCATTCACATTTGGTAACTGAATAACATATTCATCGTTTTAAATTTTATTGTCTTTATCTTAAGTGGGTTCTATAAGATTTGATTGATAATGGTAAAGGTGAAAGTTATGCAAGCATATCCAACCTAATAAAGATATTGAAAATCGTTTTTCATCGAGTCGTTACTTTGGAGGTTTGAAGAGAGCTTTTAATGAAGGTTTGAGGCTCACGAATGTGCTTTTCACATTCCAAAGAAAGTTCAAGTATACATATTCAAGCTATACTCTCTTTGATCACGAAGATGGAATACTTCGACAATAATATTTACCATTTGAAAGATAGTTTAGACGGAAGAACAAAGTATTTTATTTACTTGAAAAATAATTAAATTTCATGACTGACAGAAAATTACTTAAAACTAATTAAAAATCAACAAATTTGAAAAACTCATCTTCAAAAACTAAACAAAAACCATTCAAATGCATAATCAAACTATAGTAGAATCACAAACTATATATCAAAGGAGAATTTGTGTAGTTATAGGTGTTTTGCAACAAATTACAGACATCATAAAAATGAAATAGCATATAGTAAAAAAATAAAATACAAATCAGAATATTAATTCTCACAATTCACCAATGGTAAATGTTACAATTTTTTTTACCTCTCCATGTCTAGTGAAAAGTTACAAACACCAACACAACATTACAAACACACTCCCCTCCTCATCCAAAATAAAAACATCATAACAAATTAACACTTACACAAAAGTACAATTACAAAAGTAACAACAAGAAAATACAAATTACAATATATAATTTTTTTTTTGGGTCAATTAATGTCTCTTAAGAGCAATAGCAGACAACACAATCAAGATAAGCAAAAGCACAATTGTGATAAAAGCAGCCACAACAGCTGCACTTGTTGTTTGGCAAAAATCACCAAATTGGTTACAAAATGCAAGCCAATTTGCATCTTCATTACCATTGTGTGCTAAGTATACTATGGCTGCTGATGCCCCTGCTGCTGATGTTGTCAATGTGATAATGGCCTAGAAAATGTGCACAACATCAGGGATAAATTTGGTGAAATTAGTAAAGGAAGGGGTAAATTTAACTTCATTTTAACGACGAGGATAAAGTCAAACAATAAACCAAAGTTAAGGGATATTTTTGACCCTTTTCCCTTAAAAATAATATTTTGTTATTGATTTATACAGTATCATAAGTACGTTAGTGTCAGACAAAGTAAAAGTGAAAGAGTATTCTGATAGTAATGTCTTACCGTGTCAAAAATAATGAGGAGGAGTCTCGGAACAACGACATGAGAGCGTGCAATGCACACTATGGAGAATGGTATGGAGAGGACTAGGTAGGCAACCACTATAGACATGGCTATCACAAAGAACCTACAAAATATGTGTAACAAATTAATTAAACACTAGTATATATATCTTGCCTATACATACAAATAAATATTTGCACAAATAACCATTACATTAATAAAGTCATAGTTGATATTTGTATCATATATACACACAAGTTTAAGTTATGTCTACTAAAAAAACATAAAATTAACTGTGAAATTTATCGATAATTTTTAGTTAATTAATTTACTTAGCTAACTGAATTTTCTCATAATATGTTATATTAATCTATAGGTAAATAAGATTAGCATGAGATTTTTATTCTTTAGCTACGAATCTTTATCTGGTTGCTAATTTTTTGTATTAATGTACATAGTGTTACATTATCACGTCATCTAACGGATATTTACACATTAGCCTCCTTAAGATGAGAAAACAGTTGTAATCATGAAAATAAGACAGGTTACTTACGTAAAAGTAGGAAGATCGTCGTAACCAGCTTCAAATTGAAAGAATTGAGTGAAGAAAGGAAGAGTTTCTCCAGCAGTTGCCATGCCAACAGCAGCACCAATAGAAGTAGCAACAGATGCAATTCTCAAAATTAGATCAAAAATAGAAATTCCTTTCTTATAATTACCAACTTTTTTATTTGCATTTATTGGAACACTTGATGAAATAGCATTAGATGGTGAACCTAAAAGTGGAGCTTTTCCTAATTTTCTTTCTAATTTGCTACTCTCTCCCATTTCAATTTTGGTTGACTCACTTTTATCCATTTTGATGAAAGAAAATTAATTTGTGGGGTGATTTTGTTTTGAATTGATTGCTTATGATGATATATTTGCTTGTTTGTGATGAGAATGATTAAGTGGAATGGACCTTATATAGTGCTAAAATGAAGTAAATTATTAGGAAAATAATTGTCATTTTTTAGGCTAATGGAGCTAGCAAGGAGGTTAGTTGTTTAATTCTTTTATGTAATATATCTAGAATTTGTTAGTGGAATTTTTAAAATCAATTCAATTTTTTATTTTAATAAGATTTAACTTTATTTAGCTAAAAAGAGGAAGAAGAGTGGTTGTTCAATTCTATTTTGAAAAAAGAAGGGTTGTTGTGTAATTCTATTAAGGAGGCGGGGCGGAGCTAGTAAGGTTTCAGGGGATCATTTGAACCTCTTTCGATGAAGAATTACATTTTTAATAGTAGATATTAAACTCTCTTCGACTTCTACATGTGTTTGCCTTTTCATTTTGAATTCGTTAATGAAAATTCTGACTTCACCACTGTTATTATGAATCTCGGATTTTGATATGAACTTTAAAAAATAATTCATAGCTTAAAAGGAGCAAAAGAGTGGTTGTTTAATTAGTTAGCATGGTAGTTTATTAGTGGTAATTAAATCAACTTTTAAATTAGAAAGCAAATAAAGGTGATCAATGGGGCAGATAGAACAAGAATGATTGGTGGATCAAGTTAGAAATTAATTGGAAAATCATATCATTTATTACCTAATCTTATTATTATAGTCCATTGACTACTTTTGTTAAAATTAATTAAATAGAAAACATATTTTTCAAATAATGTTAAGAATATTATTTTTGCATGGATTAGTCAAGTCGAGATTAATTTAATTTATTCCCATGAGTTGACAACTAAACAACGAACTTTTCCCCTAATCCATTAAGCAAATTAGTTGAAATCATTAGTCCAAACTAAAAAGTGCTTCTTAATAAACTAATGGAAGTTGGAACATTGTGATATTTGAGCTTCATTAAATCCATACATTCATTTTTTTCTTAACGGGACTTTTTCTATTATCGAGAAATTTTTGAAGTCGATTTATAACTAGGTATTAGACTTATAGTAAATAATATTAAACGCATTATGTGTTGCATTATCATTTGAGTAAATTCACAAATAACTAATTTCAATCATGTTAATTAAAAAAATAGCTATTATCATATAGAGTTTCGAATTTAACATGTGAAACTCTAGGACACTACCATGAAATTTCACTTGAAATTCAAAATTTCCGATCATGATATTAACTATTTTTTTAAAGACATGACCAACAAGTGAAAAATGAGAGCTAATTTTATTTCTCTTACAGCTAAACTAAAATCATAAAGCTTTTAATCCTATAGCTTGAAGTCTTTGGGGATTTTTAAAGGCCTCATTTGTGTTTATTGAAAATTAATTATTTGAATCTAAATACACATATATCATAATGATTAAGATATTGTCTCTAAATCTGAAATCAAGATTGTTTGTTTTTCAACGTATAAATACGCATTTCATATTTTTTATTTCTTTATTTTTTTTATGACAAAGGAAATCCGCAGTTGCTACCCTTTGATGCGCGCAAGGTAAAACATATGCACATATGCAATAGCTCACAAACCACGTATGAGAAGTAACTTGCACCACCAGGCAATCCAAAAGACAAACTCCTTGCTTTCGCTGGCTACAGGTTTCAAACTTGAGACCTCCAACATGGATGTCTCAAGCCCAAACTTTAAATATAATAAATATGAATTTTCAATTAAAAATCATTAAAGATTAGAAAAAAATATAAATTTATCAAAACATGAAAAATTTATGTTTGTTAATGACGGTAGATCTGGTCTGTAATGGAGTTTGATGGTGATATGTGATGCCAGTGACTAGCAATAGCGACAGATAATAGTAGTTGTGATGATGTAGTTGGTTGATGTTAATAATTGATAGTAATTGCTGAAGAATGTATGATAGATAATTAGTAATGGTATGGTGAATGTAGTTAATAGTGTATGAAAAATGTGTTGGTAAGAATGTCCGTAACATATATTGTTATGAAATAGTAATATAAAATGTGTAGGAAAAAATTTGCTGAAAATATTGTATATAATATGTATATATATAGGGTATGAAAAGTGAATATAAAGTTCATATTTTAAATTTATTGATAAAAATGTATACAAGGCATAATGTATATATAGTATAAAAACGTATATGTAAAATGTACAATACATATATAATAAATAAATAAATATATTTTGATTATTAAATAATGAGTAATTTTCACATATACTAAATATAAAAATACATATGTACGCTATAACTATAGTTTGCATAATTACGCTCCATATCAAATATAAATGCATATATTTTGCTATACATATAAAAAAACAATTGCATAATCTGTTGTTGTTTCGGTATACATATACAAAAGATCAATTTTATAATCAGTGTTTATGTAAAGCGAGAAAGAGAGAAAGGCAAAAGAGAACTGGACATGGAATATTTGTACTGTATAATTATAAGTGTATATGATAAAGATATATGTATTTGCATGTGTATATACAATTTTCTCTCGCTTTATACAAACAGAAACACAATTAATACATTTCGATTTGTATAAGCGAGAGAAGCGATGGAGAGACTGGCGAGCGAGATCTGGAAGAGGGGAGAAGGTGGTGGTGGTGGGGTGGGGTGGGGATGGGGAACGAAAATATATGTATTTGTATAATTTTCTCTCACTTTATAAAAACACACATATTTTATACATTTGTGTTTGTATAGAAGCGAGAGAGGCGAGGGAGACTGACAGCGAGAACGAGAGTGGCGAGCGAGAATGAGAATGGTGAGCGAGATTCATCAGGAGACAGGCGAAATAGCAATATTTTGCTATGAAATACAATTAAATCAAACTATGTTTAATACATTTAATTTAAACTATTAATTTGCTATTGTATACAATTTTTCCTTAAAATAATTGAATTTGTATGACTAGCTCGCAAATGTTTAGGCCCAGAGTCCATTTACTAAGCCCAAATTAAAACAATTTGCAATCCATTTGTTTATGGTTTCGTATAGTTGTAAGACAGACCCTTGTATACTTGCAACAGTATGGAAAAATTAATTGCCCGATTATTTTTTAATAAATAATTATTAATTTGCGATATTTTTAATTTATTAATTTTTATAATAATATACAATAATACTATGCTAAATTTATACTATGCATTAAGAGTAATTATGCATGCAATATAAACGTATCATAAATGTTGTAAAAATATATTATGCTTGTTTGATAAGAATTTGACACAATGTATTATAAGTATGTTATAATATATAATAAATGTATTATCTATTAATTATAGGGATATGTAATGGCAAACTAATAAATAAAATCAAATGCTATAGCCACACTTTGATTTAATTGTGCCATGTAGCAAACTGTTTGTTAGTCATCTCTCTCCCTCAAACTCTCGCTCCCTCTCACTTTTATACAAACACAGGTGTATAAAATGTGTTTTTGTTTGTATAAAGCGAGAAAAAATTATATATATACATGTATTTTCATTTTCCTTTCTCTCCTCTCCCAATCTCGCTCACCACTCTCCCAAATCTTGCTCGCCACCCTCACCTCTATCGCTTATCCAAACAGAAACGAAATGTATAAATTGCGTTTCTGTTTGTTTAAAGCGAGAGAAAATTGTATACACACATGCAAATACATATATTTTCGTCCTATACACTTATAATTATACAATATAAATATTCCACTGCCCAATTTTCTTTTGTCTTTCTCTCTTTTTCCTTTTATACATACACAAATTATACAATTGATTTGTATACAACTGCTTTCTTTTGTATATATTTAGCGAATTATACAATTGATTTCTTTGTATATGTATAGTGAATTATACATATTTATGTTTGTTATGGAGCACGATTATGCAAACTTTGCTATATCATACAAATATGAATTTTGTGTTTGCTATATGTGAAAGTTGCTCTTAATTGTATTATATGTGTTTCATAAATCATTCCCTGTAAGATGTATTGAAATTTAACACTATATTACATGTCTAAATAAAAAAAATATTGTTAATATAAATGATAAATATTTTCTTCATATATCATATTTGCGCAAGTTTCCCTAAAAAAAACATAAAAGTAAAATATCACACTGAAAAAAAAACAATATAGGACATAAAACAGTTTTAGTCACTTGAATAAAGTTTTGTTACCTAAAAATGTAAATAGGATAGGTATATGTAATTTCTCAAACCACAAAATCATTATGCATGCTTAAGCTAGTAACTAACTTGATTATGATCAAACCACAAAATCATTATGTTTAAACTAGCAATTAACATGATTTTAATTAATTATGAGATTTCAAAAATTATTCTCATGTTGAACTTTAAGTCAAATAAAGTTAGGTAGTAGGCATTTGTAGGTCTACATTGCATGTTGAATGCTAATTAGAAGGATAATTCCCATAAATTTAGCGGCTCGAGACCCTACAAATCTTATAATTTCTATGTTGTTTTTTAGTCCTAAT
Organism: Solanum lycopersicoides; assembly: GCA_022817965.1. Taxonomy (NCBI): domain Eukaryota; kingdom Viridiplantae; phylum Streptophyta; class Magnoliopsida; order Solanales; family Solanaceae; genus Solanum; species Solanum lycopersicoides. Next base: position 4,170,068 of record CM040626.1, read on the forward strand.
TACACTTGATAAATGTGTTCATATAAATCACAACACACTTTTGGAATAATTTTTTTCCCAGAAAATTTGGCCAGAATCTGATCAGAATAATATTTTATTTATATTATTTTATTTTTAAAATACGTTTACCATTTTAATTTTAATACATTTTAACTACAAAATAGATAAACGTAAGTTTATTTTAAAATTAAAAAATATTAATTTTTTTTAATTTTTCAACCTAATTTTATAGCCATTTAACATTTACCTACACTTATTTTCTCCAACTTTCATTACGCCTATATTCATGCTATCTCCCTAACTTTCCTTTTCTAATGTTTGTCTCACTCTCAAGTCTCAATTTTTTCACTTTATTAGAAAATCAGATACTTTGTCATAATAATTTCTTTTACAAATTAAAATTATTTGTAAAAGCTCTCACCAAACATTACTTTATCTTCGATTTCAACTTTAAAATTTTTAATAAAGTGAAAAGATATATGTCATATAATAATATGTAACAACTCATATATACTAGATCTAATCTATGACATTATGTCATGATTGGCGAAATTTGGAATGTTCAAAAAATTGAGTCTCTATAACATAGTTTTAATCTATATAGAATTTTCAATAAGCGGTTTAACCTCTAAAAAAAATAGACATATAAAATAGCCGAAAGAATTCGACATCTACTATATATACCTAAAAAATTATTTTAACCATATAAAAATAACATAATTTTCCGCCGAAGGGGGTTCGGATGAACCCCCTAAACACAATGTGGCTCCGCCACTGTCCTTAGATCTGTGTAGCTATTATGTCGTTATATTATGTGATTGTCTATTACTCCCTTCGTTTAAAAAATAATGTTCATATTTTCTTTTTAATTTGTTTAAAAAAATGATCGTTTTCCTTTTTTGGCAATACTTTAATTTTAACTTTCCACATGACATATTTAAGACCACAAGTTTAAAGGGCATTTTGGTACATTTGACATAACTTTAATTTGGAACCACAAGATTAAAAAGTTTATTTCTTTTCTTAAACTTCGTTCCAAGTCAAACTAGGTCATTCTTTTTGAAACAGAGGGAGTATGATATATTATTCAGGAGGTATTAATCATATCTATTTTTTTCCGATTTTTATATGGTGTCTGATATTCACGTTAGAATCCAAATTTATGTCAAAAAATTTCACATAATAAAGACGATTCTCGAATTCTGTACCAAGTAGACTCAAATCTGAAAGATCTAATTTAAAAATAAAAAAATACTTATTATCTTATCACTCCAACACTATTTTTAGTGATATATTCCTTTTAAATAAAGTGAATAATATTTAATTTTTATGATCGAACATTTAGTTAAAGCAAAAAAAATAAAAAGATAATAACCAACTACCTTTAAAAAGATATATTAAATTAATTGCTTTTAGCACCGCCACATGAATGAATACTCCTTAACCATGCCTCACGCAAATGATAGCGAAAATCAAATATTTCCACTAAATCAACGGCGAAAATTATTTCAGTCAAAAACAGTTGAGATTTAAGTGGGACCCATTTCAGAAGTTCCACGTGTTCCCCATCAACTGACGTGAGTTACCCCATTCATTTTTGTCACAACTCTACACCGTTTTTTTTTTTTTTTGTTTAATTATGCAAGTAAATGAGTAGTAATTAAATTAAAAGGTTATTATTTTATTTTATTAATAAAAAAGTTTCATATCTAACATGTTTTTGTAGTAATAAAAGATTAAAATTGGTATCATGTGTATTGATGAGATCGAGTCACCTTAAACGAAGGATAGTTTGGTGTATTTTATTTATTTGATGTATATAAGTTAAAATATTATTTCGGTGAGTTAGTTTGATTCGGTATGAATTTTAAGAAAAAATGAAGTTTTTAAAAAATTTTATTCTAAAATCAATTGACATAAGATATATCATTCTTTTGAACTGACCAAGAAGAAAAGTATAATTTATTTTATTAAAGATAAATATATGACTATTTTTTTTAAACTGTCTAAAAAAAAAAAAAGACATAAATTAAGATTAAGAAATAATAACTATTACTATAAGTGAAATTTAACATACAAAATGATAGGACCAATCAAACACAATGTTTAAGATGGATCATGAAAGAGCATTCGCCCAAATACAATACGTGGATAACTAAGATATATCACATATAAAAACTAGAAATTGAAAGCAATTTAGAGGAATTACTATAAATATAGAAATGACTTGTACACAAATTAAAAAGAATAAATTATACTCGATTAAGAAGTTTCGTAACTATTAATTTTCTTAATGTTTGAGAATGTAGAAAATTACGAACGAACTTCTTAAATTTTTTAAAGTGTTGTTTATGCATAATTATATAAGTAATACTATTTTTAACAATTTATTAAAAAAATAATCATTACACACTCTTAGAAAAAATTGTCAACACAAGACAAATTATAGATTAGCGCACACAAATTATAATTAAATCCTTCTTTTTTCCCTCCGTTAATCTCGCTCATAAATCTTTAAAAAAGCAAAAAAAAGCAAAATCTAAACCCGGTCCATCAAAAGTAGGGAAACAACCCGGTCTAACAAAACGGTCAAAATTAATCTCATCGTTTTCTCAACCACGTCCAATAACATACCACCACGTGTCATAACCCTACTGGTACAACCCCAGGAATCCAATGAACTAAACAACTTTTTCTTTATATAAAATCAGTCTTAAAATTCTCTTTTACTCCTAACTTGTGAGCTTTATTTTTTTTCTCAGTTCACAACCATTTAAATGGCGCCAAAATATACCTCCATTATTTTCCTCTTCTTTCTCTTTAACTCCTTCTCATACTCTTTCGGAGGGGGTCATGATTATCATGACGCGCTTCGAAAGAGCATTCTCTTTTTCGAAGGACAACGATCCGGAAAACTCCCTCCGGATCAACGTATAAAATGGCGTAGAGACTCCGCATTGCACGACGGTGCTTCCGCCGGAGTAAGTTAATAACAATCAAAATCCAATCCGTAATTTTTTATTTCTAAATTTTTAGTTGATGGAATTTTTCGGTTACAGGTTGATTTGACAGGAGGCTATTACGATGCGGGAGATAATGTGAAATTTGTTTTTCCGATGGCGTTTACAACGACATTGTTATCGTGGAGTATAATTGATTTTAAAAGGAATATAGGTAATGAGCTGGGTAATGCAGTGAAGGCAGTGAAATGGGGAACGGATTTTCTGTTGAAAGCTACGGCGAGAGATGGAGTGATATACGTACAAGTTGGTGATGCATTTTCAGATCACAGTTGTTGGGAGAGACCAGAAGATATGGATACATTAAGAACTGTTTATAAAATTGATGAGAATCATCCCGGTTCCGATGTCGCCGGTGAAATCACTGCTGCATTAGCTGCTGCATCCATTGTTTTCCGATCACTGGATGCTTCGTACTCAAAGCTACTACTTGATCGTGCTGTCAAAGTAAGGAAAAAAATATCTTTTATGCTTTTAAGAATTGACTTTGTGAAAATAAACTAATACTCTTTCGTTTAAAAAAGAATTACCTATTTTTTTTAGTTTGTTTTGAAAATTATGCCCTTTCTTTTTTGGCGATACTTTAATTTTAATTTTCCACTAGACATGTTTAAGACTACAAATTAAAAGGTATTTTGATACATTTAACATAACTTTAAATTAGAATCACATAATTAAAAAGTCTTTTTTTTCCCTTAAACTCCATTTCAAGTCAAATTAGGCTAATTATTTTGAAACTGAGGGACTAACGTGTTTCTGGTTGCATTCGTATTTTTTTAAACTTTTTTCGATAAAATAAAATAAAATTGTTGATGAATGAAATTATATATATGTATTAAAATAATTTAGAAAATCCAGGATTGGTTTTGATTCACTCTGTTCTAAAAAGTAATGCTTTGGGCAGTGTTGTGTTAAGTGTCTTTTTTTCTCTGCTGGCATTAAATAAGTTTTGTTGACTACTTCCAAATATTTGGTAACAATAGCGTTTGTGTATTAATATATATAAAAAAATAAATTATTTTTCTAATACCGTCTACGAAACGATCCGTTAAGTTACTAGCTAGTATGGGCATATAAAATTTGTTTTGCATGTGAACAAGGACTTGTACAGTGGTTGGGGGGTGGGGGTGGGGTGGGGATGATTAACTCTAAGCAAAATCTTGCTATTAGAATTATGAAGATTGATTACACATGCATTTTTATCTATCTATGTGAACATTTAAATTTGATGAATATATTTATGTATAGTCACAAAAATAGGTTTGTCTAAAATTATGTAAAGTTCTAAAATGTCACTATCATCTAGCAGAAAAAAGCTAAAAATTATATTAAAAAAAAGAATATGACCGTTGTATTAAAATAAGTCTTTTGGTTGTTTTTGTAGGTTTTCGATTTTGCCAACAGGCATAGAGGTGCATACAGCTCCAGCCTACACTCTGCTGTTTGCCCTTTCTATTGTGACTTTAATGGTTATCAGGTAACGCTGCATAATATAAACATGTTCTTAATTGGTTTTAATTTGTGTCTATATCCTTTATATATGTATTCTTCAATTTTGTGTATGTATAAATAGACATTTAAATTGAATAAGCAGACACATAAATTCTGTGTGGCATGATACATGTATGAGGCATGTGTTTTATCTCGCATAATACATAAACGTGTCCTTAATTTGGTCTTAACTTATATTTATAACCTCATATATGTATCCTTCAATTTTGTATATGTAATGTAGACAGTTAATAGTTGAATAAGTAGACACACATGTCGTGCGTGACATGATACATGTGTTTATCATAATACATAAACATGTGTTAAACTGATCTTAGCTAATATCTATATCCTTCAATTTTATGCACACAAGTCGACACTTAAATGTGTATAAAATTAAGAAAGTAAACACACGTCTTACATGATGTAATACATGTATAATACACGTGTCTACTTATTCTGAATCAAAATTAGTAATGTTAACAAAAAAAATTGGTGAATGTACAGGATGAATTGCTTTGGGGTGCAGCATGGTTACATAAAGCAACAAGAAGAAGGCAATATAGAGAGTACATAGTGAAAAATGAAGTTATTTTAAGAGCAGGAGATACAATTAATGAATTTGGTTGGGACAACAAACATGCTGGTATTAATGTCCTTATTTCCAAGGTTAGTAATTTAATTAATTAATTATATATATGGATAAGGAGACATTATTAGTACTTAATTAATTGCATTCCTTTTTTGCTCATTACATAATAATCTGTCCTTGTCTCATTTATAACTTAGATATATATTCTTGTGATATCTATTCTTGACTTGTTTAGTCTGCCAATCACATGCTGTAGATAGATACAGTTATCCATATCAGAATGTCCATTTAGTGGGCCCACTCTTAATTTGAAAATTAACATAGAACTAACTGCTTCATCTTAAAACGTTAATCAAATAATAAATATCGAGATTACTCCTACGAAATAACTAATTTTACCTTTTTAGGAAAAAAAAGGTTCAATCATCATTAATATTTTTTCCCCTTAAACAACTTTCAAAACACTAATCATGATTAATTGTGTGTGTAATTATTCCACATGATAGGTTTAGGTTATTATGAGCTCCATGTGTGTTTGGTGTTCAAACTTCACTTATTTGCATTCAATATATACTTAAAATCTATTAAATGAAAAAATAAAAAGGTGAAAGCTATATATGGAAGTGCTCCATGTGAAGTGTATAGACAAAAAATGATATAAAATTAAAATGAGACAAAAAAAAAGTGAGGTTGGTAATAGTCCTTCATGAATAATAAAGAGTAAGAGAAGTGACTTTACTAGTGGTAAGCATGTGCAAAAAGACAGTTGCTTATCTATACATATATATGTTCACATAGAGAGAAAGATAAGTGTTATGATACAAGTGGACCTCTCGATAGAAGTGTTGATTATGACCTATCATTATCGTTCCATAGCAGAGTCGGAATTTTTCAAATCTGGAGAAGTGAATACACTAAGAAGGGAGCTCGATGTTTACTACATTATATAAGAAATAATTTGAATCATGTATAAATAGTATAAGTTAGCTCTGACCTGTCTTCGTCTCAAGTTTATGTAATGTAATTTAAACATGAAATTTAAAAAAGAAAGACTAACTTCTGAAACTATCAAGACTACGGAGTAATATTTTGACTAAATTCATTTCATTAATTAAAAGGTAAATAATTACATTTTAAAATTAAATTGTTACTAAATCTAGAAAAGTGTAAGACAGGAAAAAAAGAAAGTGAATCATATATATTAGAACATTGCGAGTAATATTTTATCTAAGTCCCCCAAAGATATATTTTTCAAGAGTAATATATATTTTAAAAAATCTGACACAAATAAAACATCGAAAGTGAAGAGTTCCCGAAATTTACTATGACAAGTTACATTGGTGCTTAGATTCTCCTTTATCTCATGGAATATACTAATCTCAACTAGTTGGAATATAAAGTTTTAATATTTCAAATAATTTTTTTTTAATTTTTATTTTTGACAGGAAGTGTTAATGGGAAAAGCACCAGATCTAAAATCATTTCAAGTAAATGCAGATGCATTCATTTGTTCAATATTACCTGGAATTTCTCATCCCCAAGTCCAATATTCTCCAGGTAAATTGGGAATAGTTATTTAATTAATAATAAACCATTTATTAAATTAAGTTAAATTATATACTAATGTTTTTTTATTTGTCATTTTATTTGTGTGTGAAGGTGGACTCATTGTCAAACCTGGGGTTTGTAACATGCAGCATGTGACATCTTTGTCCTTCTTACTCTTAACTTATTCTAATTATCTTAGTCATGCCAATCATGTTGTGCCATGTGGTTCCATGACAGCCACCCCTGCCCTCCTCAAACACATTGCCAAACGTCAGGTATTACTCTCTTCGTCTTAATTTATCTCATACAGTTTAACTATACACAAAGTTTTATAAGTAATGTAAGATGACTTTTTTACGGTGTCTCAAAATCACTCTTAAAAAGAATACACCTTTTTCAACTTTTTGCGTGTGTTTGGTATAGAGGATAATTTTTTTTTTCAGTTTTTTCATATTCGATTGGTCAAAACATTAAAAAAATGAGGAAAATCTTGACTTTTTTTAAAATAAAAGTAGGAAAAACAAGTTACGTAAGTGATATTCTGAATATATTGTCTTCTCTCTACTCACTCGATCCCTCAACCTTATTCATCCTCGAACCCCCACTCCCCATCTCATCTCGTTTCCATAATGTTTTACTAGATAACATGTAAATACTTCTAGAATAATATTTTCTTGTTTATTTACTCGACAGAAACTAGAAAATAAGTAAGAAATCTAATTGTTTTTCAAAAAATCATTTTTTCTCATATATATCTGAAACTTGAACTGACTAAAATGTTGATAATATTATTAATTATTTTCGGAAATAAAAGATCATATCTTTTTGAGACTCACTAAAAAACCCGTCATGAATCGTAGGTGGATTATATTCTTGGAGACAATCCTAAAAGAATGTCATATATGGTAGGGTATGGTCCACATTACCCACTAAGGATTCACCATAGGGGTAGCTCTGTACCATCTGTGGCCACACATTCAGCACGTATTGGTTGCAAAGACGGATCTCGCTATTTCTTTTCACCAAATCCAAATCCAAATCGCTTAATTGGCGCTGTTGTTGGAGGGCCAAATTTAACAGACTCGTTCCCAGATGCGAGATCATATTTTCAAGAATCTGAGCCCACAACATATGTTAATGCACCATTAGTGGGCCTATTGGCTTACTTTTCAGCCCATTATAATTGATGAATTAATTTACTCATATAACATGTGTAAAGAGAGAATGTAGTGGTGTGCAAAGGCCACCCTCTCTATTATTGTGTTGTTGTCTAATGAACAATGTACTAGGGCTAATGTTGTTTTTTCCCACTATATATTGTATTATGACAATTGCCAACTATATATATTATTATTATTAATACAAAAAGGAATGTTTTATCCATGTGCCTACAAACATCTTTTGTCCAAATCCAAATGAGAAAAGGTTATAAATTAAAGATATCTAATGAACAATGGATGTGTACTTTAGAATTGTAGTGGAAATTGTTTTGAATTTGCTATGAATCACTTACAAACAAAACTTTGATTCTATAAAGTTCGATGTTCTAATGTTATTGTGTGTTTTGCTTAGCAAAAGGAGATCTTTTTTCTTGTTTACACATGTAATAAACCTAAACTCCTTACGATATTGATAAGAGAACTGAAACTTGATAGCATAATTTTAGAATCGTCAATGCAATATACTAACTATTAAATTATAATGGATATAACAAGTAGCGAATGATGGAGATATGAATAGAGTTGAGAAGTTTAGACTCTAGAAGAAGAAGAGAGGATATACATTTTCTTCAATATACATAATAGCTACATCACTGACTACTATCCCGAAATTGTTTTCACATTCACTACTAGACGCAGATTCCAAATTAGCCTGAATTTATTGTTTATTTTCGATCTAATATCTTTTGTTAACCCAATAACAACTTGTTTGACCTTAGTATCCATATTATATTATGACAATTGCCAACTATATATATTATTATTAGTACAAAAAGGAATGATGTATCCATGTGCCTACAAACATCTTTTGTCCAAATCCAAATAAGAAAAGGTTATAAATTAAAGATATCTAATGAACAATGGATGTGTACTTTAAAATTGTAGTGGAAATTGTTCATCTTATTATAGATGAAATTGTTTTAAATTTGCTTTGAATCACTTACAAACAAAACTTTGATTCTATAAAGTTAGATGTTCTAATTTTATTGTGTGTTTTGTTTAGCAAAAGGAGAAATTTTATCTTGTTTACACATGTAACAAACCTAAATTCCTTACAATATTAATAAGAGAACTGAAACGTGATAACATAATTTTAGAATCGTCAATGCAATATCCTAACTATTAAATTATAATGGAAATAACAAGCAACGAATGATGGAGATATGAATGGGGTTGGGAAGTTTAGACTCTAGAAGAAGAAGAGAGGATATAAATTTTCTTCAATATACATAATAGCTACATCACTGACCACTATCCCGAAATCGTTTTCACATTCACTATCCGACCCAGATTCCAAATTAGCCTAAATCTATTGTTTATTTTTGACCCAATAGCTTTTGCCAGCCCAATAACAACTTGTTTGACCTTAGTATCCATATTGGGTTGAAATTGATTCATAACAACACATTTTTACTCTTCTAATGGAGAAAATATATTACTTAGAAAAACTATCAATAGAAAAACTTTTCACATTTCTAAATTTTTTTTTATAAAAAAAAAAGCAATCTTTATGCAATAGTTTTCTTTAAGAAGTTACTCGACTTCTTTGATAACCTCCTTTGATATTATCTCTTTTTCAAATGTCCATATAGACGACCCTATGACCCAAATCAATAGTCAACAATTAAATATTTTTTGGGATTTCAGATCCTGTATTGACTGGCTGATAATTATAATATTTCTTGTTATTTTTTTTAATTGAAAGCTGATAATGTTGATGTAGAATATCCTTAAATATTCACTTTTCTAGCCTTATTTTTTTAAAAAAAGAAAAATCATATCTAGCTAGCTATAAAAACAAGAATACTTCATTTTATATATGACCCATCTTCATATATACAATGAATAATAACCCCTTGACCATGAAAACAATTTTTTTCCCCTCTTTTTCCCTCTTTCTTTTTTGCTTTTGTGTTCACTCTATTCAACTTAATTATGAGTCAAAATATTTCACTCAAATTTTTGACCATTTTAACTATAATCCACAAAGTTATAATACTTTCCAACAAAGGTATCTTTTAAATGATGAACATTGGGGTGGTACCAAGAAAAATGCACCTATATTTGTATATGTTGGAGGTGAAGCAAATATTGAATTTATTATTCTAAACATTGGTTTCATGTTTGATTTTGCACCCCATTTTAAGGCCCTCCTACTCTTCATTGAGGTATGTGTATATATATCAATAATTAATTCATCCTCTTAATATATATATTTTCAATGACAGAATCAAAGTTTTCATTAAAAAGTGTCAAGAAATTATAATGATGTCGCTAATTAAGATTGAATACACAGCGTTATTGATGCCTCTTCAACTTGTGTCAATAGAGGCGTCAACACTAGTATATACTTATAAATCTAAGGGTGCATCTACAATTGTTAAGACCATAAGGGGTTAAGTAATCATTTCTTACAACCTCAAGGGTCTAATGAAAATTAAGTTAAATCTTTATAAAATGCTAATTTTGGTACTTTTCCTTTTGTAAAATCTTTCGCAAGTTCTTTTCAATTGTTATATATTTATCGGAAAATGATGATAGTTTCCCTTATATTAGTTATATATATATATATATATATATTTAACAAATATACCTTTATAGATATATTTTTGAGTCGTATTTATCCTCACAAGTTAACACTAACTATATTTACTCACCTCTTTACCACTTGTTCTACTGTGAGGGTGAAAACGCAAACACAAAAATCTTATATTTTTGTTCATTTTTATTTGTCTATTTTTGATGAAATTTTGCATATTCCTTTTGAAAAAAACTAAGAGCATATTATTTTTGTATCACTTTTAATGAACTTAAGAAATGAGTAGTCAATGCTACCAGTAAAAATAAAATTTTAAAAAAATAATAATATTATTTTATATGTTAAAATGAACAAGTAAAGAAAACAGAGATATTCGAGTACGATTTTGGAAAATTGGGTATCGATATTTAATACTTTCTCTGTCCACTTTTAATTGTCATGTTGAGCTTTTTGAAAGTCAATTTGACTAATTTTCGAAGTCAACTTAAATTAAATTAATTAGATATTTTAAATAAAAATTAAATATTAAAAAATATACTAAAAGTACTCTAAATTCCAATTTTCGCATATTAATATGATAAAAAAAAATATCCTATTATATTAGTCAACTGTGTCGGTACGGGGTACGACCAGGTCACCGAAATAATCACCCTCCCAGTTTAAAGGTAATTATCATTTGACTCTAAAAAAAATTTATAACAATTAAAAGTATACAAAGGTATTATTAAAACTAGGCATAATACATATATTGGACCCTAAACTTGGCTTCAAATTTTAACTTTGACCTCAAACTTTCATAGTGCACAAATAGGCACTTTAACTATACTATCTTTCAACAAATAAACACGCGATTCCTACCTGGCAAAATGCGTGAAATACACGCATTCTGCGCGAGTGAGAGGTAATTTTTGAGGCCCAAAACGATAAAAAATTGCTAAAATGACAATTCTACCCTTAATTAGTACATAAATTGGACCCTTAACTTGGCTTCATATTATAACTTTGACCTTTAACTTTGTTTGTGCACAAATAGGCACTTTAACTATCCAAAACTTAAACAAAAAAATACTCGGATCCTACATTGCAAAATACGTAAAATTCACTCAAATTAGGCGCGTCAGATGTAAAAATCAAGTGCCCAACAGTAAAAAAAACACTGAAATGACAATTAAACTCTCTTTCTAATTTTTCAACAATTTTCCCCTTTTTTTTGCATTATTTGTTGTTCATTGCAAAATGCAAGTGACATTTAATTACTTTTTTGTTATTATGAAAAAAATTATAATGAAGTCTTTTTTGTCAAGATGGGATGAGTATACAATTATACAAATTGAATGCAATTTTTGAAGGCATTTTGATTAGATAGACTGCTACTCAAACTTGACAAAAATATGTGAAAAGTTCTATCAGACAATTTATCAAATACTTTAAGTGCACCATTTCACTTAATAATTTTTAGTACTGTAAGTTCATTTGTTGGCCTCCAAAATTCATAATTGCAATTCTCTTCACTATGACAATCACAATACACAAAGCACCCTGTTTTTCAGTCAAATATTTGACAACTTAAAGCACAAATATACTTCAAACTAAAGAAAAGAAGGACAAGTTCATTGAATCTCATGTCTTTCCATATTTATGGGTTGCTCTGAAATAATTTTGCAATAAAAATATTAGTTTCTTCTAGAGATTCTCATATTAGTTTGAACATTTGACCAACAATATGCAAATTCTTGTTTGTAAAATGTTGAATCTTGTTACCTTGACTAAATTGAGGAAGAAAAATAGATAACTCGAAAATTAAATTACAGCAAATATCTTGAACAATTTTTTCTTTGATTTGAATATAAGGAACATGAATTTCAGATTAGGAATTTTTAAGAGAGAGAAGAAAAGAGATACTAATTTTTTTTTACCTAAAAAATGAATTTGTTTTCACTTCCACCTTATTCTATATTATAATTTATTTTTATAATTTTTAAAATCTAGGTGTATTTATTTTGGTTAGTTGGCAAACTGAGTGGTTTACTTTTCCACGTCAGAGAATGTGTGTAACACGCGTTTTGATTGAAATATTCGCGTGTTTTTTTGTTTAAATTTCGGATAGTTAAAGTGTCTCTTTGTGCACTATCAAAGTTAAAGGTCAAATTTATAATTTGAAGCCAAGTTAAGGGTCCAATTTATGTATTATGCTTAAAAAAATACGTGTAAATTTTTTAATTAGTTGGCAGTCACTGAGTTGTTTACTTTTCCACGTCAGAGCATGTGTGTAACACAGTTTTGATTGAAATATTCGCGTGTTTATTTATTGAAAGATAGGATAGTTAAAGTGCCTATTTGTGCATTATGAAAGTTTGAGATCAAAGTTAAAATTTGAAATCAAGTTTATAGTCTAATATATGTATTATGCCTTAAAACTACGTACCACTAAAATTAGAAACCATAAAAAGCAAAGCTAACATTATAATAAGACGATGATTTTGATGTGAACTTTCTCGATTATAACGACATTTAATTTTTAAGTTTATATTTGGAGTCCAACAAAGCTAACAACAAAAACTTTAGCCCGGGTCCCCCATACCATTTTTTCTATCAATACAATACAAATTAGTTATGAAAATTTTATTATTTTAAGTAAGTTTTGTATAAATTGTTTACTTTCTGATTAGCTATCAATTAATCATTAAAATATTATTTATGTAAAATTTAATATTAATATAATTAACTTTTAAATTAGCTATAAACAATTAACATATTGATTGCGTAAAATCATTTAATGAAATTATTTATAACATATGAAATTAATTAGTAATATGAAAAATTAACATGTTACATTAATTATTATGTTAAATATCATCATAATTTTATATTTTTGCTAAATTCGCAAAATTAAAACTATAAATAAGATGACAAGTTTAAGACATATAAAGATATTTTATTGTGTTTCAAAGCTACCCCTAAAAAGAGTACACCTTTATGGATATTACCAAAATATGTGTGACCTAACACATGTAAAATATTGATGGCATGAATATTTATCAAATATAGAAATGTGTTAATTTTTTTTTTGGTTGACTGACTAAGAAAAAAATTGTGTCGTACAAATTGAGATAAGTGTTGGATAATGACGTTATGCGAAAGCTTATAATTGTAAATCATAATATCAATAAATCAGATGACAAAAACGTATATTAAAAACATAAATATTATTATATGGTTTATCCAATCGACCTACATATCAAAAACTAATAAAAAAGAAAATATTAAAATTATTGGAGAGAAAAATCTCTCCCCAAACAAAAGTAAAGTCCTTGTGACAAAATTGTGGATGCTATTATATTCTTGATATGAGAAAACGAGTTTTTAATTTATAGAGTTCCAAACTTTTCCTTTAAAGAAATAAGAGATAAGTGTCAAAAACACACCTAAACTATACCTTTTTTTAAGTTTCATACCTAAACTATTAAAAATTTGAGTTTTATACCTAAACTATAATTTTTTAGTTTTAAAAACACACGTCAGTGGTGTATGCAGTACAAAGTAAGAAAATCAGAATAAAGTCTTAACAATAGAGTATATATATACCCTTAGTGTGTTTGTTTGTTGGTTGTGGAAACAAATGAAAATGAGATTAATTCTTCTCATCCTTGTGTGTTTTTCTCCAATCTCCTTAGCCAAAATTCCACCAAAATTCCCTTCTTCTTTTGATGATCACTTGCCATCTAAAGGGAAGTTTAGTTATAAGACAAATTACTTCACACAAATTCTTGACCACTTCAATTATAATAATCCACAAACTTTTCAACAAAGATATTTGTTGAATGACAAATATTGGGGTGGTTCTAAGAATAATGCTCCTATCTTTGTTTACACTGGAAATGAAGGTAACATTGAATGGTTCATTCAAAATACTGGATTCATGTTTGAAATTGCTCCTCATTTTAAAGCCCTCCTAGTCTTCATTGAGGTACTCATCAATCTATTTGTTAGAACAATTAACACTATATATACTTTTGTAACTTCTCATCAATTTAATCTATGTAATATGTTTCTACATAGATAAGAAACACATAACGAACACTATAGTTCTGGAGTATGGTCTTTACTTCAGACTAATACTCCCTCTTTACTTTAGAAAGCAAAAAGGGGATATTTTATGCCTAATTTCTTGTAAACTTGTTATAAAAGTACTACATTGAAAATTGAGCTTTAGCGGTAATTAATTAGCAATTGTCGTTAAATATGTACTTTTAGAGGCAATTAACACTCTTTGTATATGTCCCTAAAGGTTTTAGCGACACTGAATCTAATGACACTTAATTAATGTCGGTAAAGACTTTAACACTCTTTATTCATGTGTCTATCTATTGCCGCTAAAAGTTGTTTTTGTTGTAGTAAATGCATTACAATGCTTCTAATAACTCGTTCATTTTTGTGTTTTCTTTTATATATGTTTACATTGTAGCATAGGTTTTATGGGAAGTCAATACCATATGGAGGAGACAAGACAATAGCATATTCAAATAAGACTACATTGGGTTATTTGAGTTCAACACAAGCATTAGCAGATTATTCAACTCTTATTATTGATCTCAAGATCAACTTGACTGCTATTGACTCACCTATTGTTGTTTTTGGGGGTTCTTATGGTGGAAGTATGTATATATGTTTTCGAGGATTGATTTTTCAGATGATCGCTTAAACAGTTATATTTTAGAAAGTCACTTTTTTCTAAATTCTAAATTTATTGAAACGAAGAAAGCGACTTTATGAGTGGTCATCTGAAAAATTAACTGATATTTCGAAGTTTGAAATTTATATTTAATATTATATTCTTGTGACAATGCAGTGTTGGCAGCATGGTTTAGGTTAAAATACCCACATGTGACCATTGGGGCCTTGGCTTCTTCTGCACCAATTCTCAACTTTGGCAATATCACTTCTCCATATTCATTTAATAATATCATTACACGAGACTTTAAGGTAAAAAACAAATTATTATTTTTTCGATTTGTTCGAGAATAAAATTAATTATTTTATATTCATGATGGTGAGAGATAATCGATATTCTGTAAAATAATATTTCTTTTTCCTTTCTTGTTTGTTTTTTTCAAGCGTTACGTTTCCTCCTAACAAAGGAAAAATGTATTACCAATTATGCTATATATGCATCAATATAATTAAAATATGTAATTTTTGAATAAGTTGTTGAATATCAAAGGCCAAAATGAAGATAAGGTTTACGATAAGATAACATGTATTATTAGAAACAAATATTTTTTTTTCGTTGCAAATATATGAAAATTTGTGTTATAAATATTGGATCAACTCACTAAAAAAATGCATGATAAAAAATAAATTTTCAATGAAATACTGAGAAACTTCAAAAGAATTATTTATGAAATTAAACATTATTACTTTTTATTTTTTCATAAATCAATCAAAATATCTATATGAAAAACAACTGAATATTTTTCAGTGTAATAATAATAGTATTTAGTTGTGTACTTTTTTTTTTTGTCAATTACTTTTTTTACTTGACTTAAAAAAAAACAGGGTGAAAGTGAGAATTGTTACAAGGTGATTAAAGGATCATGGAAACAAATTGAAGATATGGCTAAAACAAAAGGTGGATTAGAGAAACCCAGAAAGTCATTCAGAATATGCAAGTAAGAATTAATACTTCCTCCGTTCATTTTTACTGGTCACATTTTTATTTTTTCAAAAGTCAAATTTCATATCTTTGATCAACGTTTTAAGGTGTATATATATATTTTCATTGATAGTAACAATATGAGAAATATTACAATATATAATACACTACAACAAAAATGATCATTAGCGACAATTAATTTTTAATTGCCGCTAAATATGTATTTTTAACGGCAATTGTCACTCTTTGTATATGTCCCTAAAGCCTTTAGCGACATTGGTTCTAATGTCACTTAACTAATGCCGGTAAGGCTTTAGCACTCTCTATTAATGTCAATATTTAATGTCGCAAAAAGTTATTTTTGTTGTAATGATATATTCTGTATAATTTTAAACATCTGAATTTAGAATTTATAAATTGAATCATTCTTTATGCAATTGAGCTTCGAAAATTAGTCAAATTAATTTTCGTAAAGCAAAACATAAGGTGAATGTTTTAATTGGCATTCATGAATATGAGAAATAAAAATAATTAATTAATAATATTTGTTTTTATATTATTTTATAGGAATTATATTAGTCAAGGTGCTCTTGAAAATTGGCTCTATACAGCCTTTGTGTACACAGCCATGACTGATTATCCAACTCCTTCTAATTTTCTTAATCCATTGCCAGCCTATCCAGTCAAACAGGTACATTTTTTTTTAATTTCATTAATATTATAAAGTAGTTTATATTAATGCATGCTTTATTTTTATGTCATGGTAAAGTATAAAGTAATTAATATCACTAAAAGAAAAATTAGTTAATATGTACAGCTTTAATAAAAGATATAGTTGTGCCTTTCAACTTTTTCTCTTTCTTATTAAATTAATCCATATGCCAACCATGTTTAAATTAATTTGAAAAAAAAAAAGCAATTTTCCATCCTCACATTTTAAGGTATTTGCTGAACTCAACCTACTTTAGCGGTAATTAATTAACGATATTTTTATTATCATTAAAAATTTATTTTTAATAGCAATTTTTACTTTTTATAAATGTTAAATTATATAGCAATATTAAATTTAATAACAATTAAATAATAATGGTAAAAATTTTAGTACTCTTTCTTAATATATATATTATTTATTGCGGCTAAAAAAATACTTTTAGTATAGTAACAGTGTGTCTCTTTCAAAAAATTAGTTGACAACTCAAAAATGGTATATATCTAACTTCCCCTAAAATCCAATTGTGTTTAGGAAAGATGCTCAAAAGTTCTAAAAATAAATAAATGTTATAATATTTATATTAGTATACGAGCAAAATATATATATTAAATAAATATATTATAATATACAAAGTAAAGATATTTTCTCAAAGTTTTGCTTGAGTGATTTAATTGATACAACTGCTTGTGGTTGAATTAATTTAAAACAAATTTTAATAATTTTATCAGATAAATTCTCAAAGTTTAATCATTTTTTGATATATTAACTCAAAGGTCAATATATGTATAGTAGAT
Organism: Solanum lycopersicoides; assembly: GCA_022817965.1. NCBI lineage: Eukaryota > Viridiplantae > Streptophyta > Magnoliopsida > Solanales > Solanaceae > Solanum > Solanum lycopersicoides. Next base: position 4,187,637 of record CM040626.1, read on the forward strand.
ATCGAATTCCCTTCGATTAATTCGTGTGTCTATTTCTTCAAATTTTAAATATCTTAGTGAAAATATTCTGATTCCACCACTGACAATGATAATGATAATAATAATGTAGATGTGCAATGCAATTGATGATTCAAAGAGTGGAAAGGATACATTTGAGAAAATTTATGGTGCTGCCAACATATATTACAACTACACTGGAAATGCCACTTGTTTTGATCTTAACGATCATTCCGATCCTCACGGTCTTGCTGGATGGACTTGGCAGGTATTATAAAATTGTTAAAATTAATTACGAAAAATAACATGCAATTGTATATTTGGACGTAAGTTGTACGTACAAAGTAGTTGCATTATGGCTAAGTTTGAATGTCCAATGCTACGTACCATAATTAGGTAAGTTAGCTAGGACTACTTATTTAAAATCTTGAACAACTTTTATTTTTATAAAAAAACTTTAATACTAATTAATATTCAAAATTTAGTAGCATAATAATTCAATTACATGTCAAGTTGGTTACCTAAGGGGATAAATACAAAAAAGAGAGTTGTTTATTTTAAAATGTTCAATTCAAGACCTTTGATTAAAGGAAAAGGAATCTCAATCAGTATATTGTTCTTTAGCCTGGTCCAGGTGTGGGAGATCTTTACCATATAGTATAATAGCCCTGTCCTTCCGACAAGAGCAGTTACGTCTTTTCCTAATGCCCTTACTAAATCACCAGGAAGTAGTCTGTTTTGATATAATGTGGATTAGTCTGAGTCGTTTTGTAGGATGTATATACGAAAATAGCACTGGATATGATATATTAGTAATGCTGACATTAGTAATACTGCAGTCATGCACGGAGATGGTTATGCCGACCGACGGGAACAACAAGGAGAGCATATTTCCACCCTCCAAGTGGGATTACAATGAAAGAGCCCAATTTTGCAAATCAATATTTGGTGTTGAGCCCAGACCAAATTGGGTCACTACAGAATTTGGTGGATATGTAAGTGGATCTTTATAGCCCGGCCCAAAATGACAACTTTACAACCCAGGCCCAAACTACCTTATAACATTATTTTTTATTTTTTATTTTTGTTTTCAGAATATTGAAAGGGTATTAAAGAGATTTGGAAGCAACATAATCTTCTTTAATGGGCTAAGAGATCCATGGAGTGGTGCAGGGTTGGTCACATCTCTCTTTATACTAGTAGAAACAAAAGTTTTTCTCACCTCGAATTTATAAAATATTTATGGTTTAAAACATATTTTTTTCCTTACTGAGAAAACAGGATTAGAATATATTCTCACTGTAATAGGAGGAAAATTCCTAATTTTTTTATATGAAAACATTTTTCAATGGAAAAATAGTGATTTTTAGTAGTGTTATGTAGCATTCACAAGTTTTTTGTATTATATTTTTTGACAGAGTACTTAAGGACATATCTAAGAGCATAGTTGCTATTGTCGCAAAAGAAGGTTAGTAAGATCCACTAATGTGACGTACATCTTAATATTAATATGTGTATCAAAAGTGAGTCACAAATATATATATGTTTATATAATTTATCTGATTTTCTAAGTACTTTTAATTATTATTTTTTATATATATTTGTGTGGTTGCTTCTTTTAAAATTTCCTTTACATGACTTGTAGGTGCACATCATGTGGATCTTAGATGGTCAAGCAAAGAAGATCCAAAATGGCTTCAACAAGTGAGAGAAAGAGAGGTCAATATCATATCCAATTGGCTCTCTCAATACTATCAATCTTTAAATGAAATTTACAAATGAAGTGATTCTACTTATAATATGATTCTAAAATGTTCAATTGAAAACATATACATCAAATTAGTTTGTGATCCTTGAATAATATCTTTACAAAATTAAAGAAAGGAAATATATATATGCATTGCAAAAGTGATGTTCATTCAACTTCTTGCTAGAAAATGTATATAATGTATATTGTGGAAAGAACAAATTGTAACCTATATGGGCCAGTATTACCAAATTGGGCCTTATTACTTTGGGTGATGCCACTGAATTTTTATGTTTGGGACAAATCAAATATAGCCCAATATCAATTTCACTAAATTTTGGTAGAATAATAAGGATGATTAATGGGAAATTTTTCAAAATGTCATTATTTTGTTATTTAAGAGGACTCATTGTCAATACTTTCATTATTTAGTAAAAATGTCACAATTTTAGTTTATTATGTATCTTATTAATCTATTTTTTAATTGTTTAAATTGAAAGAATACAAATATTTAAAATAGAAAGGAGAAATTAAGGGGAGAGAAAAAACTAAAGATGGAAGTATTGCTTAAAACTCTCATCAGTTACAAAAAATCAAAAAATTTAAAAAATCAACCAACACTCCCAAAATCTAATGAATTCTCTCAACTTTTGATTTTCAAGATTTCCATACAAAGTCGACGAGATAATTGCTTCTTCCTTATTCTTTTTCTAATTGTTTATAATTGTTTATAATTATTTATCATTGATATAATTGTTAATCGTACTCTGTTTTCGTATATTTAAAATTGATATAGTACGAAAAAATTGAAAATGTAATTGAAAATAATTGTAAAGCGTAGTATTCAGGTTTCGTATAATTGTAAACAAGTAGTCTGTTTTCGTTCGTTTTCTGTTTTCATTCGTATTCTGTTTTGGTTGTAAATTGTATGAACTATGGATAACGTATGACTATTTGAATAAGTTGTATTCCTTAACGAAACAAATATGATCAATGTAATGTATGTTGTAAGCGTTTGTTCTGAAATGGATACAATTTCAATATTTGTTTTGTATACGTATATGTTAAGGGACTTCTATGAAATATGAAGAATTACTATTGTGAATACATAATATTTATTACTATGATGAAGTTTTGTTCATAACATGATGATTGTTATGTATTCAGTAAGTGATATTATTTGAATAAAGTTTTGTTCATAACATGATGCAAGTACAATTGTGAATACAGATATTAGTTACTTAATCTTGACTTTGTTAACAACTCTACTCCAGACTTTATTAATGACTGGGAAGTTTTTTTTTAGTGTGAATACAATAAGAATACACTGAATAAACACATCTGAATCCAAAATACAATAAGAATACACTGAATACAACTAATATGTATTTACATACAAATAGCATTACAATGTGTATATTTACTTTACGGATACAAACAAGGCTCACACAAAGTACAATTAGTATAAACACATCTGAATCCAAAATCACTCAAAATTAATTCATTAACAATAATCATATAACACAAATACAACAAATACATAAAAAATTCATAGCATAAAACACAAATCCAACAAAAGTTTATTATTAAAATCTGAAATATCATAGTCATGTAAAATGTATTCATAAATTATTGAATATCTACAAATGTGAAAAAATATAAAGGAACGAATAAAAATGATAGATTATCGAAATTAACAAAAATGACCCCAAAATACAGCAATAAAATAACAACTGAATACAAAATACAAACTAATAAATATTGCACAGTGTACATAACAAGAAATTTATAAATATATTCAATACACATTGTTGAACAAATTGTTCTTTAACTTCAACTAAACATGCAAAAATATTTAAATACCTCTTCATCAACAATTTGGTCATCTCCGTCATTTTCTTGTACCCTACGAGTTACGTTTTCAATCTGAATTTGATGAAGACTTTGTTCTTGTCGTCTCTCTTCCCTCATTTTAGAAGCAAATCCTACAATATTCGCTATTTTTTTAGTAGTACATAGATTAAATGATGAAAAATCACTAGAAATCATTTTACTAAGATGAATAGTGTCTCTTAGAATCATCCATTGAAGAGTGTTTTATAGTTATAAATGAGAATTATCCTACTTTCACCAAATAAGAATGATTTAAACAACAATAAAATCAGAAAATAAATCTAAAAAAGAAGATAACGATGAAAATACCTTAATTAGAGGAATTTGTGTGAATCCAGATTTTGAAGATAAAAAAATAACATTTTGGTAGAAGATAATAAGAAAATTGGGGTTGAAGAGAAGAAGGATTTGAAGGTTGAATAGGAATATGAACAGGAATTGACAGAGAGAGAGTTTTATTATTTTTTTACTTATGGGATTAATATGAAGAGAGAGATATGGGAAAAATTTGCAGATTTTGATTTTTTTTTAAATAAAATTAATTTGGGAAATGTGAACTATGGATATACATGGGAATGTAAATAAACTAATTTTTTAGGGGTTTAATTAGGATACATATTCTTTTTCAAAATAATGACATTTTGACATTTTAACTAATATTTTAAAAATAGTGAGTTTTTTACTAATTAAGTTGTTGATTTTGACTAGTTTGCTAATTTTTCCATGATTAATTACGAAAGTCCCACCTTTTAGTTTACTTATTACCATTATCCCTATAAGTTTTACAAATCTCCAAAATCTCTCATTTTCGTGCATCACATTAATGTATCTTGCGCATCAGATTAGTGTATCATGTATAAAATGTACCTCGTGCATCATATTAGTGTATCTCGCGTATTAAATTAGTGTATCTCGCGCATCAGATTAGTTTATCATGTATAAAATGTACATCAAATTAATGCATCAAGTATAAACTGTAATGTATCTTACTTAACGATTAATGTATCTCGCGCATTGAATTGCACATTCAGTGATTCTTGCACTAAGTTTAATTGTTTAAGTTAGATCCTTAAAATTATTGTACCAGCTAAGACTAGAACGATTATCGACTAAACTTAAATTAACTTCCTTTAATTTGTATCTCTCCCCGAGATTCACTCATTTTAGGGTTCACCCCCACCCTCGTCAAAGGCGCCAAAGTAGATCAACAAGAAAAATGGAATAGAATGGTCATCAAGCTAAAAACATACTTTTGATATGTAACTAGATTGTCAAATTCCTTGACATCATATATACTCAATCGAGATTCTCATTCTCAAGTGCGTGATTTAGATTTAATTGATGCTCCAATATGAATATCGGGTGAATTTTTTTAAAAGAATCGAGATTCTTAAAGACAAAATTATAATTAAGCATTACATTTTTAACAAACTGATGAAAACTATTACTTTTGAATATGAGTGTACAAAATCGAACCGAAAATTGAATCAAATCGCAAATCGAAAAAAAAATCCCGACTAGTGGTTGATTTGACTTGATTTGGTGTTGGAAAAAAAAAACGACTATATTTTGGCTGGTTTGATTTTAACTAAAAAAAATTCAACGCGAGACCAAATCAACCTGAATTATATATATAATTTTAAAATTTTATTTTATAAATAAACATATTTACTTTGATATAATTTTTAAATATTTCTTACACTTTTTCATAGTTTTTCAAGTTTGAAACTTAGAATTTTGAATAGTTCTATAATGATTATAGTCACATATTGATAATTATAATAAAACTTAAATCAAAATTAAATTAATACTAATGCAAAAATAAAATCAATTTAACACTAAGAATGACAATAATATTGAATATTTGTTCTTTGATTTTACATTGGTTTAGACAATTGAAATACATAGTCTAATTTTAATTTCTTTAATATTTAGTCATGTAACTAATAATTATTAAATTATTTTAGCATGATTGAGTACTTTTTAACTATGATCATTTTCATTATGACTTGTTAATTTGCAATATTTGTTTTACGCGATTTTATTTTTTTTATTATTATTATTGTTGTTTTTTTGGATATTCTAGTGTCATTAGTCATATGATTGTTTGTGTTATATTGTTAAGAAATACCTTAGATAATTATATTTTGATAGGACTGAAGAATTATTTGACTTAAAAGTAAATAATATGTTTGTATGAATACTTTAGCGTAAAAATCCGGACCCTGAAAACCTGAAAAACCTGAGTTTTATTGGTCTGATTTGGTTTATATATTTAAAAATCTAATATAAATAATTTGATTTAATATTTTAAAAACACAAACCAACCCGACCATATACATCCTTATTTTTCAATAAGAAATAACGACCTTGTTATTATCTATAAAAAACTCCTTTGTCTTATTCATATTGATTGATGATTTTTAATTGATTGCTAATTGACTAATTAAGTGGAAGTCAGATCTAGACCCTTTATTATTCCAAGAGAGGATAAATTAAATATAAAAGCTTAACTAAGATGAATATAAATATGTTTTATACCAATGTAGAAAATAAATGAAATTGACAATCAGTCTCATTTCCTATTCAAAGTTAGGCATAAAAAGAATGTGACAGGTTGTTTTATGATTATCTAATTTCAATTATTATTATTTTCCAATTTGGTCGGTGACAAAATTTCTGCAAATTGTTTGACCTGTGTATATATATGAAAAGAAATAAAAGTCCAAAATTAGAGACGTATTAATTTGACATCATGAAGACCCTTTAATTACACTTTTAATAGACTTTATACTTTACGCTTTATATTATATTATATTGTGTATTATTTTAATAAATATAATGTTGGATAAATCGTATCGTTTCTGTCATTACATACAGAGATAGACTCACATGTGTATGTCGAGGTGTACGTGCATCCGTTAATTTCAAAAAAAATCATATATATATCTATATCTAACTTGAAAAACTGACGGAAATGAAATACAATTAATAGTGCCCATGATATGAATAATTAAAAGGATGCTTAGGATTACGTTTTTTTTTACATAGTCACACTAAATCAATCGTTACACAAAATAGATATTTTTATTGTTATCTAACGATAAATTTACACAACACAATATAATAAAATTTAAATAATAATCAAAATAAACATAATATATAACTGTCAGTATAATACAATAAAACTCGTAACAACCATTCTGTTACAACTTGAGTAATAATTAAATGACATCCTATATCATTTTATTTTCATAATATATAACTGTCAGTACGATACAATAAAACTCGTAACAACCATTATGTTTCAATTTGAGTAATAATTAAATGACATCCTATATCATTTTATTTTCATAATATATAACTGTCAGTACAATATAATAAAACTCGTAACAATCATTATGTTACAACTTGAATAATAATTAAATGACATCCTATATCATTTTATTTTCTAAATTTACTAAGTTTGGTGTCATTAATTATTAGGTTGGACTTAGGTCCAGGAGTGATAAAGTAACAGTACGTAATTTAACTTTTCCCACATGAATCATGCAATTAACTAAAATGTCCTTAATTGACAAATAATTTTATAGTAGAACAAGAAATAAAAAAAAGACAAATAGTTTATTGGGACAAGACACCTGCGGACCTAACAATACTATTATTCAGAAAATAACACTATTTTGGTGGGTCGATTGTTTCCTAACTGGATAAGAAAATTATTCGTATATTATTTTTTATAACTTATATCACATTTGATAGCTAAATAAAACTAAGTTATTTATATATAAAATTAATAAGATATTTGGTTGACAATTCAGATTTCAGAATTCACGTAATTAATATATATATATATATATATATGAGAAAAATTATGTATAATTTTATGCTGAATAGAAAGTGAAATAACTGATACGTACATATATATAAATAATACCTAAACCCTAAACCATATATATATATATATATATATATATATGAGAAAATTTATGTATCATTTTATGCTGGATAGAAAGTGAAATAACCGATACGTACATATATATAAATAATACGTAAAATCACTTATAATCAAGAAGATTTTTCTTTTGAGAATATTTCTTCACTATATAATTCTTTTTTGGGGATTTAAAAGAATATTAGCAGGTAAGATTATATCAAATAAAAACAAAATAGGGAAAAAGGGGAAATTAATATATATGCCATCCAACTATGCAGGTAGTAGTGGATTAAGACAGGACTTGGAAATAACAAAAGTTTGGTGCAACCACATTTTTTGTTATAATTGCGGGTTTCAAATAAACGAGTTGAATATAATGTATTTAATTAGCTCAGATGATATATTTAAGCAGATATGTATTAGTACTATGTTATGTCAAATCTAAATTAATTGATTTTGTTGCACTAGTCATACATTGTTTATATTAACGATTTCCACATAAGATGGTAAAAATATTTATTCATAATCCATGACACAAATTGAAGTGTCAAAAGTTTCATATAAATTATTTTTCAAATATAATTTCTTTCAAATTCATTAAAATTTCATGTACCGGTTCCTAAAGATCCGTTATGATTTAGAAACTCATATGAAACTTTCTCAGATTTTATACGTGTGATACATATTCCTTCTATATCTGTAAGAAAAACTCTAATTTATCGTTAATACTTATTGTGTCGGTTTTTTCTGTTTTTTTTTTCTAATTTATAAATGGGAACAGAGTAAAGAGATCATAATAAAAACATTTTATCATACTTGAATAGATTAAATCATCAATTTCTTTTGAAATTTCTATTTTAATAAGAACACAATACAAGATTGAAAACTCTGAAAGAGGAAATAAAATTTCTAGAGAAATTGCAGTTGGAGTGTAATTAATTAATTTAGGACCACACTTATAATGGGACCTTGAGGATAAATATACATTCCAACCACTCTCATCTCATTATATTTCTACCATTTTATCCAATCTACCTAGCTCCAACACATTAATTAAATTGATATGAATATCATTTTCTTGATATTTTGTTTTATAATAAAGGGATTCATAGTCACTATTCTTTGAATCCGCATATGGTATACAAGAAAACTGTAAATTATATAGGGAGTTTTTTGAGAATTAGTATGAAAATTTACAGAAAAATAAGTTTCCGAATTTTCATACTAATCCCCATGTAATTTACAATTTTTTTGTAGTGCGTAAAACTTCCACTCTTGTGCAATAGCTCTCTAATCACACAGGAGAAGTAATCCGTACTAGGCAAGCCAAATGCAACGAGCTCGAACCAGAAGACAGATTCCTCTAAGGATTTCAACTTGGAACGTCCAACATGAAAGTCCCTAGCCTAAACAAGGAGTTTATGATATTTAAATAGGAAATGAAAATACTTTATTGAAAAAAAGATATTTTGATACTCATTAAGTAATAATACACGTATTATTCGATCAAATTACTGATCACAAAGATATTTTTGAATCAAAATATTAATTACGAACATGTTACAATTTCACATAGTTTAAAAATATTTGGCGATTGTATAAGTAAAAATTTAAAACACATGTTGGTATAAGAAGTGGGAGGAAAAAAGGAGAAAGAAATGGGCGGTGGCAAAATGCAGCTGAAATTAATTGGGCCTGAGTGTATTTGTGGGCCCACAATAAGTGGGCCTACAACTCTTGATCCATGCAGCACGCTTTTTGTCAATTAAATATTATTTAATAGCAAAATATAATATGATTTTTAAAAGGAAAAATTGGGACCATTTTCTGAAGCAGGCCTAACAGCTAGAAAAAGTGAAGACGTGGCTTCATACGACAATAATAATATATTCAGTGTAATTTCGTAAAGTAAAATTCTAAAAGAATAAAGTATAAGCAGATGTTATCACTAATTTCGATGTAGAGAGACGGTCTCAATAGAGTATTGGCTCAAAAAGAAAAATCCAAAATAGTATAGAGAGAAAAAAAAGGGAAATGAATTCAATCATGCAAAAAAAAAAAATTAAACAATAGTCATGACAAGATAAAACGATAATCAAAGTGTAAAAATTATAAAAAAATAATAGCGAAACTCAAAGGATAATGACATGAGTAGTACATGGTTGTTTCTCAAACGCTTCAATAAAAGAGTCATTTAATCAAAATATATATCTTTTTAGTGGCAATTGAGTTAATGTAGTCGATAAAGTCTTTAACGACATTTATATATAATGTCGATTATAAATATTTATACTTATTATTATTGTTAATTATAATATAACGATAATAATATGATTACACTTAATAATTAGTTATCACTAAATTCTTTATAATTATAGTTTTTTATTTTTTAGTAACATAAATATATGATTGCACACAATAATAGAGTATATATATATATATGACAAAAAATCACTTGTTCATTGTGTGCTACAAACATATATATAAATTAATAGAACAAAATTCTATTTTCTCTATATTATTAACTGGCTGTACGTGCCTATATACCCTACATCATTGTGCAATTTACTCCTTACAAGTATATATATTACTTATTAATTAATATTATAATAGTTTTTAATATATATATATATATATAGATATCTCCATAGAGCATGGCCTATATTTACCTAACAATATCAACATTTAATAATTTGTGTAAGAAGATAACATCCATCTCTCACATTTATACTCTTCTAAAAACTCAAATAGTATGACATTATATTGTAACATCACTAGCTAAAGTATATGTAATTCAATATTGTACAAAAGGGACATCGCCTAGCGCCTGCTAGAGTTCGATAAAAAATTACATAATGATTAAAATATTTTTTTATATATATTATAGACATTATATTGAACCTCCTTCAATAATTTCGTGTGTTTTCTTCTATCTTTTTGATAAAAATTCTAACTCCGCTATTATATTTAATCGAAATTTACCATCTCATAAAAAGTAGGGTATGGAGTTGCTGTAAATAGTTAGGCGTGGTCCTGAATGGTTTTTAATTAATTAAAGGGCTATTTATTTGTGACAGTATATATGTAGGTCCTAATTAATTAATTGAGAGTTCTAGATCAAAATACTTGTATCATTTTATAGACTATTACCTTTATAGTATATCACTATTTTTTTGAAAAATATTCAGGGATAATAACTTATTTTTAGCAATATTTAGTGGTAATCGAATTAATATTAATGTATTTAGAATCATTAAATTTTTTAGTATATTTATAGAAATTATTAGTTATAAATATTCATAATTATTATTATTGAATATAATATAATAATAATAATGATATTATTATTATTAATTTTTTTTGTTTATTGTAGTGTGTGAACTTTTTATTTCATCTACCACTAATTAGTAAATTAAACAAACAACGGATGAATCAATTTGTCTATAAATATGGTAGCTTAAGACAAAAAAAAATAAAAAAATTCACATTATCAACCTAAAATTCCAACCCACATGAGATTAGTGAAATATCAGACAAAATTTGTGAAATTACTTTAACTTAATTTTATGTTTTTCTTCGCCAAATAACTAATTAGTTTTCTCTTATTAATTTATTTTCTAAAATTTCTTTTTTCCCCCCTAATGTTCTAATACATACAAAACTTTACCTATTCTTTGATGTTTGAATTGAGTGAAAAGAAAGAAAAAAAACACAACCTTCTATGACTTATACAAAACAATTTCAATTTCAGTTAGGAACTGAGGTCCTGTAGATTATCTTATCGTAAATTCTAGCTCATGCATATATAAAAGGTAATATATTTTCTTGAAGAGACATTTAGAAAATTTCATAAATTTTTTTACATTCGAGATATACGAGAGAAGAATAAGAAGGAACGAAATTGTACCTGCACTATTTATCTTTAATATATTCTTGTTTCTTTATTTTTTTATAGTTATAATTATTTTTATTAATTTAAAATTTATTTATTTTCTGTCACTTTAAAATTTATTACGAATCAGGAATGACCTGATTCTTCTTAGGATTGAGACGTAATTATAGTTGATGATCATCAAGTCTTTGTAATCCATCAAAATCATATCTTATCAATCAATAAAACAAGTCCAACCAAAAAAGTGAAACTCGATTTATCAAGCAAAAATATAGACGCAACTACACTTGGTCTAAAACTTCTTTATCATCCACTATCCAAGATATTTTTTACATAGCTAGGTATTTTTTAGATAAATCCCTTAGGCAAAATTAAAATTAATTTCAATTTATGGTTCTAAATTTTATAATGATAATTTTAAATGATATTGATTTTAAATTTAGTATATATACACGTTTTTTAATTTTATTTTTACTAAAATCGAATAAATCCATTTGCAGATTACTAACTCCGTCCATGCGCCCACCTCCTTCCTCCATACCAAGATAACGGCTTAACTTCATGATTGATCAGATTGTATGGTCACTGTAAAATAAGTACAAGGTCCACCTTTGGTACCCAAATTACACTAGGTAACAATGACATTTCGAGCGTGATTGTAAAATTAGTTATCAATTAAACGATTGAGAATTTTCAAATCTTAGATTTAAATTTTAGTGGACATTAGAAAAATCACCATATGATTTTTCTCATCTGTTTTAATTTGACAAAGAAAATATGATATCTATTATTGATAGACGCGGAAATTAATCTAAACATCTTGATCAAATTTTTTATGAATTTACACATATCATATAAAAAATAATTGTACGTTGATTGTTATTGTTGACCCAAATTATTAGTGATCCAAGGACAAAGCATTTCTCCTTGCACATTCCTAGTCAGAATAGTCAATTGTAAATTTGTAATAATGTTTTCATGAAAAATAATATTTTTTCACCCTACACTATAGTAATTTTTGTTGGGTTTTTTGGATTTAAACAATAATAGCTAACTTTGACTATGTATTATATGTTTTGATAGCTTAATGAACTAACTTATAATTGATAAGTTAATATTTGATATATATAGGTTCTAATCCCAACATACCCTTCTTTTAATTATTTGTTTATTTATATGGCTTTCTATGACCCAAAGAGCAACACTTTGACTCAAGTTTAATTTTAATTTCGATGAAACACATGTTAATTAATATATAATCATAGTACTTAGAAAAATAATTGTATACTTACTTAATTAGATGCCAAATTAATAATTATCAACATCAAATAATTATAAAATATTAGGTCAATTAAATATAATTACCGACAGTACTCTTTTATTTTAATCCCTATAATTAGTGATTAATTAAATTGGAAGATGCGTATCAACCTGTTTAGATTATGATTCATTGTTCTTGGTCTTATATAATCTTTAGGCAGATATATGTTACATTGCACTAATACAATCCAATATTTTATTTTTTAATTTATTTTAAGATGCATTTGATTTATTTTAATGAATTAATAATAATGCCAACTCACTAAAGAAAGACTTGGTCATTATTATTTCACGTATACCTGGCTGCATTTTAAATTCTCCAAGACATAATTATTATTTCATTTTATTGATAATATTATTTATTATTATTGTGCTGTTATGATTATAAGATAAAAATATTATATGGGAGTTTCCATAACGCTAAAGAACATTGTTTTCACTCAAATTTTCTCTTAGGAAAATATTTATTGACCATTTTAATTGAATGATACTTCCTTTATCGTATTTGTTTGTCCATTATATTATTTTAAAATGTTTTATAATATTTATTTAATTTATAAAATTAATGTATAATTTATTATTTTATTCTTGCTATTAATTATTATTTATTATTTAATATTTATATAATTTATATTTAATAAGTGTGATTTGGTAAAATTACTCCTATTATTGGTTGCTTCTTAATACTTATGCATGTCAATAACGAATAACTATTGTTAGACATAGAAAATATTAAAAAAAGATTTATGAATTGTAGCTCATACGAAAAACTAGAATTTTTTTTATTATTTGAGTAAAAATTTATTTTCTATTGTATATTATTTTTAAAAAAATAACTCGATAATATTAATTTACGATGAGAAAAACTTTTATTTCTAATAAATTGGTATACCCCACCAGATAGGTTTTCTCACTTGGAAATTGGACAAGTCCAGATTTGGAAGTATTTAATTTATTATTTCTTGTTATCACCTCACTTTTTCAAAGTAGTCACCACTTTACCCAAATATCTCATGATATTGCTAATATTATATATTTAAGATAATGTAGCTAACATTTTTAAAAATAAAAATCCTCTCAACAACATGTAGATTCCTCACCTAACAATTTGAAATGTATTCCATGACCAAACATGAACAATATAATATGCACGTTAGGATTTGTTTTGAAAAAAAGTTTTGGAGTTTCAAAAAGTTTTATTTGATTAAGTAGCAATTTATTCAAACTTTGTTCTTTCACAAACATACTTTATTAATTAATTAAGTATTAATCAACTCATGATGGTAAGTACTTAATTCTTTAATGCTTATATATAGAACATATAATTAACTAACCATAAATAATGAAAATCTATAAGAAAAAAACTAATTACTTAGTGGATTAATTATATTCTTCATATGTATCATTATTTTTTATTTATACAAGATTGACATCATTAGACACCCTTCATATGTTTAACGACCCCATTAATTAATAATCCTATCCAAAATAAAAGATAAACTTCATACGTCGGTACTTGGTAGTGGTTGTTTGTTAACTAGTTATTATATTTTAACAAAATACTTTCTCATTACAGGATTATTACAACTGCATCATCGTCAAGCGCTGCGCTATGAAAATGCTAGGTTGGTTGATAAATTCAACGACAAGTAGCAAGAAAGAATAGTTTCTAAGATTTAGAAGACAATTAATAAAGGGGTGAGCATATACAAATTTAACAGATGAAATAAGAATATTTTTTGGAAAATCAACCAACTCAATTCACATACTGATTCGATTATTACGTTTCAATTCCTAACAAGTTAAGCAATCTAAATCTTTTTACTTTTCATGTCACCCCATGTATTACATTCCTATGAATTATGATAAATGATTGTGTGAACTTATATAGATGGGTAATATTTTATTTTATGTATAAATAATATTGCTCGTGAATTATGGAGCCAAATTAAGTTAGATGGAAGGTGGTTTTTGACTTTATCTTTTTAATAAAATTAAAGATATTGGAAGGGGCATGTGAGATATGTGTTAATGATTGATTTTATAAGATGACACAAGATTTTTTTTTATTGAGATTTGGAAGACACAAAGCTTACCAACAACCTCAATTATACAATTTTATTTTTTTATGTGTCTTTTTTCCCCAACATCTACTTATTAAACAACTACTCGTACGTACATTTTTAAGGGTGTCTGAATCTACCTGGAAAAATGAGGTGGGATTTGTCTTAAACACGTAAAATATGTATCCCAAATTTTGTTGAGGAGATAAAAGGGATCGTGTTCAATTTGATGATTTGTACTCATCATCAACAATATCAATGGAAAATGAAACTTCTATTTTTTTTTTAATTCAGTGTTTCATATCCATATTAAAGCTCGAGTAGATTCATATTCACATCGAAAAGTTTCACATTGAGAACAAAGCGTTTCCTAACAAAAGTGACTCAGTATCCAAAGGGAGGCCTCTTAATTAAAAATGAAGGAGTACTTATCACACAACTCTTGTCGGTTAAAATGAAACTTGTTAAGATATATAAACCATTAGAGCATTTAAGATAGATGTATTGAAACAAATTTTAAGAAAAAAAGAATTTCAATAACGATAAAATGAGTATTATCAAGTTAAACCGTTATTATTATATATAAAATTTGTCATTCTTTCTTAAACGGACTATAACATGTTATATAAATTGTGACAAAAGAAATAGCTAATCTAACATGTAGAGGTTATCAAAATGCAAAATACATACATGCACTCTCTATCTTTAATTTGCCTCTAGTTGAATATGTATGCCCTTAAATTCTAAGTATGTATAAATAGACTTAAATTTGCATAAAATTAAATTAAAAGACGTATATATCCTATATGCCAATTGATGAGCTATAATATTCAAATTGATTTATATTATGTCTGTTGAACTTATGTATTTATATATTTAATCTTATATAAATTTAAATATTTATTTATATATAACTTGAATTAAAAAACATCAATATTAATATTAATGAAGACGAAATTTTTTAATTTTTTTTTATATATTAAACATTTCTAACTTCAACTTGTGAAGATATATTTTATGGTAATAAATGCTTGAGTCTAGCTACCAACTTGTCACAAACACACAAAAAGGGGTAGACCATTTCAAATAGTGGACATGAAATGTATAGATTCGATCACTTGCTACATATTTT
Source organism: Solanum lycopersicoides (assembly GCA_022817965.1). Lineage (NCBI taxonomy): Eukaryota > Viridiplantae > Streptophyta > Magnoliopsida > Solanales > Solanaceae > Solanum > Solanum lycopersicoides. The sequence continues at coordinate 4,203,618 of CM040626.1, forward strand.
ATTTTATTCTAATAATAAAAAGATTAACGTATATATTTATATTAAATGATGACCATTGACGACGTGCTTTAAGAGTCAAAACATTGCAGAATTCTCTGTATCCAAATCTTTAGTTAATGTCTACATTCAGTTTTCCCCTAAAATCATAGAAAATATAATGTCTTTAATTTATATGACTAATATAAACGTTAATATTAGTCATATAAATTTCAAGCCTGAATGTATAACAAACGTTAATGGATTGATTTATATCCACCAAATATTTATAACTTATTTAAAACTATAAATTTCATTTTTTTACTATCTTTCTTAGTAGAATCTATATTTTTACATTAATAACAATTTAGTTTTAAAATTCTAATTTCACTCTTAATAAAACAATTTATATTCATACACATTTATTAATTTAAACTGTATCACATAAATTAAACTCTTATTTTTTATTTAAACAACACATATTAAATTAAACTGTAATCACATAAATTAAATTGAAAAATACAACACTAATATCTTTGGAATCGCTATTAGTTATTTTATTCGTCTATACATACCATACACATATTCGATGAAATAAATTGAATTGCATATAAATTAATTTGATTTTTTTTTAAAAAGAAGATTGGAGAGAGAAGTACAAATCTAAATTCAAATAATTAGAGAAAAATGAGAGGAGAGAATTGAAACACGAATTCTAAAGAAGAAAAAGGCGGTTTCCTTCTCTTTTCTATTCTCATTGGACAAATCTTATCTCATCATCTTCATAATCAATAACATCTCACCATTTCTCTCTTTTTATTTTGTTTTATTATTTTTATCTTTTTTGTTTTCTTCTTAGCTTCATCCTCATCATCATAAAATTAAACTAGGAATGGCCAAACGTCAATAATGTTGCTGTCATGCACGTGACTTATTTAAGATACGGTTCGATTAAAAATTGAAAATTTATAAATTTAATATTATAAATTTATAGATATGCTAAATTGTTATAAAGCATATCAATTTATCTATAATTGATGATTATCAATTTAATATTGATTCATAATATTTTTTTTCTTCAAAAATCACTAAAAAATAAAATGACTAATCAAATAAAAATATAAATTAACAAATTATGTATTTACCCAAAAGTGGATACTAACATCTTGAAGAATAACCAAAAGTCTAAAATAAACAACAATATAAGTATAAAACTAAACTTTAACTAAAATTACTAAATCAAAATTATATATTTCAATGTGGATTATTAATATCAATTCGACTTTGAACCACCCCTAACTACACGTTACTTTCAAATTATTACTATCTACCTTTCAAATTCTTCATGTAAAAAGTGTCTTTATGCTTAACCCTAACCCCTCACCCCAACACACACACAACAAAAAAAAAAAAAAAGGGAAAAGTGTGGGCGATTAGCGTGTTGAAATAAACAACGGGGACCAAATATATAGCACGCTTATTTTCCAATTTTGCATTTACTACCCCCCACCCCACCCCCCACCACCCACCCACACAAAAAAAAGTATATAAATAACACTACTCAAATCATATAATTATAATCAAACGTACTCGATTAGTTTATTCTATCTAACTTACTCGATAAATATATCTGATATTATAATAGTTAAAAATAACAAATATTTCATAAAAATAATTAAAATATATAAAAATAGACTTGAATACAACGCTCTAAATAATAGAATACTATTTTTAAAAACCAGTTACAAATTTTATAACAGTGGATATTAAATTGTTTCACTAATTTGTTGGTATGAATATTATTTTTAGGTGGTCCTAGGTTATTATTATTACGAAGATACTTACTATGCGATGCATCAGGTGCAAAAACTTACTGTACGAGCGTCAGGCTCAAAATAAGGTGGTGGGTCATAATTTATAATAAAATTTTGGAGACAATTTTTAAAGCATTTTAACTTACATACACGACAATAATAATAATAATAGTAATAATAGTCCTTCAGATATTTATATTCACATCATATGCAAATCGCAATTCCAATGAAAATTGAATTAATTTCAAAATATTCTGACTTATCATAATTTATGTTATATCATTTGATTTACGAAATTATTTTTTTTTAAAAAAGATTCTGGTGTAAAGTATTATATATACTTATACACTTATAAGTTGTTTCATCGATAATAAAACAGATATTTTCATTATAATATAATTATTAAATATAAAAATATACATATGAACTAATTTCTTTTTATATAAATAAAGATAACTATAAAAAATTGTGTGATATAAAATAAAACGAACGGAATAATATTTGAATAAAATTATAAAACTTAGCATGTTTGTTCACCCACCCACCCACCCTAGAAGTGGTACAGTGTCAGCTGGGTGGGCCTACTCACTTCATGATCTGTTTGTTTGGTGTAAGCACAAAAGCCTTAGCCAGCCAACAAACATAGTAACATGGCCTGTATTCATAGCATTATACTCGTCTATATAGAGGCGGAGTCAGTATTCAAATATAAACTCGATCAAACTCAATATTTCTTCTTTAAGAGTATAGTTTCATTAAAAGGTTTATTACACACGTACAATTATAATAAATTTGAAATTATTATTATAAAATTTAAAATTTATAAAGTTAAAATTCTAACTTAAACAATCATTACAATATATGATGATATCTATAAGAAAAAGATTCTTTTTCTTATTCCCCAGATTCATATGAAGATACATCTTCTGCCAATTTCAGTGCCACCAAATATCAATTTTATCTTTTATCTTTTGCTTCTTTCACTCATTATATTACACACTATATACCATTTTTCTCCCACACGATTAAAAAAAAAGGCAATAATCCCGTGAGTCTTACATATTCTAGTACATAATTACATAGGAAAATAAATATTTGAATCATTTCAATGGGATCCACGTGAAAAAGTACAATCAATTAATTTCTACCAACAAAAAAAAGAGTTTATAAACAAGCAACATTTTGAGCTGGTCACTTAAATCTACTTTTAGACCGTTTTTAGAAATAATATTCAATATAACTTTATAAATAGATTTAAAAAGAGTACAATTATCCAGATTTTACACTGCTTATGAATATGAAAATGTCATTTTCAAAAGATCATCTGCTCACGTTAATTTACTTTTTCTATTTTATCTTTAATGATTTATAATTATACAATCAATAAAGACATTTTTTAGATCATAAATTTCATTTCAAATTAAATTACTTGACATAAATTAAAATAAAAAAATGTGCGAAGTTGAAATTGGACAAACAAAAAAAAAGGAAAAAAATACGTATGTGAATTTTCAAGATGGTTCACTACTCACTAATAAGAAATGAATATTAATAATACAAATTTAATCAAATATAATCCAAAGTTTAAGTACTTACTAAACTTCATAAAGAGACAAGGTATGTGATGTATGAGTACTTGGTAGCTGCCTAGTAAATTGCACTGAATATAATGATTGATTTTTCTTCTTCTTATCACGCAAAATACCTTAAAGTAAAGTACTCTCGTACTTACATCTCTATCTAACCCACACTCCCCCACCCCCTTAAATACCCACCTTTTCCTACATCTTTTTTGCAAAAAAAAATAAAAAAAAAAAAAATCTACTTTTATATATCTCCCTTTTTTGTTCTGAGAAATGTCCATAAACCATATTTCTTCAGAAACATTTTGGTGGACCAAAAAACAACCACCCTCAATCCCAAATATGTTTGAGTTTAACCTCAACAACAACAACATGAACAACAATAGTAATAATGAAGATGACGAGTTAGTACAAAACGAAGACAAATTTGAAGAAATTCCAAGAGATCATTTGTTTGAGAAACCATTAACTCCAAGTGATGTTGGAAAGCTTAACAGGTTAGTAATCCCTAAACAGCACGCTGAGAAGTATTTTCCTCTCAGCGGTAGTAATAATAGTAATAGTAACAGTAATAACAATAATATTGATGGCGGTACTGAAAAGGGATTATTACTGAGTTTCGAAGATGAGTGTGGAAAATCATGGAGATTTAGATATTCTTATTGGAATAGTAGCCAGAGCTATGTATTGACTAAAGGTTGGAGCCGTTTTGTCAAGGAAAAACGTCTTGATGCTGGTGATATTGTTTTATTTGACCGTCACCGGTCAGATACTGACGGTTATTTATAGGATGGAGGCGGAGAAATATTACCTCCGCCTCTATCTCCACTGCTGCTGCAGTGCCTTATAACACTGCAGCAGCAATGACTCGAAATATTGGTGGTGGTGGTGGAGGTGGAGGTGGGTGGACCCACGTATACTACGGTGGGCATCCTTATCCAAGCGCAGGTGCAGGTCTTCCATATCAACCTGACTGTCTTCATGCAGGTATCATTTTCTTCATATGTACATTACATTTCGTTAAAAAAAAATTTAATCATATATAAATATTATAATTTTTCATCGATAGAATCGCTACTGACTACATTATCATGTACAATTTGTAATTTGAGCTATATATTAGTCACTGAATTTCTTTCTACTCCTTTTCTGTCTTACACACTGACAGATTGGAGTTTTGTGAAAATTCAGTATACTTTCCAAATACATTGGAGATAATTAATTTTTAGAATTGATGTTATTATTTTTGTTATAAATGGAATATGTATAGTAGCCCCCCTCCAAAAAAAGAAGAATGCAAAAAAATTTAATTTATTTGTAATGTGAAAATAAATGTTCAATTATACCTTATCTTGGTACATGTTGCAAAGAGTTGTATATTTTGTCACATTGCAGAAAGTTTGTTTTGTAGGTTTCTAACAAAGATGATGATATTATTTAATTATCGTATTATAATATAACAAGTGGATACCTACCTGCATATATAAACAAAAAAAAATTATTGTTGTTTTGTGTTTTTTTATATCTTATTTAGAGATTCTTGCAAATGCCATAGGATTTAATCGGGAGCTACAAAGAGCTGAATCTCAGTGGATTATGATAGCAAAATCATTCAATTACTTACCTTTTCCTATTTGTTTGTGACATAAATATAGGGAGAGGAGCAATGCAGAACCAAACTATAACAAGTGTGAACAATAACACAAGAAGACACGTGAGGTTATTTGGGGTTAACTTGGAATGTGAGGCCGATGATTCATCGTGGTCAGAGCCACCCCCGACTCCAGATGGTGGCTCCTCTTCTACATCGAGCCACCACCAAGATCATGGTCGGAGTCAGGATCAAGCTAGCCAACACTATTATCAATACCAATTTCAGTATTCAAAGCCTCATGTTGCTGTTTCAGCTACTGCTTCTTCCTATAATAATAACCATCACAATCACAAGGTACATACATTACTCTTAAATTATTTTATCAATGAAAAGTTTTCTTTCTCTTTTTAGACTAATTAGAAAATTGTTATAAATGTGACTAGTCTCAATTTTCAACTATGATTTTCCTGTTTCATTTACTGAGACAAATACATACAAAAATCTCTACAGTTACCCTAAGCTAGTTATAATAATATAAATATACTACTATATAGTAGTAATATTTAATTCTAAAACTAGTATGTGCCTAACAAGTGGATTAGTTAAAGCCAGATAAAAGTCATAGTAAAAGTCAGTCAAAAATAATAATAAAATCTTATGTTTATAGAAAGTAGTCTAGTTGAACAAGTAATGTTCCTTTTTGGAAGCAATCAAATTTTTTTAATGCTTTTCTTTTTAAAAAAAATGATGATAAAACTTTTAGGAGTAATTTTTGATTTTTCTTTCTTCACATTTACATTCCTTTTCTAGTTTCTAAACAAAAGTTTTTTTTTTCTTTTTTCATTTTTTTTTTCTTTTTCTCCTTTTGTTACACCTGTTGAGTCGTGTGAAATGAATATACCCTGGGGGCTAAGCCTGGCATGCCTTTTAATAATATAGTATGTTATCATGTCAACTACTTCATGTGACCTACTTGGTTTTTTCTTCTTCTTCTTTTTTATTTTATTTGAGAGTGGGGTTTTGTTGGGTGGGGATGGGGGGTGGGGGGGTAAATGTGGTCCAAACTCCTATAGCTGTAATTTAAAAGGCTTGAAAGGCAGCAAACTACAATGTACCTAATCATATTTATTTTATTTTATTACTAGTTCAAATAGATTAGAGGGTTGAGAATCACTAAAAAAAAAAATCACTATTTTACTACTGAATTTTCCACTAAAAAATGTTGGTAACTATAAATATTTTGATTGAATTAATGAGAAAAAATATATATTTTCAAATGAAAAAGTTATGAAAGTTTCCACTGTTTCAGTGAAAGAAATCATGATCAATACATTATAACATAATTTTTTTACTAATTCGCAGTGGAAAAACCTGTGTCTAATAATAATAATAGTAATGAATAAACTATACTACATGTTATCTAGTCAACTTTGGTAGTCACCACCAAGAATCAAGTACTACTTTACAACCAAACCAAACTCTTTGCCATTCTAGAATATCTTGAAATAACACCAAACACATCAAAGACTTAAGCTACTTTGCAATGGACCATTTTAAGCTTGGATAGTGACAATACACATTACTTTTTTTTTTTTTATGATTGATTGAATCTCAACACTATTCCTTTCCCACCCCATATCTTTTTAGGTTTGAAGACTTTGGGACCCTAAAATTCAAAATTAGGTTTATACAAATAAAACTACATCTAGTAAGTTTTCCAAAAGATAATGCTTAGGCTAGTTCAATATTATCTCCATTATTTTTTAAGTTTAGAAAGTGACAATTCATTATTAAAGTCAAATTCTCCTTTATCTATTTTCTAATAAAGGGACTCTGACTAGAGGTCCAAAAATCAGTAGGAGAGTAGTGACATTCTCACTGCAACAAATAAATGATTTCACATCAATAATATAAGTGTCATTATATTATATTTAGTGAAATAATAAATATAGATTTGTAACAAACTATACAAATACCGCTAAGAAATCAGTGACTTTGAATGTAATGATAGTATTTTTTTATTAATTACGAAATGTCTCTTTTGTTGTGGTATGTATAGAATCAACTTGAAACACATGTCTTGCTTTTGTTAAAGACAGAAAAGTTTAATTTATTTATAATGTAATCTCCTCTTAATGATGCTTTCAACCCTTTTAAACATGTACTTAATTCTTGATTCTTCAAATTGAATCTTTGCAATTTATTTGTAACTGGGCCACCAAATAACCAAATGGTCCACTGCTGGTATATATTATTATTTCTATAGTTTTTGAATGCTCAAACCTCTATGAAATAAATGATGGGATTGCTAATAATTATACTGTATGGTTGTAACAGGATATGAATTTCTCAAGAGATGTCAACCAGATGAGATATCACCAGGGATAAGATCTGTAGATTTGACAACCAGGATTGACTATTACAGGCACTTGGAATTTATTTTTATTTTTTCTTTTAAAAACAATTCTTGAAAAATAGGAAAAGAAAATCCAAAAAGGGTAAAAATCCCAGATTTTCTGGCAACTTTCTCCCCCTAGAAAAAGGTAGTATATATCATAAAACTTTTAACACCTATTCCAAGTCCAGAGGAAATTGAAAGAATGAAAATATTGGAGATGATACTTTGAAAGAGACTTTAGGGTGTCTGTGGGTCCATCAGATAATAGCTGACCAGATGAAGAATATATATATGTCTACGTACACTCTATCCTCTGCACACCCCACTTGTGGATTCTTTTGTATTTTTGGTTGCTACTGTGGAGATTCTGCCTGAAGATTTTTGTTAGGGGGCTTCATCATAATCATGACAATTGACCAAAACTGAAGGATAGTAATAGTGAGAGGAAGAAGAAAGATGGTTCTTTTACCAAGTGGTGATGGTAGTGGTAGTGGGTGGTGGACTTGTCTTGTTATTGATGATAAGATGGATGTCTGTCAAAGCCCATTAGTCATTTAGGAGGACAAAAAATATGTTCTTTGCCAACTCTTGAAAGGCAACTAACAGTTTAACTGCTTTTCTTTCACATGTTGATGCTATGGCAGAATACTTTTTGTTCAACAGTAGTAGTAGTAGTAGTATGTATATGTACATTGTACTTTTGGTGTTTTCATGATTCATATGAAAATCTGATCAAAAGACTCATCAATCTTACCAATGTGAATTGTAAGTTCCATTTGTCACCAACAACCAGATAATCAATATCTTAATAGTTCTAAATCGATAATCTTCAAAACCTAATCAACTGATATGGAGCGCTATTTAATAGTATATTTGTAGTTTGTATTAGAATATTCTTAGAAGTCTCTACTTGTCATTTATCACTGGCACCATAACTTTGCTGTTAGTAAACATTTTCTTATTTGCTAAATCTCCAATTACATCTTTCTAAGGAGCAATTAATATTTTTATATTGTATTGGACAATCCTCACAATCAACTTTAGAGTTGAATTAGGTTCAAGATTCCATTTTTTTTGTATCCCCCAATGTCTACTCAAAGAAAAGAAGATCCCAATATTGTCATTCTGTTTTAACATTAGAAACTGTCCTATATTTCACATTTTCTAGTGTTTTATCAAGATATACGAGTTCATTCATGGATTATCCAGCAAGCAATTACTCCAAAGCACAGGAACATTTTACGTTTTAGGTAAATGCGTATACTGTAGCTGAATCGTGAGATATGTGTCCATGTTTTTCTATGAAATTCTTGCGGAGTAATAAGCACTTACTTTGGAAGAATCTGAGGACAAAGGCACCGCAAATGAAACATGAATACGGCTTTGAAAGCATGTCAATCACTTTCCATATAGCACAGGCTGCAGGCTTTTCATTCTGGTCACAAGTCCAAAACACAAGTTGCAAATGAATTGGTAAGAATATAACACTATGCCTAGTTGAATAAATCAACCAAAAGATGAAAAGTTAGATGAGTATTAGTGTTACTTTTTTGTGTCAACAGTGGACCATTAAGAATCAAGAAAAAAAAGGGTGCCCCATTGACTTCTACTGAGGATTCACAGCAAGATTTTAGTGCTCCTGCAAGTGGGAGAGTGTCACTAGATATACATACAAAATAGGGTGGTGGCTTATCAAAAGATTAAATGGACTCCTCTTGCAACAATAGTCAATCATCACAGTAACAAAACATCTAATAACAGAATGGACCATTTTCTTCCATTAGTTTTCCTCAAGCTCTACATATTGTAGTATGTTCTTTACATTTTCTACATGCAAGTGGATCAAATTGCGTCGTTTCAATCAGATAAATACCAAGAGAATGTACCTAGACAACACTTGATAGAATAATCGAATCACATGACTTGGTATTCTCCAAACCGGTATTGGCAACTATTTCACACATATAATAATTGAAGCTCGCAGTTGAGAATAAGGCCAAAATCACAGTACATGCACTAAAGAAACAGAGAATAATTCCTGATTCAGTCTTATGTAGGATCCACGATGATGATATGACTATAATTTATCGGACATGGTAGAAGATTCTTATTACAATGTGCTCAAATGAAGACCCATGTGCTTGACAGATTTCAATCAAGAGACAAATTCCATGACCCCGCCAACATATACCTAATAAAAACACCCACAAACAGTCACATATGGGTCCGGAACTACAAGTGCTGAAACTATCCTAATGGAAAGCTGATGGCACGTCAAATAAAGATGGCAAGAGATGAACGAACTTTATCAGAGGAGGCTCTAGACACCGAGCAAGACACCTTCAAGGGCTAAATCATTATATGCTTTTGCTTTAGAATCTGCAGCACATACTATGGGAATAAAGTACCAAATAGAAGTCAATATTTAGGTGGAAGTCATTTTCAACTATCTTACGTCCATTCCTGGCTCACCTGACCTGTTTCGGTCTAGTCCTGCCTCCTCCATCCAAACCTGAAATCAAACTACAGATTTAACTTCAAGCCACCAAATACTCCAAAAAGCAACTAAAAAGCTCAAATGACAACTCCCTTCCCACATGCATTTGGTGAGGGCACACATTAGATAGGCTTATGCATTTCCTGACCTTACACGTTGAGGTTCAATTGATGTCAAGCCAAATCACTTTTACAAACGAGAGCCTCAACATTGACCATTTGCGATGTAATCTCCTTCCCCCATTTGCCCACTACATACTGAAAGCAAACCAAAACAGCATCAGTAATTATGCAGAAGTCCAAAGGTCAAGTTCGTATAGAGTATTTAAGAGAACTCACAACTTTTACTTCAGAGGCCAAGATTGTTCTTTGGCTGCATAAGTGTCCTTATGCAATTTAGCGTCCTCGTTTTTTCTCCATACTTGTTGCATATCTTCTTGATATCCCACTATGAAACCTTTAAGTGCATCTTTATATGTTGACGCTCTTGTCATGTAAACACGCTGTAATGCTGGTCGTAGTGTCTACTGTCTCCATTTCACCTCTTGCATCCACAGCTAGGCTAGAAGAGATGTCAGAGGTTCAGAACTCAAACTAGAAAAGATTCGATCGGAGTTAACTACTCATTGAAGAGACTACAAAAGAAGTCCAACTAATTTATAATAATATTGTATTAGCAAGTATGTGCTATAAGGCAGATTGGAAGAAATAGATATTCAGAATATGGTTACATGCGTCTCTAGTTAACTCTCACGGGGTTGTATTATATCCAGTATACATTTAATTCTTGCAGTTTTTTTAATAGCACACTATAACTTTAATATTTAAGACTTAAGGCACTCACTGACCAAAAAGCTACCCGATTGTTCATACCTGAAGACAAATGAATCATAGAATGAGAAGCAACAAAAATTCATGTAAATTCAGTTTCCCGTCCTCTAGGTTAACCCAGCTTTGAACTTTAAGTCCTGCCTCACTCCCTACTCAAAGTTGTTACAGATGAACTAAAAGAGTATATAGCAGCTGCAGTCCTCTATATAAGTCACTTCTAACAGTCTTAGTAGATGAAATAGGAGAATGAACTCATTGTAATTGTCTTCTTCTATTTTTCAAACTGAGTCAGCGTGCACTGGAGTGAAAGCCTGTGTTAGGATTAATTGAAAAAAGAACTCTACACCCACACCGTGCTTGAGAGCTCTCGAACAAGATGATTTGGAGGCGACTTTCTCTGTGAGCTTTTCATAGACAATATGGCCAGCGGAAGCCTCCACATAAGGTTACTCAGCCCCCTAACCTCCCGTAACCCCTTTTATGCCCTCCTAAAAACACCCAGGAAAAACCCCACCATGCAAAGTACACCCCTTGAACCTATTGTATACCGTCACGGCAAACCCACGGCTCGTTGGTCTGCGGATAAAGTTGATCGTGTGATAGTAATTATTTTTGGATAAGGTATAGTCCTGAGAATTTAATATATGCTGTTGTTGGTAAGTTCTCTTATGGATGGATGGAAATACAAGAATTGTGCAAAATCATTCCTATGCAATGTGAGGTGAATTATAAGATTTTTGTGCAAATTGCAATAGACATGTTCTTATTCGATTGACATTGCTTTAAAATTATGTCCACTTGTTGTCAAAGCGTGCTTAGTATCTCAAAACCAAGGATGGTTTCTGTCGAATGTGTCATCATAAGTGGGTTCCTTGGTTTGATTCGGAAGAAGAAACTTCCATTGCTATTGCATGGATTTCCTTTTACTATTTTGCCTCCTAAATTTCTTTGTAAAGGAATCCTAGTTAACTTGCTCCATCAATTGGGAAGTCATTACATGTTGAAATGGCAACAAAGAACAAAACAAGGCCAAGTTATGCGAGGGTAAAAGTTGAAGTGAATTTACTTGGTGAATTCCCAAAGTGTGCAAATTTAAATTGGTGTGGTGAGGCGCTACTAGAGAGGTAAGAACGAAATAGATAACATTAAGCATAATTATATGTCTAAGCATTGTAAAGAATGCAAATTACAAGGGCGTAATATGGTTGTCGAACTTTACATCCTGAATTAATTGAGGAGACGCAAGGAAATAGTGAAGTCAACTGTGATGTGGAGAACAATGGGAAAAGTGTGGAACCTAATGACAAAGGGAAGGCTCCTCCCAAGGTGTTAAAGAGTGGATAAGCTGTAAGGAACGTGAGTGATAAATGGAGATGGCAAGAAGTTAGAAGTAAGAAATTTAATGCCCATAGATCTCAAGAACAAAGTTCATCGAAGGATGACAATAAGGCTTGTTGGAGTCCCACATCAGTGGGATAATAAGCACCTTGGTCTCGTTATATGGTCTTGGGCAATTCTCCCATCAGGAGGTAGCTTTGGGGCAATCCAATTCATTGTTTTCGATGATGGAACCCAGCCTTATATTGTCCATGCTCCAGATGTCCAATCATGGATGTGGGGGGGGGGGGGGTTCGAATCTCATCCTAATAAAGGAACTATGGTTCCTACACAAACTGGGAAACAATTTGCAGTGCTTGTTGATGGAGTGGAAAGCCAAGATAGTGATGCAAATTGACAGCATTGGTGGAGGCAATTAATGCCTCAATTGGAAAGGGGAAGGTTAATCCTTATCCTACTGGGATTCAATTGCGGGCAGAAGCTAAGGATTCTAATCCTAAAGGAGCTGAAGTTGTTGGACATGGAGCGGGGAAGACAAAGAATAGGTGCGAAACTCGAAAGATTTAATAAAGGACCTATTTTGGAGGTCACACACTTGATCAAGAAGGAGCCACACCATGCTCCTTAGCTAATATCTTGTAGCTTGGATGATACTCCACTTAGAAGATCCTTTAAATTCTTGAACTTTTGGGCTAAGCATGAGACTTTCGCTGACTTAGTGAGGTAGCATTGGAGGACATATCTACAAGGGATTTCTTCATCATCTTTCATCACAAATTGAAGAATGTTAAGCAAGCTTCGATAGGGTGAATTAAGGCCACACTTGGGGACACTAATAAAGTCATGAGGTTCAATGAAGAATGTTAAGCAAGCTTCCCGTATTTTGTTACTTCCAGTTGTTGCTTATGTCTTCATATGTTGTGTCTTTGCTTTCTTTGAGTTGAGAGTCTTTCAGAAACAACCTCCTCTCTAACTGACAAGGTAGAGTAAGATCCACGTAGACTTTAACCTCCCCAAATCCCACTTGTGGGACCACACTGGGTATGTTGTTGTTGTTACTTACTATTGTATTGGAAAAGTTTCTTTTGCCATATTTCTTTCAGCAATGAAGTTTTTAATTTTATGTCATTGACATGATACCATAACCATTCAAGCTCAAAGTATATACATTAATGTTATTCACATAGATAATTTGAACTGGAATTGGATTCTTCAATACAACATTCCTCTATAATTTTGTTCCCCAAAAAATTGGGAATATTTGTAGTCTTCACAACTAAAATTGTGTTAAAGTCAAATAATTTGTCCTAAATCAATCAAATAACTAACCTTGGAAAAATGAGTGATTTCTTCACCTCTTCAACTCTTCATCCATTTCTGTCCAACTTGCTTGGTGGAGCTGCACATTCGAAAATCATCTGGTGGAAAATAGAGGCAGATAAAAGCAGAAGGAAATCTCACCATTTGTATTCAAGTAACAGATCACAACACTCAGATACTTCTGCATCGATGTAAGACATACTTTTTTCTTTTTCTTTTTTTCTTGAAAAGAAAGATGATAACACATTATCAAATGCAAATCCAACAAAAGTCCTTCCTGGTTATAGAGTATACACTATACAGTATAAAACAGAAGGTGCAAGTAGATTTATATATGATAATATGGAGTATCTAAACAAAGACACTTGTACATGTGAAGTGTACATAATGCACAAGTATTTAAGCACACAATCTTGTGTTAAAGCATATGACAAAGTTCATTTTCTTTTTCTCTGTTAAGGTCACACACAAAGTCCACCTTTCTGCTAAGCCAGCTTAGCTTCCTGTGAGTAAGCCAGTGCTAAAAAAGAGGACTAAGAAAAAGCTAAATATTCATTGGTATAGATGCAGTGCCAATTACTTTCTGCCAATTGTAGCGGTGACTGGTAAGCACTTCGATTAATAGTTTGCAGGATTTCTAGAATAGGAAAAGGCTTTTTTCTTTAGAGTAAAGACTCTTCACTTGATTATTTCGGCCAGCTCAGCGGATGAGTGTCTGTATTAGACACCTCTTCATCTTACGGCTAGTGTGCTATTTGAGATACTTGAAAATGGGTGTAGCAATAGAATGTTTTGAATCAATAATTCCTCAAAAGTCCTTGGTAGTACATTTAATACAGTTGTTCTATACATTAGGCCTTAGCAGTAGTAAGGCTGACGAAGTATGTAACTGATAAGCAGACTTTTTAATATTTGGATCTGGTTTACAAATAAAGAATATTGAGATCCAAATGACATCCAAAGTTATAAATTACCCAGGCAAGTTCATAACACCCTTTCAACATCTGATGGTATGAACATATTCTTTTGCTTTACATCCCACAAATAATACAACAAGAAGGATTCAGTCAAAGGCAGTCATATGAATTTTATCAAAATAAGAGAAGATAAGAAGAGTTCAAACATAGCATGACTATCGAGCTAATCTTTGGCAATCCAACTCATTTTGAACTAATAGAAATCCGATTCTTTAACAAAAAGCTCATGAAGTCATAACATTCAATCTAGAATTCTATTATGGAAACACTTACACCTTTCATCTGGAAAATCATTATTTGTATCATCATCTCAATTCCTCTAAAAACATAGTCATGAGCTAATTAGAATTTTCATCCAAATAACCGTATCTTAACAGTTAAGACTCTCCATTCATAATATCTAATAATCTACTCGAGTAGGTCAGTTGATGCATTTCATATAACAATATGCTCATGAAACAATATATACAACTATAGAATGAGAAGTTCTTCCAAGTTCCAACTAATAAAAATACCTACTACAGATGCACTTTCACTTGCAGTATGTCTAGTATATCAGTCGATCGACTAGCAATACAAAAGCTAAACATTCCATACCTTGTTTTAGCAATGCAAAAGCTAATCAGTGACCATATCAACACTACATAGAAAAGGTCCTTCCCACCAGAAGCAGAGTTAATAGTCCACATGCAGATTCAGCCTCAATTATACACAAATACTAAATTCAGCCCCTATTAAGTTGAAATCATAGCTTCGCCTCTACTGATTTCCCACTTAAAACAGCAATATGAGAAGCCTGACGAAAAAATCATAATCAACTGTTACTCTACAGTATTAGATTGCTAACGCAAACACAATATGAGAATTCACAATCAATGAAAAACATTACTATTAACCTAGAAATACAATTGAGGAGGCTTACTACCACAGTTTTCTCGATCGATAGATCAAACTGAATGATCGAAATAGCAGAAACGCCTGCACTTCAGATCATATCCAACATTTTCTTCAAGCTCAGTTATGGTTTGAGTTTCTCTCTCGGGCAATTTATCAAACACGAAATCTGCAACTCCAATTTTTTCTTCGAAAACGGAGAGTGAACAACAGCTCAGGCGGGAGCAGAATTTGAATTTAATGGATTTCTAATCCCGAAATAACTTGTTTCCAATAGTAAAAATTCGGATCGAATTCGTAATCGACCCGGTTGTTCCTCCCCCAACATTATTCGTATTCCTATTCGTAGTATTAGTGGTGGAGTTAAAAAATTTACTATATACAAAGAAGTAAAAGGGATTTTAAATTTTTAATTATACATAAAGAGTGTAATTTTTCACGAATCAAAGTTTATATGAACCCGTCAGCACTATTTGACTTCGTCCTTAACATGCATGCACCTAGACTATGGACTATTTGTTCAATTGACACATATGAAGTAACCTGGGTTGGACTAATATCAGTTGAGATTAAGTTAATATCAGTTGAGACTAAGTTTTAAAAATAGGGAAAATTTTAAAAATGTTAATGACATTTAATAAGACTCATTATCAATATTTTCAATATTTAGTAAAAATATCAAAAAAGACATAATTGTTAAAAATATAAAGGAGAAATTAAGGAAAGAGAAAAATATTAAAAAGAAAAATTGCTTAAAAGTCTTATCAGTTATAAAAATTTAAAAACAAAGAACTAATTGACAATTTATCAAAATAGAACTTCCATCTCTTTCTTCTTCTTTCACCATGTTCTAAAAAACACGCCTATCACCATTGTTCTAAAAATTCAATACTCAATTTTTTTTATTTTTTTTTATTTTTAAACACGTTTATTTACCACACATTATCATATTTGAAGCAGTTTATTCTACTAAGGCATTATTTTGACGTTATGAAATTATAATTTATCTTTGAAAATGTCTGAAATTGTATGAAGTTATTTGACTATCATGTTAAGGTTATTGAGTTTATGTATCTCCTTTTAAGAAATTTTCCAGTATTCAAAACACAATACTCATGTATTCATGGTATAAGTATTAATCCATCTAACATATGTATTTTATTTTGCTTATTTTCAATATCACTTGGTATACCAAATAGTTTGTATTTAAATTTGATTTTGTATTCGTCTAATGTATTCCATAAAGTTTGTATTTAGATTGATTTCGTATTCGTCCTAACGTATACCATAAAGTTTTGTATTTATATTTTAATTTCGTATTCATTCTCAACTATAAATAGCCAAAATACAGTTTATTTATGTATTAATTATATGTGTATTCATCATAATTGCATTAGTCAAATAGTTTTGTATTTTATTTTGCTCATTATATGTTTATACCAACTAGTTTATCTTTGATTTCGTATTCATTCACAATTTTAAATAATCAAAATACAGATTTGTATTTAGATTATCACTTTGTAAAAACAAATTTGACTACAAACTACAGAACATTCAAAATACTTCCAAATACTTTTTCGAACCAACTCAATACCTAAATGCTAATGTAGATTCTACTAAATTTGAAATATAAAAATAAATCATAAAATAGATCGACAAAAATTATTTTAAATATTAAAAATATGAAAACATAAATATTTGCTGAGTATGTTAACAAATTCATATAAAAAAATTTTAAAAAATGACGAAAAATCCTCAATACAAACAATCCAAAAATTCAACATAATGTGTGATTTTGAAAACAAAATCTCGCAAAATAAATGATGAATTCAAAAATACCTTTATCAATTGAGAGATTTCTTGATTAATTGATAGATCTAAACAAATTGTTACGAATTTGAATAATTAGTTCTTCTTCAACAATGAGAGAGAATAACGGTGAAATTTTGATGAAAGAAAAAAAATTAAAAATGTGTATGACTGGAATGGTGAAAATTGAAAAGTTGATGAAAGAGAAAAAAAATTGAAAAGTGAAAGATGGAAAATAAATTTAATGGTACTACAACATATGAAGAAGTGTAAATAGGTAATGGATGTAGAATTTGATTCAAAGTTGGACTGTTTTGAGAAATAAAATTTGAATACAAATTACTTCCTAAAGTATTGACATTTTGACATTTTCTATAATTATTTTAAAGTATAGATGTTTTTACTAATTAAGTTAGGAATTGTGACTAGTTTGCTAATTTTCCCTTAAAAATAATTATATGAAAATATATAAAAAAATAAAATAAAGGATCGGTGATTCGAAATGCTGGAAGAAATATATAAATTAAAATTATATTTTATAAAAATAGACAATTAGACTCATTATTTTAAATAATTGATCGCATTTGCTTCTCAATTTGCTTTGTTTTTTTATTTATTAACAACTCGCTCTTCCTCTCTTTTTCAATAGTTACAATTACATTTGAAAGAATTTAGTAGGTGGACAGGCTCCTTAAGACTATCAACGATGTCCCAAAATTTTTCTGTCTTATTTTTTTTTTGAACATTTAATTTATATTGAATTCAAAATTTTCTCTACACATAATTCTTCAAGTATTTAAATTCACCAATCTTTCAATTTATTTTATTTTATATATTTTAAAATAATATTTAGTTAAATAATTAAAATCACACTTTAAATAATTAAAAGTTAAATGTGACTTACAACTGAAATTATACCATAATATAGAGATCAAAATCACGTTTTCCCTTTTTGCACAAATGCAGCCTCACAAGTTATCACATAAATCATAGTAATTATTTATTATATATATAAAAAATCAAATTGGACCAAAACACCCTTCGAATATGTTTAGGTCCATAACCGTCCTCCATTAGTAGTCTTCTTAGGTAAAATTACGCGAAATGATAAATATTCATAATATATTATGCTTTATAATATAATATTATGATTCACGGCTAGTTCTTAAATTTTACTATTCAATTTCTAATTATAAAAAAATCAGAATTTGTATAATTCAATTTCTAATTGTATACATTCAAATTTTGTATATATTTACTATAGTATTTGTATACGATTTGTTGATATATTGATTTGTATAAGTTATGAAAAATTTATAATAAATTACCTTGTTTGTATTTTATATTTTAGCAACAAAAATATAAAATACAAACAAAATTCTGAATAATTCCTAAATGTATAAATATAAAATGTTTGTATTCACTCTATTTATATATTGGAAGCGAATTATACAAATAAAATATCGATAACAAATGAAACTAAAGTTATGCTATGGAGTGTAATTAAACGAATTATAGCTATAAAGCATATTTAACTTTACTATTTATGAAGTTCTCCTCTTCTAATTATGTTCATAGTTTAATTAACACTAATTAGTCTCCTAATTAAGATTGACTAGGTCCGTGTAAGCAGGCATGATTAACGAAGTTATAATCAAGCTTTATCTTTTACTATTTTCCATCTATTTAAACTACTTTTTGTGTCTTTATTAATAATAATAATAATAATAATAATAATAATAATAATAATAATAATAATAATATATAATAATAATATAGCCAAATTTTGGGGCAAAAAGATATTTGTTCCATCGTACTTAAGGATATAATATACATATTCTTACTAATTATGTCATATATTAGTGTCTTAATTAGAAATTTTCCTTAATAATTATGTCATATGTTAGACATTGAATTAATTTCCAAATTACTCCTCCCAATTTATATTATACTTCTCTTTTTAATCCGTACAAAAAAATACCATATTTTTATAATTAGTAATAATTTAACTTCAAAATTTCAATTATATCTTTAATGAAAATAATTTAAAAACACAAACATCTCAAACTTATTTCATACCATACAATTTTGATTAACTCCTTAGTGATATTTAAGGTAGACAACTAGACATATTTGATTTACGCCAGAAAAGGAAATGATATTACTCAATACTCCTAAAAAAATTTAATTATAGTATCACTAGGACTCTAATTTTCTTTTTAATATCTTTTCCTCAATCTTAATTTGAAAGTTTACTTGATAGTGTAAAGAAATTTTATATACTGACTATTCACAAAACTTAAACACAAATCAAATTACATCATATAAATTAAAATCGGAGTAATAATTTTCATATCGCCACTCATTCTCCTTTTATATACATAGCAACAAAACATACCTTTTTAATATATTTTCTCCTCTTCTCATGGATCTCCCACCACTTTCTCATCAACAAGAAAACAACAAGAATAATAATTTCTTGTTAAAATTTGTAAAGAAATATATGTATCATGTATTCTTTTTTCTATTTTTATTCTTTTCTTCTATTCTTTTCTACAATTTACTAAGCCCACTTTATCATGACCCTCTTGTAATTAGCAATATTAGTTTTTTTGCCAAAAATTCTACTTGTGATTACTCTTATGGAAAATGGATTTGGGATGAAAAATATGTTGTTGATCAATATAATGAGAATTGTCCATTCTTGGATCCCGGTTTCCGGTGCCGGAAAAGTGGTCGCCGGGATATGGATTACCGGAAGTGGCGATGGCAACCTCAACATTGTCATCTTCCAAGGTAATAATATTAAGTTTATTTGAAAATATTTTATATTTAGGTTAATTACTATTTGCATATATGTTCTATGCTTTATTATATTCATTTTTAAAAAATACATTATTTTTTTTTGTCTTCCTTTCTTGTATTGTTTTTTTTTTTGTTTTAATCGTAATGTCACATTGACTAATTCCACAGAGTTAGTAGCGTAGATGTTGTGAAGGGTGACCAGTTGAACACCATTTGTGTAGATGTTGTGAAGGGTGACCAGTTGAACACCATTTGTTATACCTTGACGAGTTCCACAAAATAGTGGCGTACATTTTGAAGGGTGATCACTTGAATATCCTTTGTCATACTTGACTAGTTCCACAAGATAGTGGCGTACATGTAGTAAAGGGTGACCAGATTTGTCATACCTTGACTACCACAAGATAGTGACGTACATGTAGTGAAGGGTGATCAGTTGAATACCCTTTGACATACGTTGACTAGTTCCACAAGATAATGGCGTACATATAGTAAAGGGTGACCAGAAATCTCCTAATTTTTTGTCCAACGGAATTGAACTTAAAATCTCATGGGGTACAATCTACATCATTCGATTGAGTTTCAAGTTGTGCAATATTAACCTTTGAAGATTTCTTAGTTTCGTTAACAAGAGATGAAAATAATAATAATTTAATGATGAGAATGACAATGCATGTATTGTAATATATATTTCTTGAACTCCTCACCTTCCCTCAAAATAAAACTAAACATTTTTTATTCTTTCATAAATACTAAGATTGTTGTGGAATTTGAAAAGGTAACAAATTGAGAATGACTTTTAGCTACCTTAGAAGTTAATGTGAATGCAAAAAATGGCTAATTCACAAAGTAAGTGTGTGTGTGGCTTTCTTTTTTATGGATATATAGTGCTTTCATGTTGTTAGAAATCATGAGGTGTGAAAAAGTTGTAGCTTTATGATTACATTCACCTTAATTTGTTATGCCTTTTCACACTTAGTGCATATTAAGATCATTGCCAAATGGATCTCGCGTTTGCAATAAATTTTAATCGTATGGGAAATAAGTTCTAACCGGTAACTACAATCAAAATATGAAGAAAAAAGAAGTAATAAACAACAGATACAATTATGTTTCTCTTAATTCTTTTTTGCTGAATTTTCTTTTTTTTCTTTCTAGATTCATCTCTTTGATTTTTCTTCGTGATTCGAGAAGTGCTTAATTCTTCTCTTTGATATCTCTATGGTACGTAGGATGATTTAAACCTCCTTAAAATTCATTAGAAGGGCCTCTTGTATTTTCTCGATATTTCCAAAGTAGATGATTTGAACCTCAAGGAGGGCTTTGTGATACAAGGACTTGGGCCTCAAGGAAGATTTTGTGATCTACTTGAAGTATTTGAATGTCCAGTAGAGTCCGGTCATCTCTTTAGATCGAGACGTCGATTCAAGAAAATATATCATCCTTTACATAAACATGAACTAGAGTTTGAAATTTTTTGAGTTTTGGACTTTGGTTCTTCGTGAGTAACATTTTGATGTTGCAGGTTCAATGCAAAGGATTTCCTCGAACGTAGTCGAAATGGTCGAATAGTGTTTGCTGGAGATTCAATTGGAAGAAACCAATGGGAGTCAATGATATGTATGTTAGCACAAGGTGTATCTAACCAATCCACCATATATGAAGAATTTGGAAACCCCATAACCAAACACAGAGGTTATCTCTCCATGAAATTTCAAGACTACAACCTTACTGTTGAATATTACAGAGTACCTTTCTTAGTAGTCGTTGATCGTCCTCCCGCGAATGCATCGAAAGAAGTGAGGGGAGTGATCAGACTTGATAAGCTGCATTGGTATTTCACAAAGTGGGTTAATGCAGATGTAATTATATTCAATGCTGGACATTGGTGGAATGAAGACAAAACTATTAACATGTATGAATCCCAAATGCTTCAGCAATAATCACATATATCTGGATTCTTTTGACCATAAGAACTTCAGCAATCACTTAACATTACACAAAATGTATTGCAGGGGCATCCATTTCCAAGAAGGAACAACGGTGAACATGACGATGAATGTTGTGGAAGCTTTTCAAAGATCATTGAATACTTGGGCGTCGTGGGTGATTCAAAATACCAAGCCTGAAAAGAGTCACATCTTCTTCCGCAGCGTTTCACCAGTACACTACAGGTAAGTACTTTGTAGGAACTAATCAGTTGCAACACAAATACACTATACTAAGACTGGATTTGGTGAAATTGATTTGCAGGGATGGAGCTTGGAATGAAGGTGGCCATTGCCACACAAATAGAGCACCGGAAACAGACTATACTAAACTGGAGAAAGAGCCAGCCAATAATATATTCATTTCTGAGGTAGTTGAGAAAATGCAAAATACAAGAAGAAACATGACCTTCCTAAACATCACATATCTAAGTGAGTTCAGGAAAGATGGTCACCCTTCAGAATATCGTGAACCTGGCACCCCAGCTGGTGCACCACAAGACTGCAGCCACTGGTGCCTACCGGGAGTGCCAGACACTTGGAATGAACTTCTTTACGCCTATCTACTGTTGAATGGATATAGAACCAAGTTGAAATGAATTTGATGGTAGAACTATATGATTAGCTGTTTTCGTATGCTTTAACCAGGGCTATTCATCAGCCTTTTCAGTTGGATTCACCTCAGTCTCCATTTCCTTGACTTTCTCAAGCTGCCTTAGGAGGTCTAATCTGTCTGGTCCATATGTAGAAGGTATCTGCCAAAAAGGAAATCAACCAGTTAACACAGCAGATAGGCTCACTAAAACTGACAGGATTCATGATCAAATACACACCAGAGATGGCATATATCTTTGAATTGCAGCCAACATAGCAGCATGCCCAACTGCTGTAACCTGCAAGAAAAATTATCCCACGTCAGCTTGCACTGAATCAAGCTCCACGAGTAAAAAAGATGCAACGTGCTGCAACCATGTAGCAGGTGTGGAAGGAGAGAGAGAGAGCTTGAGCTTTTTTCAAATGGGCTATTTTTCTAATTGCAACTCAGCGGAAAGACCTTCAAACTAGTTGATTGGGCATCAACAACTATGCACTTTTTGTTACTAATAGCTTCACTGCACTTAGTTATATATTAAGTATACAAGCTCGAAAAACCATGATGCTCGGGGAATAATCAAATGGGTTTCATTGCCAGTTAAAGGTCCATGTCTTCAATTACAGTTAATATCCTCAGTTCACATACAGATCTAGGACATGCGTGACAATGAAATTGCTTAGAAATAGAAAATAAAAAATAAGCAGAATTTCAATCTTATTGGATTATGACCTATCGTTGTCTAATCAGCAAGTCCTGTGGAGATTGAACTTTTTGCCTGATAAAGAACAATGGGATAGAAGTATAGAACTACTTACAGGGAGAAGCATAAGAAATCCAATAGGCACGACTGATGCCAAGTCAGTTAAAGTTCTCCGCAATGCTTGCTTCTCTTTTTCTGTCAACTCATCCCCTACTATGGACCTTCGAAGTAGCCCTAAAGCTGCAGCAACATCTATAGCGAGAAGCTGAGTTCCTTGCCAAACATCCTGGACATGGAAAATCCTTATTACTCTATCTGAGAGTTTTAATAGACCACAAAGTATTCTTACTACTAACTGCTCCTGAAGATGAGGTGCTGTGTCATGGTTTCCAACAGAATAGTAAGACATGGAATACCTGTGTAGTGTAAACTCTAAATCATAAACTCTACTTTGAATGCTTATAAGAACTCGTTCCCTCCACGTACAACAATGAAGACCCAGAACAGGAAGGTCCGGACCAAATGGAGGCAGATAATCAAAACACACAAAGTACTATAAAAAGAAAGAAGACGAGCACTAACAATAAGAACAAGAATAGTCGATTAAAAAGTAAACAATTATCTAATACTAATAAGCCCATGGAGGAACTCAAACCGAATGTAATTCCATACATATTGATCAAAGTTCTCTTTCTTAGACAATTAGTGGAGTTCAAGCTAATTAAATGGGCCACATATCTATTCCCATACGCATGTTATTTTCTCAAAGGTAAATCCACAAAAATGAAGTTACAAAGCAAAGGATAAAACCACACTATGGCTCTATTCAGTTGACATATGATGCAATACATAAAACAGAAGAAATAGATCAAGAGCATAATACCGTGCTAGTTTCTTTCAGTTTGTCCAATGATTTCTCAATAACACTCTCTTTTTTCTTCTGAAGAACCAATTGAGTCCTTTCAGCTCCTGCGGAATGTTTGGAAGTGCGATCTGCCTTCTGACTTTCCTCCTAGAGTAGAATGCATTGACAACAAGCTAATAAATTTTCCGCAATATAATAAACAGATCATGTATCTAAGAAACATCACTCTCTGGTAAATATGGAAATATATAGAAAATGAACTCAAAACAAATGAAGTTGGGTCATTGATGAATATGGGATTCTAACAAAAGATGATCACAGAACTATAAGATGAAAACTCCAACATAAAAGAAGAGTATCAATCTCTAATCCTCAAAAAAAAAAAAAAAAAAGAGTATCAATCTCTACCTACGCCTTATAACATTAAACATGGAAGTTTTCTTCGACTTAGAAAAAGATTGGAAGTTGAACCTCTTATATAAGAGTTTATCCATTTCTTTTATGGGAATCAATATTGACAAAAGGTCTACACCTGGCGAAATAGACCATCAAATTATTAAGCATAAAATAGGATGACCATAATATTTCCACTGTTCAAGTATTATCACAACAGTAGTTACAAATAGACAGAAATAAAAATTATTGACCAAAAAAACAGTTTTTAATGAATATATTTTACTGCTTTCACAAGCAAGATAATCAATGTTCAACAAGATGAATGGAGTGGATGGATATATGTCAATTAACAAGGCCACTTATGATCATCATTAATAGGTTAGTTGTCATTATAATCAGTACATCCTAAAAAGTTCATACAGAAAATGAAACAGTAGAGTTTCAATAAACAATAACAAACTTCACAATATGAAACTTGAAAGAGAATAAAAGACAGTGCATCTTACAACTTGCTCAACACAGGCCTTATACAGCAGTTAGAAAATACCTCCTCATATTCATATTGATCAGCACTTCTTTGAACCCGCTTCTCCAGTTCCATTAGCTCACTCCTTAGTACATCAAACCTTCGAACTTCATTAGACTTTGAATCCATAATGCCTGTACTCTCTGCTGATAGTTCATCATCAGCCTGCACTTAAAGAATGAATCTCAGTGACTTGGAAGATAAAATCATCTTTAACAAGTTTACAGTAATTTGAATTATAGAAGAAATTGAATAAATGACCAGCATAAGGAGGAGAAACAATGTGCAACAGTGACACGGAAGCAATTTCATTAATGCGCAAGTAGTCTCAAGAAGAGACAGTATGCAGTAAAAGGGGTTACACAAAGCAAGACGTCACTGCTTACATTTCAGGTGAACAGAATCATCGAAAAAAGTGATATTTGCTCCTTGCTTGACAACTCTAGACTGAACCATGTTATTACTTGCTTTCCGTAAAATTACACAGGTTTCCAATGATCCGTGCTTCAGTTTCTCTAATGAAAAAATCTAACGAAAAATTAAGCTTAAGTCTCCAATTGCGAAAATATTTGCCTAGTCAATAGTTTGGGCAAACATTGGAATATCTTTTACACAGACTGAAGTTCTAACTCAACCATCTCATTCAGCAAACAAAAACCAAAAGCAAGCATTTCCAGCTTCTTGAAGTACTGATACACAATGGGTAGTTTACATCACCAAAAGGAGAACTAGCCATGACTAACGAGCTAATCTATCACTAATGGTTGATAACAAGCATTTGAGCATGTATCTTCTTAACTTTGCATTATTTGTTTTTATAAAGGAGGTGTCCAAGACAACTTTCTTGAACCTCGATCATTCCACGGTACACACTAACTCCGTACCAGGTAACTCCGTTCACTAAAGCTAACACAGATGGGAAAAAATCACCTAACATAGTTGTCTCTCTGCTAGGATTTAACCCTTGGTTCTCTAAAGTTTGTCCCCTTTATTGACCACTAAGTCACACCCTTGAGTCATACCTTAACTTTTCTTGATAATGTGAGTCATACCTTGACTTCGCATTACTTGCAAGTTCAAAGTAAGCCATTTATTTATCTAGAATGAAAGCTAGAGCAATATGAAGTAATTAATAGTTTTTGACCCATCTCAAAGTTGCATGTGGAGGCAGAAGGAGGTACCACTCCATAGTATGAAATCGAAGTGTAAAAGAGGCAGATCAATGAATGGTGTTACTTGAGAATAACCTCAAGTTTGGTTCTAGTATAAAAGAGCTAAGAGAAGGACAAAATGCTCCCGCTCTCCAAATTATGAATTCAAGATGTAAAATTAATGAAGATGATGAAAACGGTCTGTATAAGAATAAGCACAAAATTTGATTCTTCTACAGACAGAGCAAAGGAGACGACTATGTTCTCTCTCACACACACACAACCACAGGAATAACTTATTTGCATAGAAGAAACACTTTTTGCAGAGAACAGGCAGTGCAAGAGAAATTAGAGAAGAGAAAGAAGGAAGCAGGTACGTACTTTTACTTTCACGATAGATGAATAAATCATTAAAACAAATTTATCCAATCCCTATGCAGATCAAAAAATAATATTCATCATTTCACTACTTTTTAATATTGAGAGCTATAAAACATCAGTTTAACACACACATAATTGAGAAGCATGTTCAGTGTTCAAAATATATGGCACTGCATTCATCTATCCATAGGGGGAAAACAGTTATAGTTGGATTCAAGTGACATATCAATGTCATATAATGGTACATGTTAGTCAGAAGCTCTACAATAGTCTTTTACAGGATAAAACCCTGGAAATGCCTGGAAAACTATACCATAAACTATTCAACAGTTTTAGATTTACCAAAAACACTTGGAAAACGAAATCTTACAAACTATTCAACAGCTTCAGAACATACAATAGGATGCATAGAGGAGATCATTTGCAACCTAGAAGGGAAAACTAAGAGGAGAGAAATGGAGCAATGTTAGCCCCTGTTAAGCATATTACGTAGTGAAGTACAATCAAACTCCCAATAGTTTGAGACTCAAAAGGCTTTGATCTTAAATTAATTAATAACCTCCCAATCAAAGAACCTAATGAATTTGAGATTTGATATATTACTGAAAACAAGGATTTGCAAAGATAGATGCCAAACTTTAAAATGAAGTCCAAAATATATAATGGTAAAAGGTAGGCAAAGAGACAGTTCAAAGGTATACGATATCATTAGGTGTCGATGATGCCTGGTCTACTGATTTGCTAGGTCGACGTCCTAAAAAGCTCCATAATCCCTGTATCCTAGCACAAGAATCCACAATAATAAGATTATATGCTTGGCCTTTATCTTCACAGCCCAAAATAAGAAAAAGAGGTGGGAATACCTGTTGTTCCCACTCCTATTTTGACCATCCTTGTTGTCCTTGCGTTTAGAGAACTGTTGCTTGTCACTACTTGATGATGTAGACATAGTAGCATCTTCCTCCTAGTTCATACATACATCCACTTCAGAGTATTTCGGATTTTTTTAAATAAGAGTGCAGAATTTTGTTCACTACAGCACATAATTTGTCCTAAAGACTCTAAAAGATTCAAAAGTTGGCTTAATTGCCTTATGCATGCAAGACGAGCAACCTGAAGATAATTATATGCATTTTCCATAGAAAACACTCGACCATTTTGTGTTCTGCAAGGGATAAATTTTGTTTTCTTTTCCCCATTATGCAGTGACAAATTTCTTTATTGGTCAAGATAACAAGCTTGGAACTTTTTAAATTCAATGAGTACTTGAAATAGCAGCAGCATTGCTACGCTATGTTTTGGCTTATTTGTTGGAAGTACGGAAACTAAAAAAAGCTTTCCAAAGATCTGAACTTCATATAGAACTTAACGTGTTAAGTCGTAAAGACAATCTGGTGACAAAATGAACCCCTTTGATAGGCACCTACTCATTTGCATGCCTCTTATTTTGCAGTGTTTCTGATATAATGTCAAGTTTCACTAAGGAGAATGATTGGCTTGCCATGCCAAGCTAAGGGGGGGAGCAAAGCTAATTTGAAAGTAATGATGTTGACCTTTTCAAGTAGCAGCCTATCATCATTCCATTTATGCTTTTGTATCTTAATTTGTTTTGGCAAGTTTACAGAGTTGTCTATCTATTCTACCAAAGAAAACCACATAAATCAACAGAAGAATTTTATTTTATTCAGTTGAAGTCTCCATGTCTTTCTTTCCCAGCAACAACTATTCATTAAAGTAATAACTGGAAATAAAAAGAGAAAGAAGGAATTGTATGGAAAATAAGAACTAAAAAAATAACCAGCTGTAACCCCCCCCCCCAAACCCCTCCCCCCCAAAGTTGCTTGGGCTCTTCACTTTCGATGCCGCACCCCGTGTCGAGTTCTCCGAAAATGCACTTCTTTTGGAGAATCTGACACACACCCGTTGACATTTTTGAAGAGTCCGAGCAACTTAGACCCCCCCCCCTCCCCAGCCCCATGTCCATTAAAAGATCAAAAAAATAAAAATAAGAGCACCCCCACCCTCCCCAAATACGAAAAAATCCAAAAAAGAATAATTAATAAATAATCTAGTGCATTTACGTTCCGATGACCAGAATAAGATATGCAATGGTTGAATACAAAAAATACAGTGCAGTTTTATGAAAATGTCAGGACTGAGCAGGACAATTCTGAGATGGCAAAAACTTGGTAAGACTTTCTTCTTTTTTTTTTTTTTTTGAAACTGGTAACTTAAACTTTCTTCTTTTTGAAATGAACAGCAGAAAGATACCTGCTGTAGGAAAGCTGCTTTCGTTCTAAATGAAACCTCAAGAAATTCAGCCTCCTTTTTTATTCTACGGATCCTTTCAAGGTCAGAACATGCAGCTTTTAAGTGCTCCTTCTGTGAACTAGCACTTGACATATGCAGCTCCTGAAGCAATACCTCTAGCCTTACCAAAGCCTCTTCGACACTCTCCAGTGCCTAAAATGAAATGCCCAAAAACTGTATCTTCAGATCCATAATTTAATCCTTGAGATACAGGAAAGAGGCATCTTACAATGTGTCATTGAAATCAAGGTGAAGCACTTTGACAAGAAATAGCAATTGATACAAAAAATATGATAATTGAAGGAGGCTGATTGCCTTTTACATCTTATACATCAAGAGAGGAAGGATATCTACACTTCGTTTGAAAAAAAAGAAACTGCATGATTACTTTTGTTTGGTATCAAGAGAACACTGAGAGGACGAACCTAGTAAAGAGAAGTTAGAGCAAAAAAATTTCATTCGAGTAATAAAGCCAGGGGAAACCAATTGAAGAGGAAGGCCTCACTCCCTCTCTTTCACATATAAAGGCTTGTGGCTTCAATTTTTTTTTTTTTTTTGACACTAGTAACATTGTATTTCAGTCAGTACTTGTGGCTTCTAATTTCAATTTTTTTAATCTAAATCCAACAAGTACCAACGGAAGTCTCAACTACTTTATCCTCCTATCAAGAGTAACACTAATTTTGAACAATCAGAGGTTGCGAAGATTCTTGTTCTATTTAATACTCCCACCATCCAATTTATGTGGCACTTTTCCGATTTCGAGATCCAAACAAATCTATCTTTGACTGTAAATTTTTCATATATATTTTAATTATTTGAACTATCAATTATTCTGACTTGTAGTACTTTTTACGTAGTTTACAAATATATAAATTTCATTGCAAAATAATTGAAGATTCCACACGCAAATTTCCGGTCAAACTTAAACTGTTTGACTCTCAAAAACGAAAAGTATCACATAATATGGGATAGAGGAAATAGTATTTCTTTTGGTCATTTTGCTTTTTTGTAAATGTTGTGGACAAATATAAAGATAGTGATGCTTCTTTTCTAAGGGCTTGAACTTTTTTGATTGAGAGTAACACCTTAGAAAGAAGACATCCTAAATTTGAGTCTCAATGCCATTTGTCATCAAATAACTCTACATGTTTGGTCATGGGGAAAGATCTCGACCTGCACTTATAAGGGTGTGTGTTAAGAACAACTATAAATTGAGAAAAGTTTCTCCCCGCTAAAAGTTTAAACTATAAGAAAGTGGTCTCATGATTCAACCATACAACTAAATAAATATAAGGAAGGTATAACCATATGAGAGCAGGAACTGGTTAGCCACTAGCACACATGTTACTTCTCCATTAAGGTCCTGGAAAGTAGTTGGTTGGATACTGGACTTATAGGCTGTCATTTAATACAAGCACTTCATCAGTTTCTTCGCTTTGGCAGTGAGGAGGGAGATTTTGACAGCTGGGTATTTGATGGAGAGTAGTATTACATTGCTGGTGCTTTAGGTGCAAACGTTCAGACAAATACATTGATCACCTCTTATTGCTTTGTAAGATGGCTAAATAATTGTAGATTCACTTCACGATTAGTTTTGGGGCTTAGTATTGCTTTTGGGGGCCTCTGCTAATTATGTACAGTTACAACAGCACATTATTAGTGCTGGATTAATAAAATTATTTTGCCTTTTCAAAAAAAAAAAAACTAAGATGGCTACATGATTGTGATGAGTAGTCACAGACAATGTTGTGTCCAAAGAAGGATGTGCTTCATAGCTCGACCTTCAGACGAAAGAAGAGAACATGTAGGTCATGGGATTTTCCCTTTAGCATGTGGATTCTGTGGAGGAGAGAAATAAAAGAGCTTTTGAGGGAACAGAACTGACTTTGTATAGCACGGGACATTACGTGTTGAAGGTTCTAGCTTGTACACGGGAATTTTCACAAAACAAAAAAGTTATTTACTTCATAAAAAAAACAGTTGAAGGCTCCTTATCCACCTTTATTTCCAAGGGAATTGGAGAGAACTCGTAAAGATTATCCCATCGCATGAGGATAAATACAACAGAAAATGCTTCATTTATAAGAGGGAATACCTTATCAAAAGAATCTGTTTCTTTCTTGATCTGTGAATAAGCTCCCACGCGAGTCCTGTCCATGTTTTGAAGCATTGTTAGCAACATGATTTTCATATCACATGTGATTTGAGTTTGTATTGCCAATGCATTTGACCAAAGTGCCATAAATTAATTAAATAAGTTGGACTTACTCAGACCATTTAAAATTTAGTGAAAAAATACAGTAACTTAATGCATTCATCACCCAAAGGTGTGGCTTAGAGGTCAATGAATTGGATACTAAATACACTAACAGACTAGAGTTCAATCTAGCATACTCTGATACCATGTTAAATGGTTTATATCGATCCATCTAAAAGATTAAGTTGATAAAGAAGAACACTTCTATTCATTTATTTAAGGTCTTCAACAAGGTAGACCAAGTACAGTACATGTCAATGGTGCAAAGTTTGTGTATGTTTCCTGAGAGATATAATTAGTTCCACAGCATTAGGATCAATCTATATCTGTTAATAGAAAAAACACCTGTCTAATGCCTTTTACAGACGGATGAAAATAATGATAACAGTCAGAAACCACAAAAAGGGAGAGTAAGGAAGAGAGGAAGAAAGTCAACATTTTCTTATTTACTTACTTCTCAATTCCTAGATCTTCCCTGCACTTCTTAAGCTTGTTGTGCCTGAAACATTCATGTTCACAAATTGTTACTAACTCCTGTATATTCACTTAATTGAATGGACTTTTTTTCCAGCTTTCTTACCCAGTTGAAAGAAATCTTGCTGCCTTGACATGAGAAGGGTTCTCCAGCCATTTACTATATTTGATGAAACTCTGGATCCAGTAAGAGCACACATCTAACACTACTGGAATAGCTTCTAAATTCGGAGGAACTTCTTGTTTACTTTTGTGCCCAGTATTGCGGATAGAATTAGCAGTAATGCCTGGATAAAAAGGAAGCCAGTCTAGCTCTTCACACACAACCTATCATGTAAAGATATTTCAGCTTTATGTGCCACATTAATATGTCCTAATGACAATTTCTTCACAAGAATGCTAACCTCCACGTACAGTTGATAAGAGCTTATTGATGCAAGTTGAGGATAATATAATACACTGCCCCCAATCAGATACCTGTTAAAAATTCAAAATGAGAAGTTGGATACAATGGAGCATACGATCAGTATAGGCTAAGATGAATAAACGAGGAACACAAAAATGTGTTACCTTATTAATTCTTCAATCGGCTCATCAAGAGTATCAAATCCATTTTCAGAAAGAAAAGCCTTTGTGCTTCTACCCAAAGCAATGAAGAAACCAAATATGGCCAGATCCTTTTCCAGAACCTGTATGATGTATCAGCAATAAATATAAAAACCCGACTGCTATGTACAAAATACATATTCAAGTGGGAAACGTGTAAGGCGAAGGCCTCAAGGAAAATACATATTCAAGTGTCATCTGTCACCATTTCTCAGGACATTTTAAGGTATCAAATGAGTATAAGAGCTTTGGTCCAACCTCGATACTCTCACTTGTGGTGAGTCTGGACCATATTCTCTCCCGATCTATAGCTCGTTGAAGCTGCTTTTGGACAAGACTCACCCAGAATATAACCTCTTCAGTTCCTGAATCATTTTGTACTCTAGATGCTGCAGCTCTGGGACCAAAATGGACAAGAAATTCTCTACGCAAACCAATAGGCTTCACAGAATGATAGGCCTGACGGAGAGGAATAAATTCGACAAGCATGTCCATCAATCTTCCAAGTGTGTCCGGAACAAGAGATGAGAATTGTGTACACGACAGTTTTGCAGCACCAAGTTTCATAATCGCAGCAACGCAACTGAGTGCAAGCATAAGGAGTGATGCATCACTTGCATTTCGAGGAGATAAAGATGTTTGCTTTCTGGTCCTGAACAAAGAGGATCCTATTTAAGCATCAATTAATACACAAATAGCTATGCAGGATACTAATGTATTCATAGTTCTTTCAGTAAGTACATACTCTGCAGTAGCAGCAGCAAATTGCTGATCCCTCTCGAAATAATTCACAAAGGTGGTAACCACTGCTGGAATTTGCTCAGACCAAAACCATTCATAAGCTTCAGGTTGCTTGGCTGATAAACTATCTCTAATCAAGCTCTCCAAAGGAGCAGATTGCCTTGATAAACTTCATTAATGCAAAAAGTATTAGATGTTATGTTTCAAATCAAAATGACAGTAGAGAGGGAAATGAGCTCTCCACGTCAAGTACACTAAAAATGGACGAGGATGAACCAACACAATAAAAAATGTAAGCAACAAAATCTATTAGTCCTTGAGGCCAAAAGTTCACAAATGCAAGTTTATGATATCAATAGCCTCCCATGGTGCCCAGATGACAGAATCGTCTAAGCAAAGAGTGTGTTAAAGTACATTTCAAGCTTCTACGCGCAAAATACCAATTCTAGTTTTCACCACCAATATAAATCTATGAGAGACAAATTAGCAATACATAACATCTGGAAATTGAAAAAAAAATAGAAGAAATAAGTCAAGTTTTTCAATCAAGTGACGTTAATATTTGCGACAAAGAGGTTGGCAAAAGGAACCTGCAGTTCCAAACTAAAAGTAATGGGAGAACATTCTACATGTTTAATCAACTTAATATAAGCATTATACATTATGATGCAGCTAATACATTCGCTGACATATACCAGAACCCAGTTAAGCATTCATCTATATGGTTGTGGAGGTAAACGTCAACAATCATCTTAAATCCTAGGACCAATATTTATTTATTTTGATGAAGGAATCCTAGGATCAATATTAAATAATGCACAAGTAAAACAAGAACTCATAGCACTGAATATTCTCTGCTGCTCTAGAGCAAAGAAAGAAACTTGATAAAGGAATTATAAAAGAAGATGAAACTTCATCAAAATAATTAAGCGAAAATAGTTTTAAAAAACTCGTGAAAGATAAAAACAAAAACAGAATTCAGGTGTACTAGCTGAATGACAAGGAGTTTCTCCTCAAATCCCCCACATACTTAGAGACTGAAAGAATCAGTGAGTAGCACTAGAAAATCAGAAGCTGTCACTGAACTGGTGGCTATCAATGGACAATCGTCATCCTGAGAAGAATAAACTTAAAAGATGTTCAGATTGGATTATTTGGAATTCCCCTCCAATGGTAGGACAATTCATTTGTCAAGATTGGTATGGCACATCGTAGATCTGGATGCCAACACCAGTTAACTGATATAAGAAAATTGAGTTCTTACTTAGCAGGAATGACTCTCATCAATGTTATAAGTGGAAATTGGCAAAATGTTCATTCAAGATCCTAGCATTATATAGGTCGGAAATAGACTAGAGTTCCATGTTGTTAGGTGGTGAGATAGCTAGAAGTGTACCACAGTGAGATATTTAAAAATAGTACTATGTGATGAGGTATAAAGGATACAGGTGTTAGAGATTTGTCTTACACCTCCCAAATTCTCAATAATTTCTCTTGTATCTCTTATTACTCACCTGGTCTAAGACCTTTAATGAGCATTTACACGCTTTGTATTTACCTGCGACATCCAAGAAAAGACATCCTTTGACCCAAGGCAGCCGAGGAGTTTAACGAACATAGAGATGGAAAGAGATAGATTTTTCCCAGCCTTTGTCAAATCAATTATCATTCGTTCTTTAATGAAATAAGAAACGGGCAGAGCTGCGACTATCAGGAACAAGCGATAGCCTATGACTAAAAGATACGGACTATCTATGAATGAACAGGACCAGAATGACAATCGACGAGATGAGCCTACGAAGGATTTCAAGTTCACACTAAGTGATTAGCATACTCACTTACGCAACGAAATTGAGTTGATGGAGTGCCAGTGCTCTTGAGTTATTCTCTTCGGTATCGCCTTCTTTCATCGTTAAAGGAGCCACAAGGCACTCGACTAGAAGGATTGATGGGTCGGAACTAGCTCTTGGAATGGATTCTTTTTTGATTGAAAGAGCGGGACAGAAGAGAACCAGAATCATATCCTCAGACATTCAGTGTGATCTTATCAGTGTCGTTGCCGATCATAGTCGTAGTGTATTAGATTAGTTGTCCGTCTACCTTGCCATGTTAGAACAGTTTGGCCTATAACAACACAACCTGAAAGGAAGTCACTCCTAATAGGAAGTTTTAGCCATCTTTTTTGAGGAGCGAGAAAAGAGAGGATATGAATCCCTATCCGAAATATTATGTTGGCTGATATACCAATAAAAAATATACATGTTGGCCAAACTTTTTTGTTGGTTTTGTGATCCGTTTACGACAATCGCACTATTGTCTGCAGCAAACTACTCAACAATAAAATTATTTAGCATAGTCACTAAAGAGTTTGGCATATGATATGGACTACTTTTACTTATTAAAGTACGATTATGCATGGAACATGCTTGCTTGTCATGGATGCCGATCCGCTTGGTGGGTAGGTGCTCAATAGATGTCAGTCACGGCCTACAGTGTTTGGGTCGTGACAGGCAGCAACATCAGTTATTTGTCCCCAGCACAAACATGTTTTGGCAGTCAAAATTGCTTGCCACTTTCAACCTACATATCCCAACAAGTTTATAGGTCGAAAATCTTTAATTTTGCCGCATCTTCCTTTATAATTTAAAATAATAAAAGAAGCATTACACTCTTTTGTAAAGATGCCCCTTCACAAAAAAATTATTGAGAGCTCTCAGAAGTTCTTCTTACAGTGGCTCAACAATCTGGAAGGTCACTAAAAATTAACCTGGTCGCGGAGGCTTTATAAGGAGCAGTTCAAAAAAGGGGACTCTTCCTATTGCTCCCAAAGGCATTCCCAATTATTTTCTTTTTTATAATCGAGAAATCCCCAAGGGTTAACCAGTAGCGCACACTTCAGAAAACGATGTATAATGGCCCGCCCCTACTTCACCAGTAATGAAACGTTCTTATAAAAATGATAAGACATGTGAAAACCACAAGATTCTAATGGTAGTTTAGATATGCTATACATATTTAGCCTATATGCAAAAAGTTTTTCTTTCTTACCTAAACTCCACGCTCCCAATCAAACACTGTCATAAAACATAGATGTAGATAGTATTTATTATGTATTTATGTATGAAATACTTACAGAAAAAGGATTACAGAAATGAACATATTGTCAGAAAATTAAAATGGGAAAGTATGACAATGTTTTAAGGATAGAGATTAACTTTCTTGTAAATCAAATCTGTTCACTATGTTTAGAGTTCCAATACTATGTGTTCATACTTCTACCTTTCAAACAAATCAGAAAAATGGGGGTGCCATTGAGGAAAATGTTTCTCATCAAAAATATTTTCCACAGGAAATGACATACCTTAGGAATTAATTTTCTGGATCATTTCTAATATTTGGTAGGATATAAAAGCAAGTGACATATGGAAAACAGTACAAGAAATAGGGGATGACAACAGTGTACTATGGATATCTTTGAGTGTTAAAAGGCTGACGACAATATATAAATGTTAACCGAAACAAGTGATAAAGTGAGAGAGTTAAAATATTTGTCAAGGAAAAAGACTTTCATCCATATGTGAGAGAATTCATTTTCCTTCTTTTGTTGGAAACCACTTAAACTTGTAAAAGACATTTTTCACAATTCAAGGTGACCAAATAAAGAAAATTTGGGAAATGCAGTCTATGATGCCCTATATGTAGTCAAAATCATCAATTATGCATCACTAGTAAACTGCAACAAGCAGAAGGCTATGCTTCTGACTCTTGATACACAGTTTTTCCATATTCCATTGAAGAGTAAAATGAATTACCTCCTCTGCGTGAAAACGTTAATATCATTATCTCTTTCATCTCCTCGAGATAAAATCTCATTTGCTGCTTGCAGTAGAGAGTATACAGATGCCTGAAAAGAAGTTACAATGAAATCCACCATATCAGAAAATAACATCACATGGTACAAAAATGAATATCTACATAAAACTACTGGTAATGAACAGAAATATAACCCATCAATAGCCCAGAAATCAAAATTCCAACGTAAGTAGTTTCAATTATCTATTCTTTATCAAATAAAAAAAAAAACTTTGTCAAAAAATTATCTATTAGTGATTCTCACCATCAAAAGATCTGTTTTCAAGTTTGTAGTGGGGAAAAACACACTGAATCTAAACAGTAAACACTAACAAAACATGTAGAGCAAGGTACAAAAATGAAGACTACAAAAGTTACTGACCTGATAAGATAGCACCTTGATCCAACCAGTTCTATCACCACCCAACCAGGCAGTTGAAAACCAGGATACCCTAGATAATGAGCCTTGTTGTCTAAGTCCTAGCTCAATTACTCTTGCAGCATCATGCAATGATTGGACAAGTCCAGAACTGTTCTCTTCACCTTGCAGAGATAGATCTAGTTTTAGTCTCATTTCCTCCATATCACTGCTGGTAGTTGGTCTGGAACTACCATTTACTGACACACCATCCTCAGCAGAAGCAAAAGGCAAAAGGTGTAATATCCTCGATGTTCGACGATTTATCTTACGTTTCATAGATTCAGATGTGCAGCTAAGATCACGATTTCCACCCTGCAACAAATAAAATTTTGTGTGGCATCTCCTCGTTGTATTGCATTGATTGTATATCAGGTGATCCAAGCCTACTACTTTCCTGCTGAAATAATAGTTTCTCACTGCTTTAACTGAAGGCCATGGACTAGAAGAACTGAAATATAAGAAACACAATCAGCCAAAAGTTAATGTAACATTACGAAGAATTTAATATTGATAAGATCAAATGGATATAAGATATTGTGGAAACTCCAATTTAATAGTAAAAGAATGATTAACTAGGACTTTTTCTGCCAAAAATTTACTAAATCAGTGATCAGCAATCCTCTGTATCTATGATCGACACAGCCTTTCAGGTCATTGTATGAATCTTCAACTTAAAGATCAAAATACTAATCACCAGATCTCTTGATCAATGTCAGGACACTATAAGTCAAGATGTCATTCAGGATAAACGGCAGAAACTTTAAAAAAAAAAAATGATAAGTAATCAAATATTTATAAATGCTTGCACTAAGCCTGTGCTAGAGAACCTAACTATAAATTGTGCAGATCTCCAATTGTATCTAAAATTGCATCAACCGCCTGTCCAATAACCAGGTTGCACCAGAAAGCTGGAAAAATAAGACATCTTTGTCTTAGGCTATGCAAATTTCTCCTATGGCCTCCAAAGATTTTGTAATTTCTTTCAAGTCAAACAATCAACCAATGGTATTCCAAATCTTTTGTGATTTTTTGCAGATCCATTCTTTGTTCCAGCACTGCAATAGCTCCCTAGGGTATTTTGGCATGGACCAGGACATGTGTAAGATTGATAAAAATGTTGCTTCATAGCTGAGTAGCAACTTTACAATGCAAGAAGAGGTGGCCAACATCTTCACACATGGGGCACCTACTACAAAACTGAACTTTCCTCTTTTGAAGGTTGGAATGAGTGAAACAAGCCTCTCTAACCACAATCCAAGAGAAGCAGGAGACCTTCAAAGGTGCCTTGCTAAGCCAATTTCCCAAGGCCAAAAAACCCTGTTGTTGCTTAATTCCAGATCCTGCAGCAGCCTCTGACTGTGA
This sequence comes from Solanum lycopersicoides, assembly GCA_022817965.1. Classification (NCBI taxonomy): domain Eukaryota; kingdom Viridiplantae; phylum Streptophyta; class Magnoliopsida; order Solanales; family Solanaceae; genus Solanum; species Solanum lycopersicoides. Next base: position 4,242,081 of record CM040626.1, read on the forward strand.
AGACGCCTTTGGGATGTCCCTTCCATCTAATAGAATCAGTTTGTTGCAGTCTAAAGTTATGCTTAGAAGCTGAAGCAAAAGACATACTCGTTCTACTTCCCAATCATTACCTTCCTTCTAAGTGAGAGATTTCACCCTCGTGTTGAAAAAAATCCTGCAATTACTACATTGTGCTGATTTAATAGTCTAAAAGACCCTTCAGGGTTTGCCTTCTAGGTCGAGCTCGTCGCACCGGGCTTGCCTAGTGCGGGTTACCTATCCTATGTGGTTTGCGAGCTATTGCATAGGAGCGGGGATTTTACCCTGTGCGCACCCAAAGGATAGCGGTTGCGGATTTCCCTTGTCATAAAAAAAAAATATTCTAAAAGTATCCGAGAATTGCTCTTAAAGAGGAGTGTGGCCCAGCCATACATCTGCCCAAAACTTCATTTTCCTTCCATTACCAACAATGAAGCCCATATTAGCCTCAAGGCTCAAAGTTGTTCCCAACACCCTCTAATATGCTTCCATGCCATGAGGTGTTGTGGCTACTTTGGTGCACCATTGATTCTCCATAGATAACTTTCCAACCAAGGTTCTCCTCCAGAGTGATTGATCTTCCTTATTGAATCTCCAGTGCCATTTCAATAATAAACTTTCATTGTAATGGCCTCAGGTTCTTGATTCCCTACCCCCCCCCCCCAACTGTAATCCATTTTACAAGGGCAAAGAATTACCCTTGTTTGTACCATTCCAGAGAAAGTCTCTCGGTCACTCTCTCCTTAATTTGTCCATACACTTCAAAACTGACTGTGCGGGGAAAAGCGACATAATGTTGGTAGGTAGGCAGTGCACTAAGAACACTGTTGATCATAGTGATTCTACCATCAAGAGAGAGGTATTGTCATTTCCAATTCGTCAACTTTTTCTCCATCTTTCAAGTATGTATATCCAGATTGATAATGATTCGTATAGTGAAACTTCAAAATTAAACCCATCATTCAAGATGTTACAATTTCAAGATCATCATTTCCGGACACATTAATGCAGGGAACTACCACAAGTAGGTAGTAAACACTAGCCACGATCCAAATTAGGGATAACATATGGGAAGGTTTGGGGGTGAAGTGAAGAACAATCCAAGTTCGGGTGGTGCTTACTAGTTTACTTTCTTTTCTTTCTTTTTCTTGATAACTGAGAAATCCGCTTTCCCAACTTAGAAACTCGGCAGATAATGGCAAAAATACATCCAGCTCTCTACCCTGCTCCACTTAAATAACAAACTTGGTTCACCAGTCAGGATTCAAACCCGTGATATGCGTTGAACGCATATCCCCATTTGAAACCAATCAAGATTCATTTTCTTGAGCCAAGGGTCCTTTGGGAACAGAGCCTCTCTACCCCACAAGAGTAGGGGTAAGATCTACGTACACCCCACCCCTCTATACCCCACTTGTACGACCACACCGGGCATGTTGATGTTGTTGTACTACTTTTGTTGTTGAGCTTGAACCAAGCTTAAGTGTCTCACGTATTAGCAAGACTGTAACAAACAATTTTCTTTATTCCTAAGCTTGTTATAACTCAGAACTGGAGTAGACAAAGTAACAGATTCAAGTTTTCCTTTAACTAAATGAGAGAGAGGAAGTGTTCAATCTCAGACTACGCGGGAATAAGAAACTCATATCATATGCAGCAGTATACAGAAATAAGTTTCGTAACTGAAAAACTCCTTCTGTACAATCAACCCCTTCCATAATGAGATAATGTCACCTCCCACCAGCAACAAGTACCAGGTAAGACTGACAAATGGGAAATATCACCCCGTTTTTTTTGTCTCAGCTAGAATTCGAACCTAAGACCTCATGACTCGCAACCACTTCACTAACCACTACACCACACCCTTGGCTATGACTTAAAACATTTTACCAGTACAAAAAAATGGTCAGTTTTACTCATCATCCAAATATTACAGTAAATTTCATACATATTATTCACAGCAGCAAGCAGATTTCTAGATATATAGAGCAACTTATTGAGTTAATTTAGGTTTAGCATCAAAAAATCCTACATAAATGATTTACAATTACAGCTTTTCGAATCAATTAACGATTCAACATGATGAAAATCGATCAATAGCTAGAAAACTGAAGCAGATAACAGAGGATGAAAATCACCTAGAGGAAGGAAGATTCTGATGGTGGAGCTTCAACGACATCAGCTTCAAAGATGATTTTGAGTGTTCGAAAAGGGAGAAATAATAGGATTAACTTTTATCAGAGAAATGAAAAATGCAAGCTGCAAGTTTATTTTTTGTAAATAGACGTGACACAAAGGGTTTATCCGTAGACGTGGGGAGACAATTCATCACATAATTCCTATGTCTCCATAACTACACATTTTATTACAGTGTTCTTTTGGGTTGCCCATCTCTTTGTTTCGTATTTATGTTGTAGCTTGATTAATTTTTTATGCATATTATTTAGTTTTTATTTTATAATTAATATTTATATAAAATTTAATTAATTCAAATTCACATCGGATAATACATTATAGAATTGTCTTCGGCATGGTTCAATTGGTTTGGAGAGTGATTATCTACACGAACGCTCCGGGATAGATCCCCTCAATGTCTTCTGAATCGAGTTTGTTGATAGGGCTGCGTAGTGCAATTTGCAGGCTATTACACAACGAAAAATTTATCCAATATGCACAAAGTGCTTACCATATAGTGCTCATTCGAAAAGAGAGGTTTTGACGGATGGGGATATCCTGAGGTTTCAAAAAGAAAAAATCATTGTAAAATTAAATTGCATCACATGTAAATAGTAGAGTTTCATATTTTAACAATCTTATCTTATTATATTTATCTATTTAAACCATTATTATTTTGATGATATTTTAACTATTTTTCGCTTTATATTAAAATTCTTTAATATTGAGTCGACTATACACAATTACAATCACTTAGAAATAAAAATTCATCAACTCAACATTACTATGTATTTTAACATGAAAGAAAGTAACACTTTAGATAGATTACAAGAATAATGGTTAATAGTGTTTTGACATGAAGAGAGCAATAAATAATTACACATTATTTATTATAAAGCTTTTTTATCTCATAAAATATTTTATATTTATATTAAAGATCGATTAATTTAATTTATCTCACACGATTTATAATCTACAATTAATATTTGTACAAAAATTTAATTAATTTGAATTCATTTCGTACATGACTCATTCACTATAGAGTAAAACTTTAGTAACATATAGATTAGCAGACTTTCATACTTTTAACTATCCTACTACATTTATATAAAGTTATCATCTTTTTACGAATTTTATGTCTTAATTATAATTTACTTTATATTAAAATGCACCTTAATATTAAGTTGATTATAAATTTATTATTAAATTAAAATAAATATTTATTACCTCAACGTTGATATGTGTGTTTTAACAAGAAGGGATTACTAGTTTAGCCAACTAATGAGAAATGATGAATAATTGAGTCATGAGATTTTAAATATATATTTTTTGATATTTTTACCATATCGTTAACTATTAATTCTTCCTTGTAATGAATTAAAATAACGAATTACTAATATGAGTATATTCAATTTCAATGTAATGAATAGAACAATTTATATTACCATTACTAATAACCATGTTAAGTGATAAAAAATATTTATAAAATATTAATCAACTTATATATTGTTTAAATTCGATTTATTACTTTAACATCAATATCTAAAATCATAAAAATGTTTCATTAGCATCAAATCAAATCTTTTATATTTATACTTTGTGAAATCAATATCTACAAAAGTATGACTTTCAACCCATAGTTGATTATTTCCAACTAGAAGACTGAGAGATGCCCCATTTGTAATTTCTAAACTTCTAGATTATTTTTTTCTTCATTTTATTAAGTATATTTTTTAATTATTTCCAAACATTGTAAAAAATATTTTAACTTATAAACACTTAAATTAATAAGTCAATCCAAATAGATTCTGAGTTATTTTAAAAAAGATTGTCACATTTTTAAATTTAATTTAACTATATTTTATTTTTAATGAAATAATTTATAATCACACAATTTATATTAGATAATAAATTTTATTATTTTATTTTGAGAAAAGTGTTGATAACACTCTTAAACTTGACACAATTATTATATTCATCCCAAACTATTGATAACCTTAAAAAACACCCTTTACTTGACTAACTAAACTTATATGTACCTCGATCACTCTCGATTTGCCACAAGATATAGTAAGTGGTATCAAACTCTTATATGACACGTAAATCTTAATTAAAAAAAACTAAGAGAAGTGTTGTAAACAGTCCAAAACTTGGCAAGAATTTAGGATTGTATTTCACTCATATTGTAAGATTAGGGTATATTTAAGTTTAATTAGTCAAGTAAAAAAATATTTTAAAAAGCCATCAATAATTCGGAGATGAGAATAATAATTCATATCTAATTTAACAGTATTTTCAATATTTCTCTCTTTTATTTTTCTTTCACAAATTTCGTATCAAATCAAACTCATTAGTTTCGCGGGAGTGTATTTGATGACAAAATTGACACAACAAATACCCAAAGCAAAGCAAAAAAAAAAAGAACAAAAAACACAAGGAAAAGAAAAGTTATGTGCAAACGAGCCCTTATTCCCTTCTCTTTCCTTTTGTTTCTCAGTCTTTCTGCGGACTGTATAATATGGTCCATAAATATACTTCACTTCTCCGAAATCTTCACTATATCGGCCGCAATTCTTCTTCTGGTATTGGTAATGCTCTTTCCACAATTTTTTTTATATATATATAGAGAGAGAAAAATTAATTCATATAATCTTCTTTTACTCCAAGGTTCTAAGTGTTGCTCATCCTATGGGTGAAATTGATGTTTAGTGTGTAAAATTATTTTATTTTGTTGTATATGGTTAGGTATAATAACTAATGAAGTAGGTAATATATGGTATTCCTGAGATTTCACTAGGCATGTTGTTACGGATGGGTGGAATTCCCTTTTGCGGAAAATTATACTCCCTCTGTCCTAATTGATAGGTCACTTTTCATTTTTTCAGAGTTAGTTTGCGCGAAGATTCTTCAAATTTTTTGAAATGAAATTTATATATTTAAAAACTATATAAAAAGTACTATGAATCACTATAATTGATAATTCAAAATGTTTAAAATATCAATGAAAAAGCTTACATCAAAGCTACACTTGTTTGAAATCCAAAAAGTGCCACATGAATTGAGACGGGGGAAATCTATTTATACGTTGTTAAAACTTCTTTTTTTTTGGATGTATATATATGATAGATATCGAACTCGCTTGGCTAGTTCACATGTTAGTTGATTTTGAACTCGTTTTAATGAAAATCCTGGCTCAACATCATATGATATTCATACAAGGTGGAAGGTTGGAGGAAATGTTTGGAAAAGTATATTGGTGACATTTTTTGGTACTAAAGATAGAAAAAAACATCTACTTTGTTGGTTAATATGGAGTAAAAGTTGGGATATTTGGAAAGGAAATGATGTCTGCTCATTTGTGAAGGAAAGCATTTTCTCCCTTTTTGCTGAAATACCAAATACCGGAAAATAATTCATTTTGAAATATATTTTTCTAGCTATACAAACACACCATTATGTATAAAGTACTCCTCTTCATTTGTATTATAGAATTAAGATCATTAGGAAGAATTCATTTGTTTTTAATCTTGGTTAAATGTGACAGGGAGGCCTGTTGTAGGATTTCTTGGTTATTCACTTCATTCTAATGCTAGTCAAGTTGGACGTCATACTCGTGATGAGAACATTGGCAAACTAAAACTAGCTCAGGACCTAGCTGGTTTGGTTCAGGAATCTTTGAACTTAGAGGAGAAAAAATCCCAAGTATATAAGAGATTGTTGCCTATGGTTGAGAAGTCGGTTGATAATTCGGGAGGTGTGAAACATGGAGCATCACTGGCACAAAACTTAGCGAACTTGGTGGAAGAGTCTTATAATCTTGATGAGTCTAAACCTATGAATCGTGTGGAACATAAAAGATTACTTGAACTACGGATAAAAAAGAGAGTTAAGGAACAGAATGTAAATGGGAAGTTTCAAAACCTCATAAAGAAAGTGGTTGCTAATCCAAAAACACTTTGTGATGCTTATGATTGTATTCGATTGAGTTCTAATGTTGATCTAGCATCTAATGGTGAGGATTTACCTTTTGAAGCCATGGCTGAAGAGCTTTCTAGTGGGTGTTTTGATGTTAGTGCTAACACATATTCGATCTCAACTAAGGGCGCAAAGAAAGAAGTCCTTGTCTTTCCAAATGTTAAACTGAAAGTTGTTGAGGAAGCAATCAGAATAGTTTTAGAAGTTGTCTACCGACCTCACTTTTCTAAGATATCGCATGGTTGTCGTAGCGGTAGGAGCCATTTATCTGCTCTTAAGTACATTCGCAAAGAGATAATTAATCCGAAGTGGTGGTTCACCTTGCCAGTTTGCAGAAAGCTCGACAATCACATCTTAGCTAAGCTCTTTTCGCTTATGGAAGACAAGATAGATGACCCTTTCCTATATACGATAATACGTAGTATGTTTGACTGTGGAGTATTGAATTTAGAATTTGGGGGCTTTCCAAAAGGACATGGTCTCCCACAAGAAGGAGCATTGTCTCCAATTTTAATGAACATATATCTTGATCTCTTTGATCACGAAATGTACAGGTTGTCAATGAGATATGAAGCTATTGATAAAGGATCGAGCGCTGAAGAAAGTGCGCCCAACTCTGTGTTACGCAGTTGGTTTAGGAGACAGATATCTGGTAATGGTTCTCAAGAATGCCATGATTTGGCCTACTCTGAAATTAGGGTGCATTGTTGCCGGTTCATGGATGAGATTCTTATTGCCATCTCTGGTCCCAAAGACGTGGCTGTTGCTATCAAGTCTGAAACTGAAAATTACTTTAAGAATTCTCTTTATTTAGAATTTGAAAATGAAATAGATGTTTTTCCATGTGATGGGTCTACTGACATTCGCTTTCTGGGTAGTGTGGTTAAAAGAAGCCTGAAAGAGAGTCCGGCTGTAAAGGCCGTTCACAAATTGAAGGAAAAAGTAGAATTATTTGCTTCACAGAAAGAGCACTCGTGGGACACTGGGACAGCAAGAATTGGAAAGAAATGGCTGGCTCATGGGTTGAAGAAGGTAAAAGAATCAGAGATTAAGCATCTCTCTGATGGTAGTTCCCTTTTGAGCCGAATTTCGTGTTTTAGAAAAGATGGGATGGAAACAGATCATTGGTACAAAGTCTTACTAAAAGTTTGGATGCAAAATAAAAAGGTTAATTGCGAAACAAACGAGGATGTTATCTTATCTAAACATATAGTTGAACCGGCTCTCCCTCAAGATCTAAGAGATTCGTATTATGAGTTCCAGAAGCGTGTTCAGGAATACATATCTTCTGAGACAGCTTCGACTCTTGCCCTGTTGCCAAACTCCAACTGTTCATCATTTACGACACAGATCATAGCTCCAATCAGCATCATAATGAAGCGGCTTTTTCGATATGGATTGACAAACTCCAAAGGTTATTCCCAGCCATGTCATCTGCTAGTTTTTTGGGATGACAATGAAATTGTTGACTGGTATGCAGGTTTAATCTGCCGGTGGCAGAGATGGTACACCGAGTGTGACAACTTTAATGAGGTAAAGCTCATTATTTGCAATCAAGTAAGGTTATCTTGCATCAGAACTCTGGCAATGAAATATAGGATCCATGAGAGTGAGATAGAGAAGAAATTTGATTCTGAATTGCGCAGAATTCCTGCAACTGAAGATCTGGAGCTTGAGATAACCAGTGAAGTAACAAATTCCGAAGCTGTTGATAATGACGCCTTAATGTATGGAATAACATACAGTGGAATATGTTTATTCTCTTTAGCAAGAATGGTGAGTCAGTCGCGTCCTTGCAATTGCTTTGTTATAGGATGTTCAGCTGCAGCTCCTCGCGTATACACTCTTCACGTGATGGAAAGACAGAGATTCCCTGGTTGGAAGACTGGATTTTCTAATTGTATTCATCCCAGCTTACATAGAAGGCGACTTGGGTTGTGCAAACATCATCTGAAGGATCTACTTCTTGGTTATATCTCGCTTCAATCTATTAATTTCGGTGCTTGGTAAGGAAACGACTTCCCTTGATGCGAAGTGGTACACTCAATAGTTGGAGTAGATGGACTGGAGAAAACAGGAAGATGGAAAAATCTTGTAATTTTTTTGAAGATCTATCTTTGTTGTCTTTATGTGATTGAATTACATTCATCATTATCATGGGATTATGATAATGTTTTGACTTCGGAATGTCCACACCAACTTGGCTGTGTCAAATCAATGGTAAAAGTTCAAAGTTTCTTAGGTAGCTGCCTTGAAGATTCTATGAAAGTTGTATGTTGTTGGTCTGATACTGAGAACACAGATTGTTCAAAGAAACTAGTGTGAAGGTAAATTCATTTGGTCGATGAATACGAAACAAGTTATCCATGTATTAGTTTCCGTACTACTTAAATTAATATGACGTTTGGTTGACAATATTAAAAACTGCATAACCAATACATGTACAAGTTGGTATGAGAAAATCTATGTATTATTTTATTGCATAACTTTAGCCAGCTACGAAACGACCCTTGAATGCTCAATGAAGTTTATCTTCCTGCTTTCAGTTTAGGCTGTTGTTACATTATCTTTTTGTGTATTCTCAAAATTGTGAGAAGTGTACATTTTGCAGACAAAAAGTTAGTGAAACAAACCGGGATTTTCTTGCAAAAAAAAAGATGGTGAATCTAATGAAAATGAATTTAATTTACCTAAACAAAGATTAAACTTGTAGATGGTTGATGTACAAATTTGAGCAACACTGACGGCACATTTTACATGCCAATGTTAAATATATTGGCTGAAAACTGGAATATTTGCGTGCAAACAAATATAAACACTCGAACAGAAATAAATCATATGCTTAAGATTTTGCCTGATGAAGTTCTTAAATCTATACCCAAAAGATAGGGTTTTAAGGTCTTCATATACGTTCCTAAACCCCACTTTTGAGATTACACTGAGCAAACAAATATTGTTGGGAGGTTAATATATCTGTCAAGCCACATATAGCTAATGTTGTGAAAGTCTTGAGATAGTTCAAGCCTGCACCAAATGAAGAACATAATCATTCTGCACGTTTCTAAGCATCTTAACAGTTGAATGAAAACCAAACTTGGTGAATATCAATGACTCCACAGACGAAAGCCATAATGTTCACCAAACTCTGTCAAAAGTCTGCATAGAATTTACAGAAATGTTTAAAAGGTTTGCCGTTATCGATATTCACTTGTTCATAGACTTTCATCAGGATTGGTTGAGGATTGTCCAAGTTTCATATATTACATCAAGTCATACGTCTAGTCAATCTCCTCATGAGGTGAAAAGAAGATAAGTTGGAATCCCCAGAACAAGAAACAAATATGTACAAACTACTTATACATGGTATCAGATCTACAACATCACCACACTTCTCAAGGAATCATGAATGCGCATTAAGCAACTTTTGGTAGACCAAATCGATAAACTGATTGTCCTGAACAAGCATTAGAAGCACGTCTTGAACCTTCTCTCTGCTTAGTGTCACACTTTGTGGAGGAATCTGAGTAGAAGTGAGAAATGGAGGCGAAGTAGGTGGTCGGAAGGGTTGAACTAGAAGTGTACCATGTGGGCGTTGTGGATTCACATGAGGATAAAGGGCGGGAGTTGATGTAGCTGAGGAGAAAGAAGTTGTCACCAATACAGGAGACACATGAGGTGTAAAGAAAGAAGGCTTCACAAGATTTGCAGGGTAATTAGTACTATTGATCAGGTTAGCAGAATCGCGGCGTGACTGTGGAGGAGGTGATGGAGCTGACTGAACAGGTAATGAGACTTGCGAAATTGGAGCAGGAGAAGGCAGGGGACTTGGAACTCGGGGTGATGGATCAAAAGTTGGAACTGGATAATGATATGGCAGTCCAGAGTTCACAACACTTGAAGAGGTATGCCCAATAGTTGCAGCACTCTGCAACAACAAAATTAAATCTCAGGACTTTTCTACACACCAAGGAGGAGGAGCAGTAGGGGAAGACTGCCCAGTATTTTAAAGCCAATGTTTACTACACTAGAAGACATTCTTATTGATCTTCCATGATGCATTCATCTACTAATGCAGCCTCATTCATATCCTTTAGGAAAAGATGCATTTTATTCCCCTAACTAGACTATCTCAGAAAAGCCAGGCATAACCTCGTTTTCTTCAAAACATCTCTCTAAAGCTGCTAGTCTCCAAGTGAAGCCCTCAAACAGTTTCAGTTAGCAACAGAGAATAAATTCTTGGATTCTCGGGAATTTTATATTCCTCACAGAAGAGATTCCATACTATGATTTCTCATATTCATTTCCATCCACTTGGAATCATGATCATCATTAGTCAACCCATAGTCATCTCTTTTGGACATAAATGTTTCCCTCAAATTCCCAGGATAGAACAGTGTTCCTCATTTTTATTTTTATTTGGGAAGGGGGTGCATATGCAATTAAATCACCTAACTAAAAAATATATCCTGGTAATGGATGGTCTCTGCAAATGATCAAAGAATATACATGCATTACAAGTTGTTAAAAGAATATAGCAAAATCTTTGACCAAGAAAATCTCAGGCGGCAACATTTTAAGAAAATGTACAGGGGCGACTGGAGAAGCCAACAGATAGAAATGTACAAATAAAGCAAATAAGGTAGACAGCAGACAGGGGCTAAACACCATTAGGCAATAAACAGAAGCTTCTTTTCAGTTTAAAGTTCATGAACAGATGCTAAAGTTTTGAACTTGACAGTTTTAGATGTTAGACGGGAAATTATACATCAATATCATAGGAGGGTTGAGTACATAGTACATACATTGAAAAAGTTCATAAAGGAAGAATCATCAGCACCAAACCCATCCGTAGAGGTGGTAAATGCTGGTCCAGATGTCCCTTCTATTGATGTACTCATTGCGACCACCTCATGTTCTGTAAACTCACTGCACTTAAAAACATCAGGGAAAAGTTAAAAATTAGAGTAGAAACAAAACTGCACCAAAGAAGGGGAGAAGATCAAGAAACACAGAAATTAATAGCTGAGAGCAACAAACATTGACCTTTTTTTATAAGAGCAACAAACATTGATTTAGTCACCCCTTATGGAAAAATATGCTGACAAGGGAAAAATGACAATGGATACAAGATAACAAAGTCATTGATTATTTCTCTACTTCCTCTTTTCTTCCATAAGTGCCTTTGCTTAAGTTGGATCCTGAAGATCTATGAGAAATCACAAATGAAAGATCAACTCTAGGAAAGTAAAAAGTTCAGATTCTGCTATATGTTCTCTCCACAAACAAAGAAATGAGCAGGAAGTGTTGCCAACAGCATCCATATTATTGACTCATATTCATTTTGGTTAAAGTTGTCTCACTTACCATGATAGTTTCCTACAGCCAATAGGAAAACTCAAACCTGAAGGTTAACTAGCTTACGTTTAAATATCTTTACTGAAAGTAAAAGAGACATCTGCTTAAGTAACTACTAAAACCAAATAGGGTCCAGTGTCTATAAGCCCTTTTGGTGAAAATTTAGACTATTGTGATATGTACTCCTTATATGCATAACTTAGAAAGGGGAATTAGATAATTTCTTTGCAGTCTTTCTCTTAAGGATGTAACAGTTTTTGAAGAGGGGGGGGGGGGCACTAGTATTTAATTGGAAAGTATATTGGTTTTATCATCGAATTAAAAATTAATTAAATGTACATATTTTAGAAGAACGACTTGATTGATGAATATATTGAAGTAAAATAGGATAGTTCTAGCGGAGGAATGCTACAAAAGTGGAACAAAATATGATATGAAACCTATCAAAGTGACAAAAAAGTTCTACAGACCAATTCTAAGGCAAACAAGGTGTTTATTTATATAGAAGTGAATGTTGGGCAACAAGTGCCGTCAAAATACAGATGTTAGGATAGATATATCATCATACAAAATTAGACATGATTAGAAATGATCCCATCCCCTAGAGGGTGCAACTGTCATTGCATAAAGCATAACATGAGAGAGATCATCAGAGATGGCACCAATTAATCTCACGGAGACTTCCAAATTAACTACTCTGTTGTCACAATGTTGGGATAGTTAAGAGTGCTAAAAAAATAGATGGAATACATTCACCGATTCACATATCAAAGGAAAAAATCTTTGAAGACCTAAAATAACTTGGAATTCATACAAACTCAACTAAGAACATAACACAACACTCAAAATGTTGAAGGTACTAATCTGCGTATTGATATTCACATAAAATAATACATGTATGATTGCACAGGAACCAACAATTGATAATCACAATTTTGCAGAGATTATTTTTCTTATGCCTCAGATCAAACTGATTCTTATTACTTATCTTCTATCATGCTGTAGCAATGAAACAGTTGCTTACCATGTACTAAAATATGGAAATGTTATAGCTTCACCAGAAACAAGAATATTCATGAGTTGTGGCAAATAACTTGTGCTTATAAGGAAATCACTTGACAAACATCTTAATTTACAAACAAAAACAAAGGAATCAGGGGAAGAATCAATGACACCGCACCTTTTTCTTAGCTGTGGCTTCAGGGGAACCTTTGAGTATTCACCTAAAATTCTGGAATCCACCACATCAAAGTAAAATTATACAAGTTGCAGATTATGCGCCATGATTACGTAAGAAAAATGACCCAATTACTTCACATGCCCTGCACCACTAAAACAAACTAACAATAAATCGTCTTTGATGTCATTTCCATCAACCGATATAACAAACTTCTTTTATCAAGTTAGTTACTGATATAACACAACAACTAACTGGTATTCCTATAAGATAAATGCCATTATATCATGTAACACAAAGACGAAATGGATTCCATACAAATTAGACACCTCCATTAACAAAAACTCAGAACTGAATACTTAACAGAGACTGGCAACATAAACAACAAAAACAACATACCCAGAATAGTCCCACAAAGTGGGGTCTAGGGCGGGTAGAGTGTACACAGACCTTACCCCTACCTCAGAGGTAGAGAGACTGAGGTAGAGAGACTGACTGTTTCCAATAGATCCTCGGCTCAAGAAAAAAATAGCCCAAAGAAACTGGCAACATAACCATCGCGCTAAAATAAATGTTAGATGTCATTAAGATCACATATTTAAAGCCTAAGGTATGTCATAATTTGACTAAACAAGCTTCGAAATTTAAAATATTTCATTTATAGCAGCCTTCAACCTAATGCCTTTTGATAGAAAGACCCTGTCATGGTTATCCTTGACAAAGACAACTCATACTACCATCCATTATAAAATCAATTCAGCCCAGTTACAATAATAACAATCAACCACAAGTAATTCGAAACACAAGAATAATAACCAGCCCTTGACATTTTCTCTAAGTAGGTTGTTCACTTATTTTTTTTGCTCTCTATCATAAATGTATACAAGAATAGTTCAACTGAAGAAGATGCCAACCTGCCAAAGAGATCTGCAACCTCATCAATTTCATGTGCATTGTAAAACCAAATACCATTGACTTCTTGGGCTGCATTGCGATACAACAAGTATGGAACCTGAACCTCAAACTCAAAGTCTCCCAAGATATCTTCCACCATATTTTCTGCTTCATATGAACTCAGATGTCAAAAAGGAAATCATTCATATGAGGCATTACATTCAAACATCATAAAAGGGACAAATTAAAATAAAGAATTCATAATGTTTTGTCCTATGAATTGAAAAGGAGAGCCTGCGATATATTATTAAAAGAAGAAATGGGATAATACCTGCACTCCTGCGGTTCATAACAATGAACTGGAACCTTGGCTGAGCACTCCTAAAATAACATAACCAACAACAACGATATCTGGTAATTCAACTTCCTTAGGCCATAATCCATCAAAAACCATCAGATTCCCAAAATATTACATGAAAAATAACCTAAAAACCAAAGAAGCCATCACATAATTATATGGTATTTGCACAGCGTGATAATAGTTTGAACAAAAGCTGAATTACCTCTCCTATGTGGTTTGCGAGCTATTGCATAGGAGCGGGGGTTTTACGCTATACGCACCCAAAGGGTAGCGGCTACGGGTTTCCCTTGTCATAAAAAAAATAAAAAAATAAAAATTAACTTTAAGGGGTGGTTTGGTAGAGTGTAAACCATTGCATTACTAAAACCTAGAAATCCATAGTATTAGTAATGCACACCTTAATACACAATATAGTGTATAACTAATGCATAGATTGGAAAAGAGTACCAAGCAAGGTACTAGTAATAGACATGTCCAATAAATGCATTATTTTCCTAATACACTCTACCAGTGATTCCTCGGTTCCTAAAACGTGAGGTGAGCTGCTGATTCTACTCTTGAGTAGGCTTGTCCAATCCACAAACTGAACCAGTCCGGCACACTAAGGGGGTGGACTGATATTGGGTAACCCACCAACCTAAACTCCATGAAGGGGAGTCTGGCCTGTGGGACTTGCTAGGCCAGCCACATAGCACAAGGCCCATGGACTGAACATTGACACCATACCAAAACATTCACGGTTACAAATTAGAATAGTTATTGCTTATTTATACGGATGAGAACTACGTCAATTTCAGAAGCAAAACGAACCCACCAACCCTTTTAAAATAGATGTGCTTGTTTGGTATCTAGGCAAGTTAAGGATATTAATTCAAGTTTCAATGCATTAAATATTGTTCATATTTCTAATTTCTTACTATTGTCCAATTTCTTTCTTGAATTATTTTTTTATTTATGTTCATCTACTTGTGTGTAAGTAAGTTATTCTACGGGAACACAATTTTCTTTTATATAAATCGTCTCTAGATTCTTCAATCAAATTTCTTAGTGGAAAAAAGGGGTCCGAGACTATACCCCTCCCAAGGGTTTAAGGTCAGGTTTGGGCTGGTTCACCCCCACTGGGATCAACTCTGAGCCCTTGAGCTCCTAAATTGGGGCTAGACCAGTTTGGCTTGGAACTTTGGCATGAATATGAATGTTCAGACAAGCACCATACTGAAAATACCTGCTAAATTTGATACACCGCCATGTGAAACAAAGGCAGATATAAACACTTCATATTTAAATATAAAACAAAACCAGATACATGGAATATTGCAAGCATACCTCTTAACTACAAAGAAAGAACCTTCAACCTCCTTGCGGCTCTGAAATCCAAATTAAACATTCAATCAATTTATCCTTTAAGACAATATTTCAAGAAGACCCATTGATTGCATCATAAATAGGCAAAAAGGCGGGAAGCAGGAGTACACAGCGGATCCCTTGGAATATATTTTTCCAAAACATCTAATTTACCACCTTTCCATCCAATGATGTATATCATGACAATTGCGTCCAAGTAGAGCAAAATGGAAAGTGAGATTTATTTGTTGATTGCAACTAGCTTAGGATTAAGGCAAACTTCGGTGTTAAGATTATTTCAGCAAGTTTTCTAAGTTAATGCACATATTAAAAAGTATACACCGTGACTTTCTAAATCACGCACAACTGAATCAACATTCGATACATTCTGCAACACATCATAAGACACGAGTTTTTAAAGTAACAACAGAGAACTATACGGAGATCAATTATGAAATTTACTCTATAGAACTATCCATAGGAACTTTAATGATCAAATCCATCAAAATACACAGAGAGATCAATGTATACTTCTAGAAATCACTCAAATATTCACATATATCTATATAAAACAAAATTACATACACACGGCAACACACAATAAGACACTAGTTTCTGTAAAACAGCAAAAAGCAA
Organism: Solanum lycopersicoides; assembly: GCA_022817965.1. Classification (NCBI taxonomy): domain Eukaryota; kingdom Viridiplantae; phylum Streptophyta; class Magnoliopsida; order Solanales; family Solanaceae; genus Solanum; species Solanum lycopersicoides. Next base: position 4,258,016 of record CM040626.1, read on the forward strand.
AAAACTACAAGGAGATCAATTATGAAGTTTACCGTGTAGAACTATCCAAAGGCACATTTTTTACAATCAAATCCATCAATATACACAGAGAGATTAATATGTACTTGCAGAAATCACTCAAACATTCACATATATCAACATAAAACAGAACTTCATACATACCACAACACACAATAAGGCACAAATTTTTGAAGTAACAGCGAACTATAAGGAGATCAATTCTGAAATTTACTGTGTTATTCCAAAGCACTTTTTACAAACAAATCCATCAATATACGCATAGAGACTCAGATATTCACATATATCTACATAAAACAAAATTCAATACTTACTGGATATTAAAACAATGAATACTACTATGCCAAATTTAATTCAACAATTATCACACCAAATTAGCCTCTATTTCCTAAACTCGATAATATATAAATCTCATTTTCAGAAATTTAACCGAAAATTAAGTTTACGAACCCATTGATTGAGGTCGATGTTGAACTCGTACAACGTAACATGAGCAGCGGTGATGAGGATCTCCTCAATACGCGGATCGATTCTCTGTAGCACAGTGAGGTTTAGCATCTTCGTACTTCGCTCATCCAGATTCGGCATTAACTTTGAAGTCGACGACATCTTCTTCTATTACTTTCCGATTGATCGTACAGAAGCAGATAGATTATAGAGAGAACCGGAGAATCGATTTGTCGATCGGAGAAGAAAATATGGAGAAGTGGAGAGTGGAGTGGGAAGAGTATTTTTTTATTAATAAATGGTCATGAGAAATTTCAAAACTAATAAGAAAAGTGACACTCAATTTATGTGTAATTTCAATCTTCGTAATTAAATAAATGAAAAAAAGGATAAATATATCCTTAACTATCGTAAATAATATACAGATACCCTCCATCATACATTTGAGACATTGATGTTACGATCCAAAAATACACCCTAGAAGCTAGGGATAACCCTCGGACCGTGACGGGGCGTACTTGACCCTTTGGGGTCTCATACAAGCCCTTTAACTATCGTTCATAACATAAGACATGAAAAATAGTGCGGAATTTAAAACTTTTCACGAATATTTAAATAAAAGAAGTCTTTTATAAATATTTAGAGAATCTCATCGTCACAAGCCAACTTAAAGACACGACATAGAATCTTAGGGACACGGCCCTTTACATTAAAAGAAAAATATATAATAAGTCTTAATAATAAAACTAAGAAACATAGAGGACATATCAAATCCTGAGAGAGTAGAATTCCCAAGCTTCAACTTCAACCGTCCAAAAACTGGAGCATATATGTCCTTCACCCTAACAAAAGAATAAATAGGGACATGTGGCGCAATCTTCTCCGTCGATAAATGTCGGATCGATGGATAAGATTATGACACGTGTATGTCCGTTAGTATAAAGGGCATATGTGTTCTAGTTTTTGGACGGTAGGGGCACCAATGTCCCAAAAGTATGACGAAAGATATTTACGTACCATTTACGATAGTTTTGAGATTATTTATCTGTTTCCCTTAAATAAATAGCATAGAATATGTTTGTTTTTTTTTGGTTATATTATAGCGAAAATAGTTAAATCTCCTGTGTCTATTAGTTGATTCTAACTACACATACTATATGGATTCTTTTACCCCTAAACATTTTATAAGTAGAAAATATGTATCTCTTAAAATGTCACATCTAAATTTGGGTGTGTAAGTGATATTGTAAGTTTGATTTGTGACCTTAAATTTTTTATTTTCTTAATCTTCGGTTGAATTATATTTTTTTAATAAATATCAACTTTCATATACCATTTTTCAAGTTGAAGCATTTGGACCCTTCTCAAAATTAGTTTGTGAATTTCATGTTATTAGATATTCACCTACTTTAAAAATTTCAATTTCTTAATTTAGGTGAAAACAATTTCACTAGTGAATTTTCATACACAATTAAAAAACGTTAGTGGAGCTGTAAAACTCGTACATGCATATGAATTTATTTTTCAGGCGAAAATTGGTAATTTAGTCATTTTGGACATTTAGATATTCATTTTATGGATTTTCTCCGAGAACATCGGCCAAATTTGAAAAATTGAAAGACTCAAAGAATATTTGGACGAAAGATATAAATTTAATTGGTGAAATCCTTAAAAGTTTTGATAATTTTCAAAGTTTTAAACATATTGATTTGACTTACAATAATTTGAAATGAGAAATTTCATTAGGGTAGTTTATATTAACGAATATAAAGATGATGTTTTTGGGTATGATCTAAACTTGAGTTTCTTCAATTTTGTGCGTTTTTGCTTCTTGTAATAAAAAAGGTGAAAATTTAGTTGTAAAAGGGGCTAGCTTGATGTGTTGTTTATTTCATTTTCTCAATCAGTTTTTGTTTATATTGTTCCTTTAGTGTTGTTTGCTCAGACTTTTGAACATTTAGCTATAAAAAATATTAATGTCTAATTTAATTCCATGTTAGTTGTAATTTTTACAATGAAATTGATTTTTTTTAAAAAGGAATGAGATAGCATTAGTGATAGCTGAAAGGTAAGGTGAGTCCATTTTATTTTCCGGCAACTTAAATCCAGCAAAAAGTTGAAGAAGAAGAAAGAAACGAAAAAAATAATAAATTAATAAAATACATTATTAGAGTAAAAGGTAGCATTAATAATTTAGAAAGTCAAAAAAGTTAATAGGAAAAAGGAAATCTTTTTTAAAGTTAAAAGTTTTAATTAAAAAAATTGCATCTCACTTTATGTGAGAAAGTGAACTACACTCAGAGAGCAAATAATTTAACTTTAAAAAAGTTTAACCCTGATTAGGACCAAGTGTATACTTGAGATTTTAGATACAGAGGTTAGATCATTTTCTCTTATATTATATTTATTAACTTAAAAAATTATGTATATTGTCATTAATCTATTAGATGTTACTAAAAGCGGCAAATTTTTAAAAGGGAAAAACTCAAATATATTATCAAATGTTGAGAAAAAACTTTTTGTTCATCTGTGTAATTTTTCCTAAAATAAGATTTATTCATGTCATCATTTATTAATTAAAAATAATTTTAATTTTACAAAACTATTTTTTAACGTGGTCTATTATAATTCGGTCATGTCATGTCATTAACTTTTTTTAAAGGAAAGAGACACAAATATGTCATCGAACCTTTTTTAAAAACTCATATATGTCATCCGTTAACCAAATAGTTCATCTATGCCATACAAATCATAATTTGCTACATGTAAAAAATAATTTTGCAAAATCGAAACTATTTTCAATTAACAAATAATGAAATGGATGAGCATTTTCTCAAACAAAATGACATAGATGAACCAAACTTTTAATAGATGACATAGATGAGCGTTCTCAAAATAATAAAAATTATGAACGTTATCTCAAAATACTTTTTCAAAGTAATTTTAACTAATTTTCAAAGAGTAATTAAATTACATTAATTTAATATTTTAAAATAAAAAAATTAAATATTCAAAAACTAAAAAAAAGTGCTATTAATTATAACTTTTTTCATATTAATATGATAAAAAAATATATTTTAAAATATTAATATATCAAAATTCATATTGTTTGACTTTTTTTAAAAATGATTTCGGATAACAACTAACTTTGAAAGTGCTTCGGTAAAATCAAGCTCTTTGATTTGTACACTCTTCCAACTAGTAGTTACTCAAGATTAAAGAGCTATATCAATTTTTGATGTTTGTTAGAAATTCAGGGTCAAGGAGGAGAGTTGTTTTATCTCAATTTATCATAATTGGAGTTTTCTTTTCCTAAAAAGAACACACAAATAATCATATTTGATGAATCATTTCTCTCTTCAAAAAAGAAATTAAATTTTATATGTTTGGACTATATTCATGAGACTTGTTTCTCATGAAAACATATAGAGATGGTAATGGAGTGGGGCGAACGCGAGGCGGGGCGGGGCAGTTTAAGAATATACTGGCGGGGTGGGTTGAAGTATTTTTTTAAAAAAAAAATGTGGGGCAGGTAAATATGATTTTATGTGAGTTTAAACGTAATTTAATTTTTCTACATGGTATAAGAGTAATAAAACATTATTTACAGAGATAATTTCTTTTCTTTAAGGGTATGGTTGGTATGAAGTAAAATATTTTTTCGGAAAACAAACAAACTTTTAACTTATTTTCTCATGTTTAGTTGGTGTGTAGAAAATATTTTTCAGAAAAGATTTTTGTGTGTTTCATTTATGAATGAAAAATATTTTTGAGAAAATATCTTTTATTTTTACTAGAGAATAGAAAATAATTTTTGAATTTTAAAATTGAAAATATGGTTTCAAAATAAACTTAAATTTTCTTGGGGGGAGGGTGGGGTCGCGGAAGGTGAAAAATAAAAATTTGAAATTAAAAATATTTTTTGAAAAGAACCTTTAAAAAAAATTAGGGGTTTGGTATATTTTAGAAACAAACTTTAATTTTTTGATTTTTTTTTGGGAGGGGGAGGGGGGAGGGGGAGGAGAGTAGGGGGGCTAGCGGGGGAGGGTGTGGTGAAAATAAAAATTTTAATTGGATATATTTTTCAAAAATAAACTTAAAATTATTTTTTGGTGGGGTAGGGGGTAGGGGATGAGGGTGGGGTAAAAAATTAAAAATTGAAGTTGAAAATATATTTTTTTTAGAAAAAGCTTTTAAATTTTTTTTTCAATAAAAAGAAATTGTAATTTGAAGTCGGAGGAGAGTGTTGGAAAATGTTTTCCTTAATTTTTGAAGAGAGGTCATTTCTCTTAAATTTGAGGAAGATGGGTTGATTTGAAAAATATTTTCCAAAATATTTTGCCCAACTAAACATGAGAAAAATGAAAAGCAGTTTTCGAAAAATGTTTTCCTTCATACCAAACACACCCTAAAACTACTAAAATATTCAAGATAGTAAATAATAATAGTTCAATAAAATATAATTCAATTTCTTACATGTTCACAATTGACCTCTAAAAAATAAAATTTTAAGTCACTATCCTATTAAATTAATACAATTTAATGGAAAAAAAATTATTTTTAAAAATTTTATTTTCATTATCAAACTTAACTAAAAAAAGGAAAAATATTTAAAAGATTGCGGGGCGGTTCATGCGGAGGAGGTCTATCCAGGACAGTTTGAAAATGAAAATAATGTTATGCGAAGCGGGGCTAGGCGAATTAAAATTTTTGCGGGTTAAGTTCAACCCGCCCCTGCCCCTGCCCCCGCCCCCGCACCGCCCCATTGCAATCCCTAGAGACATACACTACTAGTTTCTTTTTTACATTATAAGTTGATATGGCTGTGTATCAACGATAATAATATATTTAATGTAATCTTATAAAGTATGATATGAAGAAAATAGTAAATGCGAACCTAATTAACTATTCTAAAGACTGATAGATTTTCGACTTAAGAAAAAAATTGTCCGAAGCAATATAGAGAAAAGAATAGCAGTAATGAAGAAAGTCACGACAAAATATCATAGACAACATGGAAAAATCATCCTAAACAATAGTGGTCATAATAAAATAAAACGATAATTGAAGTATAAAAGCTACAGAAATAACCAAACTCAAAAGACAAGAAACTGCTACAATAATACTACGATTAATAATAAGAAAGAATTGATGAGACAACATTCAATTACTAACTAACTTTCTACTGTTGTTCGTATCTGCTCTAAACTTCTATCTAAATTTATTTCTTTATTAGTAAGTTGAAACATAAGTTAGATTTCCATTATTATTTATTTCATCTCTCGTAAATGATACAAATTTGAAATTTGCAGCCAGACGATAGATTTACAAATTGAAATAATTATCAAAGATTATAATAAAAAAAATATGATTCAAATATATCATATTCACTAAAAACCAATGCAATGTTAAAATTGGAAACAAAAAATTTATCCAAGTTTATTGAGTTTCCAATCAAACACGTGTAATGTGTTGAATTACATATCCAATTTTTAATCCAACGGACGAAAATAAGAATTAATACTAAACAATTTAGGGATTATTACTCACAAAATTGTAATCTTGAAATAACTGTTATATAATATTTGATAACTGATTAAAAAGTAAGTTACTTATGTAATAAAATTGATATAACTTAGGGAATTTGTATTTCATCTTATGCCAGCAAAAAATAATGAAATAATTAATTCTCATAACTAATATTAGGAGCGACTCAAGTATTTTAGATAATAAAAATTGAATGAAGACCTAAACTCTAAAAAATAAATTAGTATATTTTCTTATGAAGTTCATTCTTCTAATTCTTAAGACCCACAATTGTAAATTTCTTATAATCGACTTTTGAAATAATCATTTTCAGTTAATAATGTAATCAATCAATTTCATATTTACTTATATCAATTTTTTCCTAATCATTCTCTCCTTTTATATAACACGATAAATTCCACTTCTTTTTATTTTTAAAAAAAAATAGTACTTACCCAATATTTATCCGAAACAACAAATAAATTATTATAACCTACTATTGCTAAAATCAAATCAAATACTAATAAAATATCTTTTTTTCTGTCATTAACTAGAAATTTTAGATTTGAGTCCACTGAATACAGACTCACCTTGGGTAGGAATATTTTACCCTCAATATGAACTTCTGAGCCTGAATCCACTTTTAGTCGAGCTTAAATGGGTACTAAGGGAAATTTTCGCCAAATAGCCACTATAATAATATAATTATACATTTATGCCCCATAGCTATAGTTTTCATATATACAGACTGTAGCTATGCAATTTCAGCTACCTCGTTTGTATAACTCGCGGGTACGTACACTTGTATAATTGAACTATTTTTGTATAAACTTAACATAACGAATATCTACAAACATAAACATCTAAACTTAAACAATCATACAAAATTAATTATATTTACAAATTTACACTATAAAAAAGTTATACCAATTCTGAATTATACAAAACTCAAAACCCAACTCACGCAATTATCATTGCAGGTAGTAGTTAATTAAAACTATAGCTAAGATGACTAATAAACTAACATATGTTTGTTTAACTATGTCATGGTCCCTACTAATAATTATACATGCATACGTCATTTCAAAAAGATTAAACTAGTCAGACTCATATATAAAAATACTCATATATGCATACGTAATTTAAATATCATTTCAAAAATATTAACATATGTGTACTTATACACGCATACGTAAATATAATTAACGTGATATTATAAATATTAAATTCAGATAAGTTCGATAATTTATACGTATCAAATTACATTCGCTCCTCACTCACAGTTTGCACTTGAATGAACATTTGCGCATATTAGTATCATTTAAAGAAAAATATATTCTCTATCTGCAAATTAGTTTCTGCAACATCAAATATACTCCATCCAGCTATTTTCTCTGCAAATAAGTTTCTGCAACACCTGCACTCAACTGGAGAAAACTCTCTTCCACCGCAAAAAACCATCCAAATGGACTCAAATCGTCCCCCAGAAAATCATCTTCAAGCCAAAATCTCCTAAGCAAACTCAATAACAAGACTCCATTCAGAAAGAGAATGTGTTAGTTTTTTTCTTAATTTCTCTTGATTTTGCTTGTTCTGTATTTGTTTTTGAAGAAAAAATCATAGTTTATTTGTTTGATTTGCTTTTATGGTTTAATACAAAGCTCATAATTCGTACTTAAATTAATTTGAACAATATATATTCTCTCTGCAAATTAGTTTCTGCAACACCAAATATACTCCACCCAGCTATCCTCTCTGCAAATAAGTTTCTGCAACACCTGCACTCAGCTGGAGAAAACTCTCTTCCACCGTCAAAAACCATCCAAATGGAGTCAAATCGTCCCCCCAGAAAGGTCATCTTCAAGCCAAAAACTCCTAAGCAAACTCAGCAACAAGACTTCATTAAAAAAGAGAATGTGTTAGTTTTTTCCTTAATTTCTCTTGATTTTGCTTGTTCTGGATTTGTTTTTGAAGAAAAAAATCATAGTTTATTTGTTTGATTTGGTTTTATGGTTTGTTTGCTTGCTTTTATAGTTTAATACAAAACTCATATTTTTACTTAAACTAATTTGAACAAAATATATTCTCTCTGCAAATTAGTTTCTGCAACACCAAATATACTCCACCAGCTATTTTCTCTGCAAATAAGTTTCTGCAACACCTGCACTCAAATGGAGAAAGCTCTCTTCCACCGTCAAACACCATCCAAATGGAGTCAAATCGTCCCTCCAAAAAGGTCAACTTCAAACCAAAACCTTCTAAGTAAACTCAGCAACAAGACTCTATTCAAAAAGAGAATGTGTTAGTTTTTTTCTTAATTTCTCTTGATTTTGCTTGTTCTGGATTTGTTTTTGAAGAAAAAATCATAGTTTATTTGTTTGATTTGGTTTTATGGTTTGTTTATTTGCTTTTATTTTTACTTAAACTAATTCGAACAATATATATTCTCTCTGCAAATTAGTTTCTGCAACACCAAATATACTCCACCCAGCTATTCTCTCTGCAAATAAGTTTCTGCAACACATGCACTACCTGGAGAAAGCTCTCTTCCACCGCAAAAAACCATCCAAATGGACTCAAATCGTCCCCCAGAAAGGTCAACTTCAAGCCAAAACCTCCTAAGCAAACTTAGCAACAAGACTCCATTCAAAAAGAGAATGTATTAGTTTTTTCCTTAATTTCTCTTGATTTTGCTTGTTCTGTATTTGTTTTTGAAGAAAAAATCTTATTTTATTTGTTTGATATGCTTTTATTGTTTGTTTGTTTGCTTTTCTGGTTTGAACAAAATATATTCTCTTTGCAAATTAGTTTCTGCAACACCAACTATACTCCACTCAACTATTCTCTCTACAAATAAGTTTCTGCAACACCTGCACCCAGCTGGAGAAAGCTCTCTTCCACCGCAAAAAACCATTCAAATGGACTCAAATCGTCCCCTAGAAAGGTAATCTTCTAGCCAAAACCTCTTAAGCAAACTCAGCAACAAGACTCCATTCAGAAAGAGAATGTGTTAGTTTTTTTCTTAATTTCCCTTGATTTTGCTTGTTCTGAGTTTGTTTTTCAAGAAAAAATCTTAGTTTATTTGTTTGATTTGCTTTTATGGTTTGTTTGTTTGCTTTTATGGTTTAATACAAAGCTCAAATTTTTTACTTAAACTAATTTGTACAAAATATATTCTCTCTGCAAATTAGTTTCTGCAACACCAAATATACTCCACCCAGCTATTCTCTCTGCAAATAAGTTTCTGCAACACATGCACTACCTGGAGAAAGCTCTCTTCCACCGCAAAAAACCATCTAAATGGAGTCAAATCGTCCCCCCAGAAAGGTCAACTTCAAGCCAAAACCTTCTAAGTAAACTCAGCAACAAGACTCCATTCAAAAAGAGAATGTGTTAGTTTTTTCCTTAATTTCTCTTGATTTTGCTTGTTTTGGATTTTTTTTTGAAGAAAAAATCATAGTTTATTTGTTTGATTTGGTTTTATGGATTGTTTGTTTGCTTTTATGGTTTAATCAAAACTCATATTTTTACTTAAACTAATTTGAACAAAATATATTCTCTCTGCAAATTAGTTTCTGCAACACCAAATATACTCCATCCAGTTATTCTCTCTGCAAACAAGTTTCTGCAACACCTGCACCCAGCTGGAGAAAACTCTCTTCAATCGCAAAAAACCATCCAAATGGACTCAAATCGTCCCCCAGAAAATCATCTTCAAGCCAAAACCTCCTAAGCAAACTCAACAACAAGACTCCATTCAGAAAGAGAATGTGTTAGTTTTTTCCTTAATTTCTTTTGATTTTGCTTGTTCTGGGTTTGTTTTTGAAGAAAAAATCTTAGTTTATTTGTTTGATTTGCTTTTATGGTTTGTTTGTTTGCTTTTAAGGTTTAGTAATTTCAACCAAAGCTCATAATTCTTACTTAAACAAAATATATTCTCTCTGCAAATTAGTTTCTGCATACATACTTATGATTGACTTGAGATCCCCTGAAATTCATAGTTAAAGGAATAAAATTAGTGGTTATATGAGGACCTAGATAGCACTTTAGCAGCTATAATGAAGAGTGAGGGTGAGAGAGAATATCCCTAATTGAGTCCTTGTGAGGAGGTGAATATTTCATTCCTAGAGCCATTGATGAAATAGAGTACCAAATTTTAGAGATCAGTCTATTCACCATGTCTATCCACAAATCAGAGAAACCAAACTTGTTTAAGAATTAAGACAGATGTGACAAATGTCAAGGATATTCAATCATATACCATATATAATTTGAGTACAACATTTCCACCTTTATTTTCTTCTGTAATGCCTCGAATAACCTCCTGGATAGCATCACATTTTCTGTGATTAAACTATATACCCTGAAAAAAACCACATTGGTTGTTGGAAATGAGCTTGTTTAAAAAAGGATTGAGTCTACTGGTAAGAATTCTTTAAATGATATTGTTTGTGAAGTTTGTCAGACTTATGTGTCTTAAATTTCGGACTTATGTGTTACACTACCAGAAGGTCAAAAGAGCGTTGGGGTAAAACGGGTGTTTAAGACAAAGTTGAAGAAAATGGTGATATAGACAAATACAAAGCGAGACTCGTTGCAAAAGGGTACAAGCAAGAGTATGGTGTTGACTATGTTGAGATGTTTGCGCCTGTTGCAAAACATGACACAATCAGGATGATTTTGGGATTGGTGTCTCAAAATGGATGGTCAATGTATCAACTAGATGTAAAATCGACATTTTTACATGGAAACTTAGAAGAAGAAGTGTATGTTGATCAACCTCCCGGCTATAGCATAATTGGTGAAGAGCATAAGGTGTATAGATTGAAAAAGGCATTGTATGGATTGAAACAAGCGTCAAGAGCTTGGTACAGTCGCATAGATGCTTATTTCATGGAGGAAGGTTTTCAGAGATGTCCATATGAGTAGACTTTTTACATCAGGTACAATAAAAGTGATATTCTTATCGTCTGGTTGTATGTGATGATTTAATTTTTACTCAAAGCTGTGAGACTATGTTTAAGAAATTTAAGAAATCCATGATGGAGGAGTTTGATATGACTGATTTAGGAAGAATGCATTACTTACTGGGATTAATGGTTATCCAATCTAGTGATGGCTCTTCACTTCTCAAAGGAAATATGTGCAAGATTTGTTGCTCAAGTTTCAGAAGTGCAACCCGGTTTGTACACCAGTTGATCATAGCTTGAAGTTAGATAAGGATCCAGATGGTCAAGTTGCAGATGGAACCTACTATAAGCAATTAGTAGGAAGTTGGATGTATCTCACAACAACTCGGCCATACATAATGTATGTTGTCAGCCTTATTAGTAGATACATGGACAATCCTAAATAATCTCACCTCCTAGATGCTAAGCGCATTTTAAGGTATTGCAAGACACAATCAAACATGGCCTGTTGTATAAAGGGAAGGAAGTTCACTGATGATAGTGTTTAGAGATAGTGATTATGCCGGAGATCGAGATGATAAAAAGAGTACTAGCGGTTTCCTGTTTATGCTGGGATCAAATGTCATTTCTTGGTCATCAAAGAAGCAACCTATTGTAAATTTGTCTACCACAGAAGCAGAGTTTGTTGTTGCAACAACATGTGCCAGTCAAGCCATCTGTCTTAGGAATTTGCTTGAGGAAGTAAACTACAAGCAGGCTTAACAATAGCTCAGCCAATAAAACTATCCAAAAATCCGGTGTTTCACGGGAGAAGCAAGCATATAGATGTAAGGTATTATTTCTTAAGAGACCTTACAAATGATGGTATAATTGAGTTGCATTACTGGACAAGACCAAGTAGCAGATATCTTCACTAAGGCTTTGAAGAAGGAAAGTTTTCTCAAGTTTAAAAGAATACTCGGTATCTACTCATTTGAAGAAGTTGAAGCTCTGTAAACTGTGTTAGAAATATCAGTTTAAGCGAGGATTTGTTAACAGTTTTACTATGTTTAGGAGTCTGTTTAACCAAGTTTGTTTTACCTAGTCTTTGGTACCTAAAACTCCTAACTTGTAGGAGAGAATAACTAGCAGTTATTTAGGAATAGGTTAGCGTAAGTTTTGATCACGTTGTTATGTTAGATTTGAATCAATAGTTTCTTATCTTTTATGTTCTGAGTTTCTCTATCTCTATATTTCTTTCAATATTTATTATCTGGGTTTTTAAAAAAAAATTAATTTCGTTATTTTTTATTTACAGTCTAACTAATGCTGATAGTTCATCTACAAACAATTTCACTTGGGTAATTACCTGGTTCTTGCTGATTCTATTTTATTCTGAATTTTTTTTGTGTATCCTGATATTCTTGATAATTTTGACAGGATTTTTGGCCTTGGAAAAATACTCATGGTGATATTGTATCTCCAGCTGAGTACGATGACAATATCGTGAATTGTGCGGTAGAAATTGATTTATTGATAGGTTTATTAGACATCAATTGAATGAAAAAATTATTTTGCATAACTAAATTTTGTTCCTGGTTAACAGGAGATAAGTGATGAACAAAAAATGATTCTGTTTCAATTGCCACCAAATTTACTTAAATTTGGAATTCCCTCAAATGAAAAACGGAAAGGAAAAGAGAAAGAGGAAGAGAAAGGGAAAGGAAAAGAGGAAGAGGGAGAGGGAGAGAAAGGAGGAAGAGAAAGGGAGAGGAAAAGAGGAAGAGGAAGAGGAAGAGGAAGAGGAAGAGGAAGAGGAAGTGAAAGGAAAAGGAAAAGAGGAAGAGGAAGAGAAAGGTTTGGCTGATGATCTGGAAGAGGTGGGTGGACGCAGGTGCAAGCTGTTGGTTTACAAAATTGGCAAAGTTAAAATGAAGATGGGAGATGATATATGGGATGTGAGAGTATCGATTGCATCTTTTTAACTTACATAAATTTATGAATATATCACGATGTTTACTAATTACATGAAACAAATTGCAGATTTCCCCGGGTGCCAATCGCAAATTTGCACAAGACGTTGTTGCAATCAATACAGCCGAGGAGTACATTGCTCGTTTGGGTGAAGTTGACAAAAATGTTGTTGTGAGCCTTAATTTGGATTTTCTTTGAATGTAAATTGAAAAAACCATAAACTTCTCTGTTGCTAAGAAACGTTGAACTTAACTCTCTCATAAATCTAAAACCATTACATGAATGCTTTTCCTTTATAAATGCTTTTTGGGGTAATTTTTTAGTGTATCCTCTGATCAGGAACACTCATATTCCATCTCTTTGAGTTTATCCTCTCCTAATAAAACTATCAATTCTCTCTCTATATATTCTCTCTATCTATAGAAACTACTAGATAAACGTGTTGTTCTGGCAAAATTCATTTCAACAGACGCAATGGCATTCTATTGTAATGAAATTCGTTTGAGTAGATACGATCACATAATAAGAAATTGTATAAAATTAATAAGCAAAAGAGTCTTGCACTTTATATTTGGTTGTGGGTTTATTTACTCACATCTCAATAAAATTAATGGCATTAAGACAAATTAGAATAATTAGTCTTAAATATATACACATGCACAAAAATGTAGTTAATAAGATGTTAGACATTTGTTTGCAATGCATTACATTGTATATTGATGTAAAAAAATTATTTATTAATATGAAAATTTTAAATTGTTTAAGTGAAAGTTCTAAAATATTTTTGATAAAAAGTAGATTTTTTTTTAAAATAATGTTAATATTGTCTAAAGTGAAACTAAAATCATAAAATCTACTATTAATTTCTTTTTCAATATTCTGATGTAAGGTTTGATAGTAGTACTGCAAATGTGCACAAAATTTATAACTTGTGTTAAATGTACACGATTCTCTTGTTTTGATTTGTGAGATTATATCGAGTATGTTTTTGTTGTTATTATTGTAACCATTGGTGGAGCCACTTTATAGTCACGAGTTCATTCAAACCCTCTTCGGCGAAAAATTATATTATTTATACATGATTAAAATACTTTTATAGATATATGCATAGTAGATGTTGAACTCCCTTTGACTACTTCTTGTGTATATTTTTTTCCAGATTTTAAACCCCTATATTGAATTCAAATCCGCCATATTGATTGTAACATTTAGTATCTATAGAAGTGTAGTGTAGTCCGGTGAAAATAATACTACAATTTCTTTTTCTTTAACAATAAAAAAGTGCAAACCAATTTAGACAATTCAATTAAGTACAATGCTTTAAAAAATTCAATGATAAACTCCCAATAATAATAGACTAAAATATACACAATATTATAGCTTAACTTTATATTAATCAATAGGAAATATGCACTACTTTTTGCAATATACGAATAATGCATTGTGACAAAAGAGTAAATGACAACAAGATATAAAAGTGTTTCTTCATTCTAAAGAATATTTTTCTTATACAAAGTTTTTTTTTTTCCACAAAGCCATCACCAATAGGTTGTGAGCCTACGAGTGTAAAGGGTTTGGCTAGACCCCTACCATGTAAAACATAATTAAGTAGAAATACTTATAAAAGATTAGAGGAGGACATGAACCAGCTTGCCTCTAACGAGCAAAAGAGATTGATCAAACAATCTAAAGAAAAGGAAGTAGCTTATACAAGTTTCTTTCCGGGAGTACAACAATTAATTAGCTATCAAAAGAAATTATATTTCTCAAATCTTTTTCAAATCATAGGGAGTTGTCATTTATCGAGTTTAAAGAATCACATCTGCAATGCAAAAATAGGTGTCTGGAAGTTTCACGTTTTGTCAAGTTGAGGTAAAACTTAGAACATAATATGAAGCCTCTAAAATGTCCCGTTAGAGGCTTGTTCCATATGACCCGTTTAGTGTTAGGAATTGGTCAGATCTACATAGCTTGACCAAGGCATTAGTATCACATTCGAGAAGGCAAATACAGAGCTTAGCCAAGGCAATACCAACGGCTCCCTGTGCAACAACACTCGTCCAGCAACATAAAGGTTGCTCTAGAATCCTTTATGAGACTTTCTCGTTTAATTGCAAAAGAGGTAATCCTCAGAACCGATAATGAAAATAAATTGCAAAACATGTACCTTCAATAAAATATGATTATACAGAGTAAATAGAAAATTTGAATCGAAACATACCACGAAATTGCTAAGAAAATACGATTGGAGTCACAGAGGCGTAACCAGAATTTCTGATAAAGGAGTTCAAAATATGAAGAAATAGACATACAAAATAGCCGAAGGGGGTTCGACATCTACTATATATACCTAAAAAATTATTTTAACCGTATAAAAATAATATAATTATCCGCCGAAGAAAGTTCGGATGAACCCTAAACAATTTGGAGATCATAGATAGGACATAACTACATCAGGTTTGAAACATCATATAAGAATCTAAACTAAATTCAAATTATATAAACCTGCTGTAAATAGGAATACTCTCATAAAAGGTATTTTAAAGATAAAATATTTTTTAAATGTATCTTCTCGTAAAGAATACTCTCATATGCCATCTTTTGGATGTATCCTCTCATACGGAAAATTTATCCTACGTCCCACCCATATGTTATTAATGTCATAAAATAAATTATCAATTCTCTCTCTGTATAAAACTAAAATATGATTATGATTTTTTTAAAAAAAAATTACTTCTCAATATTTAGGGACCATTAAATTATCACCAAGTTTAGAAGTGTTTTCAATATTTTCTCAACTTTTCATTAAGAGTCTTATGCTCCTATAAGAATTTGAAACCGTTTGCTATATCATGACGTCAAAGCCCTAATGGAGTCTGAAGCTTCCCATCTACCGCCAAAACAACACAAACAAAGTAATGAAATTCTTATTTTGCCGGTAGAGCTGATCATTGAAATCTTCTCCAGATTACCTGTTAAATCTCTTTTACGATTCAAGTGTGTTTCATCGCAATGGAGTTGTTTAATCTCTAGCCCTAATTTTATCACGACTCATCTTAAGTTATTTACTAATAACAAGGATTTCATCCACAATAGACTCCTATTGACATTTATTCAACCTCACCACCATCTTATGGACTGCTCCATTAACTCCTTGCTTTATGATTCTGATCCTAAGACATTTCAATTGGATTATCCTATGCAAAATCCTCGTAAATTAGTTACGTTTTAGGTTCTGTTAATGGATTGATTTGTTTATCGATTGGCAAGGACTTTATTCTTTGGAATCCGTCAATTAGGAAGTTCAAGAAATTTCGTGATCCTCAATCTGGTCGCTATTTCTTGCATGGTTTTGGATATGATCAGCTTCGTGATGATTATAATTTAGTGCTTATTTCCAAAGAAGAGGTCAGAGTATATAGTTCAAATAGTGATTCATGGAGAACGTTAGTACATGACAGTTAGAGAGACAAAGGGTATTTTTGTGAACGGAAAGCTTCATTGGGCTAAATCACTTTCAAAGGATCAACATTCATATAATGAATTGATTGGGACATCACTTCATCACTTGATGTGACTGATGGAAAATGGGGAAAGGTGGAAAAACCCTTTTATGGAGAAGGAGATTTTGATTTAACTCCATCTGTGGGAGTGTTGGGAAGTGATCTTTCTATTTTGTGTAATAATCATAGCCTTCAAACAGATGTGTGGATTCTGAAAGAATATGAAATTAAAGAATCTTGGACAAATAAAGGAGAAATCTTGTTTTAGGTTGGTCAATCAACTTTCATTATTTATGATCCAAAAAATGAATCTTTTATATGTCAAAAGGTGATTATTGATGAATTTCGTTTTTGGGAGGCAAGCATCTACATCGATGAAAATCTAGTTTGGCCCGTTAGCCAGAAGGGAATGATGCAATCTGGGATACTACGAAGTCTAAGAAAGCAAACAAGGTTTGAACAACGAATGCAACAACCACGAAGGTGGGAAATCCCAAAGTGAAACATATTCAATAACTAGTATTAAGAGTTGCAACACACTTGTATTGATCATTGCTAAATTCTCTTTATTCAATTTTAATGACCTAAAACTAAAATTTTAATAATACTTTTGTATGCAAAATGTTAGTATCACATTCCTATTTTCGTAGTTTGTATTTATAGCTATATTATTCTGATGACATAAAATGAATCTCCAGCTTCATAGCAAATATTTGTTAGAAGTATACACATATTTTAAGCTAAAAAGATACTAGTATATGCTTGGAATACACTAACTTCAATTTTGCTTTCAAAAGCTTTGTTCTTTATGAAAACTTGATCAATTCAATTCAAAATCCTAGCATAGCATGACCTATTAAATGACACTCAATTGTTTTCGAAACATTGAACCTCAGCACATGTCAATGTAGCAAAGCTAGCATATACAATCGAATGATCATATCTTTTAGAAATCGATGTGAAGTTATGGTACAAAACATCAATCAATTTGATGAGGATACATGAGCTGTAGAAACCACTTGTGATCAATCTGAAAAGGCATTTTTATAAAAATAGAGTACACTTACACAGACCGTACCCCTACCTTTGTGAGGTTGTTTCCGGTAGACCCTCGACTTACCTGGATAGAAAGAAGTAAACAGCCCAAATGAGAAGAATAGATACTTCTCCTGATGCTAGAAAAACAACAAATTCCCGCTACTCCATTTCTTAAAACTAGTATATGCCTGAATCAAGGTAAATACTACTACTATAGTCGAGTAGAAATTATGATGGCAATCCCCATCCACGTTCGGCTAGTGCTGTAATCACATGCGCAGCAGCCTCCTTAGTATCATTCAGGGGACTATAGCTCCAACTTTCAGATATCTACAAAATAAGAGGATGAAGTCAAAAACTCTGGATTGCAGGCATCATGCTCTTTCATTATCAGTGACTGTAAGCATCATAATGTTCACGGATGAATTCACTTGAATTCCAAATAAAAGATGTGCTAGAGATAGAAGATATTTCGTCAAATAGCACGCGAAATTAACAACTTCCAATTGAATTTCAATACTATATAGTGTTTTAGAGGATAGAGAAGGATATATTGTACAGTTATCTTCCTGCAAACCAATATTTATCAGTATGTCATTTCTGACCATACAAAAACTCAACGAAGGAGAATAAAACTATAAGGGTGATGTTATCCTTGTGCCTAGTAGGAGCCTAGAATATAAATTAATACAATTCTACTCACATCTTCTTTACCAAGGAATGGCCGAACCACTCCTCGATTTTTCAAGGATCGATGGAAGTCTCTGAATTTCCACGTACATTGCTCAGCACCAATTACATAAACAGGTTTCCTGAACCTTAAACTCTTTAGATGAAATGCTAATGAAAAGGAGAACAGAAGGGACATTGAGTTGACAAGAGTCAGCATCAAGGGCAACTTACCCCGTACTGCAAGCCTCACTTAACATACTAACTGAGTCAGCAGTGATAACAAAAGCATCTGCAAAAGCCAAATGTCCCATATGTGGATTTGGACCTGAAAGGTATTTATGTAAGAAGTTTGTATACATTATGTCAGTGGCATCAGAAGGAAATACAAATAAATATGAGAATTAGGTGAAATTTGAAGTATCAGCAATATCTCCTCTTCGAGGGAAAAAAATTAAAGTATCTCTCTGAGTATCCTTTCCTTAATAGCAAACTATACTACCCATTTCTTTGTTGAATCTCTATACAAGATCTGCTGAGTAACAATTAAATTTGACATCAGAACACCCTTTTGTTTAGCTCATCAAAAAGCTCAAACTTCTGCTACTTGTTTCTTTTTGCTGTTTATTTTCTCATTGAAGAGACAGTTCTCTTCTGCGAGGGATAGGAATACAAACATTGCATCAGCAGTACCTTGACCGTTCCAAATGTGAACTTTAGGATGATTTCCAAGCTCTTCCCATATGATGTCTGAGACCTGTTAACTACAATATCAACAACCAATCACGAGAAGGAAAATTGGCAGATGAAAATGATGAAATCATATACCTTACTAGGAGTTCTACGAGAAAAAGATACTCTGATGCTCCCACAGGTTGGAACAATATTCAGAAGCAAGGCTGTTAGCTCCACTGCTAGGTCTGTACCATATCTACAATGACCTGGAAAGAAAGACTTGTGAGCCAAAAAGGAAAATAACTAGTTTAACAAGCTGTAATAACTGTGCTGGCAAATTCTACATTTTGAGAAGTTGCATGAATAATTAGAAGCAGATTTCTTATACCAAAAGGAATATCAGAGTAATCATCGAGAACAGACTCAAAAGCTGATCTATACAACTTTGCCTTCACAATAAACAAAGTTATTACATTTCAGTCATATAAAATGCAACAACGCTTCTCTTTTATGAAATGCTTATGCTTACAATGTATAAATGCTAAAAACGCACTGAGACTCAGAAGTGTGATTATCTTGCAATCCAAACTGTAGCTTTTCAATTTAATCCTGGAAATCTAATCTCTGCAGATGATCTCATGATCTTCTGCAAAGGAAATGTTAACTCAGTCCAGAGAATCATCCAAGCTTTACATTATTTTCAGCCACTTCAGGACTAGACGCATATATTGACAAATCAAATCTTTTTGCAGCTGGAGTAGACAGTGTAACAAGGGACAGGCTATTTGAGTTAACTGGTATCTCCCCTGGAACCTTCCCTGTCAGGTACTTAGGTTTGCCTCTTTCACCTAAGAATGTAATAAACTAGATTGCCATCACTTGTGTCTCAAAATTACAGAGAAGAACAGAGCAACCTCTGCTTGACACTTATCTTATGTAGGCAGATTGCAGGTTATTAAGCCAGTCCTATTTTGCTAGCATAACTTCTAGGGGTCTGTGTTTATCCTTCCCAGAGTGTGCTTAATGATGTAGATACGAGGTGCAGACAATTCTTATGGAGTAGCACAGAGGACAAACAGCAGATGTCATAAGTGGCTTGGACCACAATTTGCAAACCAAAGAAGCATAGAGGTTTGAATATTAAAAGACTTCGGAATTTGGCTGCTATTGGTAAGCTGATATGGTTACTGATGGAAAAGGAGGATATACTTTGAGTAAGATGGGTGAATGAAGTCTATATGAACAATAGTGGTGATTTTTAGAGTCAGAAGACACCTAGTGATTGTAGCTAGTGTTGGAAGAGGTTGCACAAACTAAAAATTGGCAATCAGCTAGGGAGGTATACGCTAACTACAGAATTCAATTAGTACAAGTTATCTGGAAATGTTGGTACCTTCACCAAAGAGATGGTCATATAATAGCTGAGCTGGTCTGGAATAGAACAATGCTGTTGAAACACAGGTTTATACTATGGTTGGCTGCTCAGGACAGATTGCTTTTATTTTTGAGATGGTAACAAGTTGTTTTAAAATCAAAATCCAGAAGGGGCCAGTGAAGGCCTAATTACAAGGAAGCTAAATACATTTATTTTATTGGTTTAGTGTTTTTTTAATAAGTCCTCGTCAATAATTTGTTAGCTCGCTATCCCTATTTACTAGTAATCAGTTCGTTGAATATTTCATTCTGTGGAGATATTCTAGGTTATGAAAACGATTATCTTTTTACTGTTTTTGTTGCTGCAAAGTTCCCTGTAAATAATCTTTCTACGTTTTTCTTTGACTGCTAGTAACAGATGATGCCAATTGTGGCTTAAGCATATTCAGAACCTGGTTAGTTTACTTCATAACATTTCTACAAGGATTAAATACTGACTTTCAAAATGTCAATCACCCCTTCACAACAAAATATTCAAACCACAGTACAGGAAAAAGACTTCAAGATGCAAACTACCTGTAGGCCCTCCAACATTAACCACAAGCAAAGGTTTCGGTATAGTTGCTAACTCATCGTGCCAAGTGTCAGCTGCATCCTTCAGCGCATTAGAATCAGCTTGATGAAGGGCTCCAACAGTCAGTATCTGCCTCAAAATTCTCAGTGAAGATGTCTACAAAATGTGGAGGTGGTAAAGAACTCCAAGGTTTTCAAGAAATTTGCATACCACGTGTCTCTCAGGAGATGTGCGAGGGGTTATCCACCTTCGAAGAAACCAAGGAATTTGTTTTTGTCCCTCAGGTGTCAAAGGATAATAATCATGACGAGGTGTGATCACTAGGTCAAACCTATTTAGACGTGATCTGGGATGTTGAATCTGAAAACATAACACAACAGAATCTTACCATTTTAACTAGTACTATATTTTTTTTCTACAATAATAATTGTTTCTTTTCTCTTTTTTTGATGATTGTGGTGTCGGGGCCAGCTTTCGCGCACCTTGACTAATTTCACGGGATACCTGCCACCTCCCACCAGCAACAGGTGTCAGGTAACTCTGTCCACCAAGAATAGGACAGATGGGAACAATGGTAACTGTTTCTGTACCCATTATAAATAAAGCAGTACATAGGTTGCACTGAAACCATATTTACAAGTGTTCTACGATCTACTGTCCTGTGACTACAGAGAATCTAAAGCGTCAATGATGAAATAGTATCATTGGAATACAACTGGTTACACCAAAAACATAAAAGTCAAAATACAATTCAAATGTTTCAGTGCTACCTAAGTACTGGTTTTAAAACAAAGTTGCCTTACTCAGAAAATAAAATATACAATTCAATTTGACTTACTCAAAAAATAAAATATACAATTTAATTTGACTTGCTCAAAAAATAAAATATACAATTCAATTTGACTTTCTCCATACTATTCTCAATACTCTCATTGCATGTAAGGTTCCTCTCCTTCCAAATTGTCCACCAGATACTAGCTGGGTTTTCCATCTAATCCTATTCTTTGCCTATGTACCTGCTCCTTCCCAGCACTATTGTCATTCTAATACTCATTTGGAACTTCAAACATGGAAGAAAAAAAGATATGAAGGAAATTCCAAACAACATTGGCATAGAAAAAGGGCTTTTGGTATTAATGTTAAAGGTTTATATATCCTGAATACGAGAAAAAACTAAAATAATTTATTTAGGAGAGCACTTGTCACATGATATCCCTCCCTCCCTTCCACTATGTGTGTGTGACATGACCAACATGAATACTACTATATGCCGAATCTAGTGTCCCAACAATTAAAAGCGATGATTATTCAATCTCAAAGATG
The DNA here is from genome assembly GCA_022817965.1 of Solanum lycopersicoides. NCBI lineage: Eukaryota > Viridiplantae > Streptophyta > Magnoliopsida > Solanales > Solanaceae > Solanum > Solanum lycopersicoides. The sequence continues at coordinate 4,280,026 of CM040626.1, forward strand.
CAGGAGAGTTGGTCAGTAGAGACGAATAAAATTCACTTTAAAGAACTTGAGGTCCTTACTTAATGGCAAATGATGTTGTTTTCCCTAAATTTTAAATCCGTTACAAAGTCAAAAACAAGTTGGTAAAACTAGAATTATGATTCAACAAATTGTGGGCACCCCAAAACCGAGATAGAGTCTCAAAAAGAAATGGAACACCAGAATGAAATTGTGCTTACACGCAAATTAAATTTCATTAGTCTCTGACATCCAATGTTTGGAACAAACAGATCCTAGTTAAAGAGAGAATTATATATGGGTGGCATTACCTTATTATTTTTTAGGGCTTTCAAACTTTGTAGGACTATGCCAAATTATATGAAGCGTCCGAGAAGAAAAGGAACGACAGATACACTAATAATATTAGACATTAAGAGAAAAATATTCAGAAAAACTAATGAAGTAGCATTCTAAATTCATCCATGTAAATATGTATTTCCATCACTGGGTTAAAAAGTTCTTATATATCATACAAGAAAGCTTAGTTTTGTCAAACCTGCACAGTGAAAACATATTCTGGAGCTAACTGTTTTATTGAGCTTGAAATGGAGATAGTATCACGACCTGATGCGACTACTAATGATGGACCATCCCTAAATTTTGAGAAAGTGAAATAGAAAGATCAGATGTAATTAACATCTAAGAGCAAGATTTGATCCAACAATACCTCCTGCAAATAAAGAAGTCATAAACAAGCTCACGCGAAATTAGTATTGCAGTTGCATAAGAACCATTGCAACGCACAAGCACAGACAGCTCCCTCATTGTCTCAAAAGCAACTTCCTTAGGCAGAACCAATTTTACATGTCATTGTGCATTGATCAAGTGTCATATACCTGTTACCATTTTTCTATTTTAGATTTATATTTTTTTTCTTCAACTTCCTCAGCTAGTTTTGTGATTCCCATAATTCCGAAAGAGACATTTAAGTTTGCTTGGAGCCAAATCGCTATACCCACGTGATTTTTATCTCAAAACAACATACAACAACAACATTCCCAGTGTAATCTCACCAAGTGGGTCTGGGAAGGGTAGAGTGTGTGCAGATCTTACCCCTACATCAGAGGTCGAGAGGTTGTTTCCGATAGACCCTCAGCTTAAGAATATCCAAGCTATTTTAGAATTATGTTGGAGCCAAGGGTATTACTATGTGTTACTTCATTTGCTAGATATTTTGCTATTTGTTGTCATATTTTCTTGACTCCCTACTTCAAAAAACTTCTCTTTTGATCCAAGATATATCCGAAACAACCTTTCTACCCCACAAACATAGGATAAGCTCTACGTACATCCCACCCTCCCCAAACCCCATTTGTGGGATTGCACAGGGTTGTTTGTTGTTTGTTGTTGTGATCTGGAAAAAAACATTGCAACACTTGAATGCAATTGTTTCAAAGAGAGCTTTTATTTGTTGATATGTCAAAGAATATTCGAGTAAACATTGCTTAAACTTGAATTTACAGTGCAATTTGTTTTCTATTTAGATAAAGTTACTGTAATATGATTTCTATCCCTCATGTGCAACTTTTTTGATTGGTTAAAAAGAGGTTTCACATGAGGAATAGAAACTGTATTATAGAACTTATATAAAACACTCAAATATCCTTAAAGGAATACTTGAATTTTTCCTCTTCCCATCTTCTATTCCTGAAGTTTGGGACTAGTGCAACAACATCCAAGTGTAATCGCACAAGTGGAGCCTGGGGTAGGTGGTGTGTCGGCAGCCTTACCCCTACCTTGTGAAGGCAGAAAAGTTTCCGATAGATCTTCAGCTCAAGCAAAACATATAGAAAAACAAGTACGTAAAGCAAATATTTAAGGAGAGTCCTGTCCCTTTCTCTTGCTAAGTAAATATATTTGGGTATATACCAATTCTGAGCCTTCAACTCTATTATCGAGTCAGAGTCAGACTTATCCCGAAAAGAGAAAGATCTCCATTATTGAGCATATTCGATTGTCTAGAAAGTTCAAGTGCTCAAGGCCAACAACGATATTCATTACGTTCAAGCTTAAGATGAAAGGAATTTCCTACCTCCAAGACTTCAGTCTAGTGGTAAGAGTGCAATACGTGATGTGTTGATTAGGCGCACGTTACGTGTTTGAACACTACCGCAGGCAAAAGCATGTTGTTTAAGTGGAGAAAACTAGATCAAGGAGCATCCACCGAGTTTCAAACCATGCACCACTAGTTTCGAAGATTTCTCGATTATAGAAAAAGGTTAGAAGAATTTCCAGGAACTCCGAAAAAACTGTTTGCATCATTATTCATCATCAGTAGATCTGTTCCACTCCACAACTTTTTCCTCCAAACCGTTGTCCTTTAAAATAAATTAATTTGCACTATGTACTTTAGAGTGAGCAACATGTAAGGACCTAAAGCCCCAATCTATGTGCAGCTTCCGCTTCAGTAAGATTTAAGATGACGAACATCTATAAACTTATAGTCAACAATGAAGTTCAACATCTTCATTGCACTTTGTAGGTGCTATTGTCTAGTAAAAATTTCATTATAAATTCAAAAAAAAAAAAGTAAAGTTCAACAGCAAAATAAAAATGATCAAACAAAATCAGAAGTGCTTAAACCAGATGCATATATACATATCGATGTGTTCACAAACAGAAGCCCGAACTACACTGCCTAGCTGCTAACAAAATATGAAGTGTAATTAAAAAGACATCATTTAAAGTGATGCAGCGATGTGAAGCGAGGGATTATCACTTCATGGGTGAAGCCATGCGCTTCAACAAAGTGTGCACTTCAAACAATGAGGCGCAGAGTGATTCCAACGATAAGCAATCGGTTCTTTAAATTTCAACTTTGAGGAATTAAATTATATCGGCATTATTGTCTATTGGATGCTGAAATTAGTTATTTTAATTATAAGTTGATTATTAAAATACTAACTTCATATATTTTGGTACTTTATTATTTTCAGTAAATTGTTCGCTTCACTTCTCGTTTTCCACTTCATGTCACATTGACTTTATTTCATTGCTTTGATACAGCCCAAGTAATAGCTTGAAACACACCATTTGGACCACACAACGCACTGGGATGCACAAAATAGAGAAACATAAATATACTAAACAGAACATACTTGGCAAATGCTTCACAGGATAGTGCTGCAATATGTTTTGCATTAGCTTCTAGGATATCTGAAGAAACTGCATCAGCACCAACAAAACACAATCATTTGACATATAATATTAAGATAGCTTTTCAGTATGAGTGAACTTGCAGAAATCCATAGTACCCTGTCTATCGGCAGCAAGAGACAACAATTTATGTCCTCTGACTGCTATTTGAGTTGGAAGTGAATCTCCATAAATCAACTTCCTGACATTTTCTAACCTTCTATGGAGAGAAACAGGCAACCACTGAAGTCGCTTGTTAATACCTCCTTTTGGCCTAATAACTCGCTGTGCAACAATGAGCAAAATAAGTGCAAACACCAGATGAGAAACGATGACACATTAAACAACTATGCCAAACAGGACCTTACATGATGCAGAGAACTAATAGTTCAGTTAATTTTCCTTTAAAATCTAATCCAACAAAGAAAATTGTTCTCTTCTTTTTTTCCACATAACATGGTCCATTTGAAGAGGAGATGCACAGATACCCAGTGCGGAGTGGTAGAGGTAGGTCGGAGATGTACTGAAAGAGGTGATTAGACAGAACATCCCGCAACCTCAGCTTACCAAAGACATGACATTAGATAGGAGATTATGGAGGACACGATTTAGGGTAGAAGGTTAGTTGGTGTTGAGTGTTGTCTCACTTATCATACTAGTAGTCGTAGTATTTCTCTTGTAATTTCTTGTTTCTTCGATTTCTATTACTATTTTTTGTTCCTTCTACTTTGACTATCGCATTATTTTTCGTAGTTACTGTTCCTTTTTTAGATGTCTTGTCATGCCTGGTTGAGTATTTTGCCTTGGTTTCTTCACTTCTGTAATTTTCTTGAGCCAAGGGTCCATCAGAAATAGTCTCTCTACCTCCTAAGCTAGGGATAAGGTTTACACGCAACCCTCCTCATACCCCACTTGTGGGACTACATTGGGTATGTTGTTGTTGTATGGTCCATTTGCAGACATACTGCAGAAATAGAACCCTTATATCATGCTGTCTTCAAATTCCATACAAGGTAGACTAGACTAGAAATGTACTCCAGCAAATTGCAATCACCAACTCCATAAAAGTTGTCAAGGAAAAAAAGTCAGTCCCCCGTCAATGAATAGTTTGAGGTGTATCATTCAATCACCACAATCAAATTACAGAAGACAAGGGTAGAAAACATTGGGGTTCTTCGTACTACTTATCTTGGTTTACCTCTAGGCGCCGCTACTAAGGACCTGGCAACTTGGAACCCAGTGGTAGAAAATATATCAAAAAAAAAAAAAAAAAGTGGTAGAAAGGGTAGAAAAGAGATTTGTAGGTTGGCAAAAGAGATATTTATCTAGGGAGGGGGAAGGAAGTGTTAATTAAGATTACGTTGTCGAACATCCCCACATATTGCATGTCTTTGTTACAAGCCCCAGTAACTGTTAACAGGAAATTGGAAAAACTACAGAGAGAATTTATTGTGGGATAGCTCAAGCTGGGAAAGAAGTTTCACTTGGTAAATTGGGTGATTGTCACTACACAAAAAATCTCCTATATAAACATCATCGTAGTCCCTTAAAGTGGTTCCTATGTGACCATTAAAATCTCCTCCTAGAAATAGCTTCTCAGTGTGCGATATACTTCTCACAACCTCGTCCAACTCCTCCTAAACAAGTTTTCTAACCTCCTCGTCCAATCTTGCTAGAGGTGGCTTAATGACCATCATACTATCATTCACCCTCCTAACCTCTACCACTTGCTCTTTGAGTTCCTTTATCTACTAACAAGCCTATGTAATTCCAGTTCCTCGAGCTTCCTGAGTACCACCACTTAAACCTAGTGCTAGCAAAGTGTATCTAACATAATTATTACTTTATCTAACATGGTAGCTAATATATATTAATGCAATCTATAGAGCCTCGCATAAACTATAATGAACAACAAAATACACATTCTAGCACACAAAACCTAGCTGAATTACAAAGCAGGCGATCAATTATGTAGCAAAATACTGAAAAATAAAAAATAGAGAGAAATATATTACAAAAAGTGTTTGTCGATGCGATAAGCCCAAAGCTCGAACCAAACCGAAGCACTGATTTTCTGCACCGGCGACGCCATTTCCTATTATAAATACTCTGCTAATGGTTCGCATTTTCGTGGAGATCTGTTACTCAAATTCGGAAGGATTTTCTCCCCACAATGTGCCGATTTTGGCCCAACAATTCCAGAAATGTTTAAACACAAAGGTGCCAAAATCATCCACTATAAGAAGAGTTTTTATTTTATCTTCTATACCAGTAAAATTACCCTCTCAATATCATCGAATTTATAAAATAATACTAAACTATTTGTTCGTTTCAAAAAAAATGTTCCTATTTCCTTTTTAGTTTGTTTCAAAAAGAACGATCACTTTCCTTTTTTGGTAACAATTTACTTTAATTTTTCACGTGACATGTTTAAGACCACTAGATTAAAGGGCATTTTGGTACATTTGATATAACTTTAATTTATAATCACAAAATTAAAAAATCTTCTTTCTTTTCTTAAATTCCGTTCCAAGTCAAACTAAGTAAATCTTTTTTAAACGGAGGAAGTATAATAGATTAAAACTAAAACACTAAATACTCACTTTCTTCGATAATATTTGTCTATTATTCACTTTGCACACTTATTAAGGAGCTACTATAAATACAAGAATGGTATTACTGTATTATCCTTTAAATATAATAAATACAATATTTTAAAAAATATGGTAGAGAAATAAAAAAGTTAATTAGGAACATAGTGTAAAACTATCGATTGATTTCATAAAGTGAATAAGTAGTGGATAACTATTGTTGAACCGGGAGTAATATAATGGAAAATGATAATTATAGCATCTTCTCATTTATCCTTCAATCAATCATCTTTAATTTTATTTTATAATTTATCATTTTGCTTCCGAAAAGTGATACGATTTCATATTTTCGGGGGATCAAGTGAACATCAACCTGAGACGTTGAACTTTTTAATAAATAAATAAATAATCGATGGTGATGGGATAAATAAATTTTAAAAGTAGTAAAACTTACCTGTACCGAGTGTTTACACCAAGTCAATACATACATGTCATATGTTTAAATTTATAGTTCATTTTACTTAACCATAATTAATTGGCATGTGTTTTACTTCATTAAATCACATAATAATGAAAACTGTATTGGTTTAGTGTAAGCACCCGGCGCGGGTAAATTTTTTCATTTCAAAAGGCTGAAAAAGTGAACAAATGTTAATTTAACGTGTAGAAAGTTCAATCCTACTTTTCTTTTACATATATCATTTTAAAGTTCTCCATTTAAATGTATCATAAGAAATTATTGAAATGAAATATACAAGGAGAATGTATCATATTGGACAATAATTCAACTTATTATATATACTTGAAAAAGATAAATATATTACACAAAACTATTTAGTTTGCTTTTTAAAAATCAGCATACGAGAGTGACGGACTTCAATTTGAAACTACACTCCTATTCCAACTGCAGTGTCGAGAAACACATCTATTACTTCAAAAAAAAATATTTACAACTTGCAGTAAACTTGATAATCTATACATACTTCATATTGAATATGAACAATTAATTTATTGTGTATTTATCTATGTTTTTTGGATTAAAAGAGGTTTCAGTCTAGTCATATTCCTCTATAGGTCATCCAGCACAATATCCTTGAAGTCATATCAGCAGTTTATTAATTCTTATCTTCTTTTTCTGGTTCACTTCGCACGCTAAGGTATGATAAGATTTTTAAGGTCTCCATGTCCTTACAATGATAAAACTTGAGCTTTGTCTTCAAGAGATGATAACATAGATCTTCAAGGGTTTCTTTTATCGTACCTTCAGCAATTTCAGTAGAAAAAATGTGTATGAATACGCAATTGACGTGTGTTATTTGATATGTACCAATAAATACTTATAACAATACCATTATCTATAACAACAGAATGAAATAGCAAAAAAAAAAAAATAGCCCATAATATACAGTGTCCCCTTAAAGAAATTATTCTCCTATAGTACCCAAGGTTTAAAGAAATTATTCATCTCTCAGGATTGAACGATTCTATTCACTATTTTATTAATACAAAAATAATGATGTCAGTGAGCCACTCAACAAGAGCAAAGTACAAGAATATTTAATTGTGCATAAGAAGAATACGAAGTTCAGAATTATCGTTATTTTAAAATGAGAGAAAATTCCTCTATTCATAGACAACAAAAGGTAGTGTGAACAAATGCTTATCGTGCCTTATCGAAAAGGTTACAAATCTTTGGAAAAGTTACAACCCTTCGGAAAGGTACAACTTTCATAAAAGTCACAACTCTTCATAAAAATCGCAACTCTTCATAAACATTGCAACTTTTTCGTAAAAATCACATTTTTTCATGAAAATCACAAGTCTTCATATTTTATACACACCTCTTAATATCCAACAACGTGTACTAAATATATCAATTCAAATCTCTAACAAAAAAAATTGACCTTCAATCTGTATTATACCACCCATAGACAAAAAATTGATTAACTTAAATCAGCAAAGAAAAAGTAGGATTATTGAGAAACGGTAGATTAATACATGCAACAATGCAAGTATACATAGATTTAACGGATAAGCATTCACAATTCCCAAAATAAAAAGAAAATTCTCGAGGTATAACTGTTATATCTACATCTGGGCCAGCTAACTCCCATGGTTTGACCCATATTTTATTTTGGTACTAACTAGTTAAACTTAAGTTTGACCTAATACTCCAATCTAGTGATCAGTTGCTTAAGTAAGTTTAAAGGGAACCTGATATTCATACATATGGAAGATTTGATGGAGGCTTAATTTGTAAAGTGATGATAACGGCGGTGAAAGTTTATGAGAGGAGGGAAATACTAATTTTGAAAATAAATAAATTAAAAGGAAATCATTGGCACCACATAGGTGGGCGTACGGTTCTTTATCTATATATATATAAAGAACTATATCCCTATTTAATTATATTATTAAATTATCATTCTTAACAAAATAATATATCTTTCAAATATTTTAAAATTAACAACTTATATCCCTGTATCAAAATTTGTCAAAAAGAATAAAAATAAAAGGAAAGAAGAAGATCGTAAGTTAATTTGGAGGTATAGTTTAAAGATATTTTTAGTCAAAACCTCTAACTCAAGCATATTTAGTTATTTACACTCTTAAATTTACTTAGGTGATTTTTTTTTTTTATTCCTGTCGGAGAGAAGAAGATCGTAAGTTAATTTGGAGTAGAGAAAATACGAAAAGGAGAGAGGATTGCAACGGTGGTTTGAGGAGAGATGATGTCGATTTTGGATCTCAGAGTATTTCTCCTTTGACTTTAATTCTATTCCTATCCATCAACATGACAACAAACACTTAAAAATATATTTTACTTAATTGAACATTTTTCAATTCTTTTTGTTTACCTAGTTTGGTTTGCTATTATTCTTACTCTCTTGAGGACATATATATTTTATTTTCTTTAGTAGCACTTTTATTATTAACGCCCAGACTTTATTAGCATTTTTCACTTAAGGACATAACAAATTTCAAGACAACATTGCAAGATCGAAAGTAGGTCAAGGATTTCTAATCTTGGCTAAGAATGGTCAAAACTAATCTCCCACTATTATCAAATAATAGACATGTAATTCTAATCTTGGGCTAAAAATGGCCTAAATCACCACAGTAGTTTTCAAATTTTCTTGGGATAAATATTTTCAACTCGAAAATACAAGGGACGACCATTACAACTGTCTATAGGATGGTTGGGAAGGAAGCAACAACACAATCTCTTGAAAGACTACTAAAACTTCAACGTTGATGGTGTATTTATTTGTTTCATAAAAATATGTCATATATCATCAGAAAATAAGCTTAAACACGAAAATTAAAAATATAGGTCAAAGCATGTATATGATATGATTGTTGATGAATCTAAAGAAACACTCTCCGGACATAAATATTATCAACCCAAAACAACAAATATTCGGAAAAAGAGTTACATAATAAACTATAACTAATTTATAGTTAAAGAAATGGTTAACTATAACATTAATGAATATGTTCCTTAGAAGATGAGGCAACACTTATCCAGTTGTGTTTGTACTTGAAGGTTCAAAGACTCGTTATTCCGTACTATATATTATCTAACAGGTTCAAGCAATACTATATTAACAAAAAAATTATATCATTATCTCAGATTAACCAATTTAATTTTCTAAATTAGCAAATCATGTTAGCAGTACATAGCATACAATAAAAACTTCTAAAAGAATGATTATGACAAAAAAAACTTAAATACAATAATTTGCTTTTCACTTCTGATCAATATATGTTGTGTCTTTGATAGTAGACTCAATTCATCAATGTATTTGATTTCCTCTTATTTGGTAATGTATTATGTATATAGGATAAAAGTATTGAATAGGGAAACCTATTCATTAAACAATTGGTATAATTTATAATTGTATATAATTCTGATAATCAATTTTGTTTGTTGTTAGAAAGTAAATATGGTGGACAAGTATGAGCTTGCTTCTAATAATTTTTTTAGAGTATTGAATTGATGAAAAATCAGTTGCGCTCCTTGAACTATTTTGTTGAGATAAAATTAAAAAAGATTGTCTTAGGAGCTGATACGATCATGTCGATATAAATTATTACAGAATAATATAATGTTATTAATATCTGACGTTGGTCTAAGCTAGTCAATAATGCACAAACCATTACAAAATATTATAAAGTTATTTATCTCTAACATACATAGAATTCGTTATTAGTAGTGTTACATTTTAAAATTAAAAATAATGAATTTCACATATTAATACTATTTATAATAGTAAAAATAAATTTGAATCAATAAAATGTTAACATTTGTTTGTAATACGTTACCTTTGATATTGTATAATATCTTTATTAATTAATAAGAAGATTTATGTAATGTATGTCAAAGTTATGAAATATTTATGTTGAAAAGGTAGATAAATATTTTTTTTTAAAAAATTATAATCTTTTTGTAGTATTTTGTGAGAGATCTATCAATATAGAACTTGTGAAGTCACTAATTAATACTACAATTCAATAATAATATATTTCAATTTCATACGCTAACAATATTAAGTTTTCCGATTCAATTATTAAAATTAAATTTACAATGCAATGTTATCTTTAAAAATATGGTAATTTTCACTTTTCAAAAGGGGAAAAGGGTCAAAACGACCCCTCACCTTTCATTTATTAGTTGAATTTATCCTTATCGTTAATATCAAGGTATTTATATCTTCATCATCTACAAATTTGTCCCCCCCTACCCCTCAATTGGATGAAAAATATCATAACAATAACTCAATTTTACTTAAATTTCTTAATTTTAACCTGATTCGACTAATCTAATAATATAAGTCATTTATATTCATCTTTAAAGTCAACTAATAAATGAAAGGTGATGAATATCTTTGACTTAATGTTTTCAAGAAGAAAAGGATGATAACAACATGAATATCATAGATCATATGAAAGTTTTAGAGGAGATTGATGGATATCAAACAAAGACAAGTAATGTGTTGAGTTCCATCAAGTGATGAAAACAAGAAAATGACCATGTGTGCAAATAATATCTCATAAATTCAAGAATTCACAAAACAATCAAACAAGGTTCTTATCTCATTAAGGGTAGAATTGTCAATGAAGCGTCTTATTTGTTTCCTTAATATAAATAGTAGTTTTTATCATTTTAGAAGACGTAGATTATAAAGATTAGACAAAATGGTCTAGTTGACCTTTGTACTTGTATGAGTTTGTATTGTGAATCCTTCTACTTATATGTTTGTCAATTGAACTCTTAAACTCAATAAAATAAAATTTAACAAACCTCTCTGACCATTGACCAGACTTATGTGATATTAGATGTCTGAGTTGACAAAAGCGTGTAACTACCCCCCTATTAAGGCGAGTGAGGAACATTTTTACTTAAAACAATTTAAAAATTATAAAAAAATAAAAAATTTAAACCATTAATTAAAAAAAAACTCAATCTTCACAAATTACACCTCTTTTTCAGCCATATCCATCCCTTGCCCAACCCCTTTTTTTCTTTCTTTTCTACAATCTATTTTCATTTATTTAGTTGATCTAGGGCACCTCCTTGAATCCACTAATTCACCGACAATGGGAGAGAGAGGCACTTATGGTGCTAACCGGACACCATTGATACGCAGGTGAGGGACAGAGAGAGGCGTGACTGGTCAGCGGAGAGGAAAACTAAGTGGGTGAGGGTTCGAGGATATAATCATATCAGTGAAAATAGTGATGGTGTGCGACAGAGATAAAGACAAAAATGGTGATGGTGTTTGGCTAGCTCTGGTGCGGTGGCTTAGGTTGTTGATTTTGTGGAGGTTGGAGGAGGAAAGAAAATGGTGATAATGTGCGGCGGAAGTAATATGAGTGGTTTCGCCGGAAAAATGGTGACAACGACACGACTTGGGCCGTGAAACAGTGGGAATGAGAGAAAATGTAATGGGTTTTACTTCAAAGAATATAATTGAATTTTTATCATTTTAATTTAAATTTAATAATTTTAAAATAATTATGACATGGCATTAATATATTTTATGTGGATATGACATGTCATTTATGTAAAGGAGAGTGAGCTACACAGATGACTGGAGGGGTTTAAAGGCTCATTTTTATTGAGTGTAAGAGTTCAGTTAACAAATAATTAAGTAGAAAGGTTTACAATACAAACACATACAAGTATAAGGGTCCACCCTTTTGCCTAAAGATTATGATCAATTTAATATTTGAGAGTTTCGAAGCTTGTAGTTTCTAGGTGAAGTCTATCATTATTGTAGTTCAAGTTGGTAATTGGTTGAGTGATTATGGTGAATTTCTGATATTTCTTGTGTTAACTTCTTCTAGCTTAATCAATCTATCAGTTATCCTCTTTGTAGATTCAATTTGATTTTCCCTTTTTTGATTGAGTTTGAGTTATTATTGTTTTATCGGATTCAATTGAAAATTGAAGGTATAAAGTTCTTTGTTGCTCAAAAATTTGATTAGATTTCGATTATTCCACATATGTTCTCTTATTTATTTCAATTGTCTCTTTGATCTTTATATGTTGAATCAACTCATTCATCATCAAGACAAATAAGAATGGGTTTAAGAGTTGACCGCTTGTGCAACCTCGTCATAACTGGAAAGTGCTCAAAGGCCCATGCATTGTCCTTACTTATAGCTTGACTTCATTGTACATATCTTTAATTGCCCTAGTATATGCTGGCACCCGTCAACTTCGGAAAAAATCATGTGTATATATGTATATCTATTTGCTTGCAACAAATTTTAAAGTTACAAAAAAAAATTGTGATCACAATAAAATAAGTAGAACATAACTTTATTGATAAAGATAGCGGGTACAATTTTGTTGATCCCTTCATTCTACTCTCCTAAGATTTATCCATGATTCGAGGGTCGTTAGTGGTGTATTTTTTGAACTAGGATGATTTAGTTTTGACCTCTCTGTATGAATAATCCATTAATTTCCGGAGTTTTCGAGAACTTGATCTCTTTGTGAAATTTCTGATATGCCTTTTAAGAGAATTTAGTACCTTTTATATAGGCATAATATAGGGTTTAGGGTTGAGTATCGTCCAAGAATCCTAATTTGAGTTGAACACAATTTGTTGAGTCCCAACTCGAATTGAATATATAAGTCCAACATAATTTCAATATCTACAAATTCCCCCTACTTCAAGGCTTGTCAAAGTGTAGACTTGATGAAACTCAAAGACCAGTTTACAGCTTCAGATTTTCAGATTTGATTTAAGAGAGAAGAAATGAAGGGCAGATTTGGTCCCACTTGGCGTGCCAATTTGTTTGCAACAAATTTTAAAGTGACAGAAAATAAATTGTGATCACAATAAAATAAGTAGAAACATAACTTTATTGATTAAGATAGCAGGTACAATTCTGTTGATCCCTCGATTCTAATCTACTAAGATTCATCCATGTGGCGTATTTCTCGAACTAGAATGATTTAGATTTGATCTCTATAGGAATATTCCATGACTTTTGTGAAATATTCGAGATCTTATCTCTTTATGAAATTTCTGAGATATCTTTTAGGAGAATTTAATACTCTTTATATAGGCATAAACTAGGGTTTAAGGTTGAGTAGCCTCCAAGAATCCTAATTTGAGTTGAACACAATTTGTAGAGTCCCAACTCGAATTGAACGCATAAGTCCCACAAAATTTCGATGTCTACAAATGCTTCCTATTTCAAGGCTTGTCGAAGTGTAGACTTGATAAACTCAAAGACGAGACATGAAGTACTCATTTCTTTCACCTTTGCAGCTTCAGATATACAGATTTGATTTAAGAGAGAAAAGATGAAGGACAAATTTGGTCCCAGTGGGCATGCCAATTTAACTGCAACAAATTTTAAAGTGACAGAAATAAATTGCGATCACAATAAAATAAGTAGAAACATAACTTTATTGATCAAGATAAAAAGTACATTCTAGTCTCCTAATATTTATCCATGATTCAAGGGTCGTTAGTAGCATATTTTTCAAACTAGGATGATTTAGATTTGACCTCGCTCTCCACATGAATAATCCATTAATTTGCGGAGTATTCGAGATCTTGATTTCTTTATGAAATTTCTGAGTTTAAGAGAATTTTGTACCCATTATATAGGCATAAACTAGGATTTAGAGTTGAGTAGCTTCCAAGAATCCTAATTTGAGTTGAACACAATTTGTAGAGTTCCAATTCGAATTGAACACCTAAGTCCACAAAATTCAATGTCTACACTATCTTTTGACTCTTGAGAAACTAACAGAAAGTAGAGTATTATTAGCAGTGCACTCACAAAGAGCATATGAGTGTCTTGCGCGGCTTGTACAAGCCAGAGGAACCACCATTGAAACCATAGTTTAAATCTAGTTAAAACCCTTTTTTGTAGTTTTTATTTTAAATTTAACTTAGAGCTCATATTTAAGTATATTGATGCACCCAAACTTTACAATTCCTAGGTTCGTCTCTGCCTCTACAAAATCTCTCACAGAACAATCATAAGCTTTTCCTAGATTTATGAACACCTTGTGAATGTCTTTATTCCTCCCCTGTACTACTTCACTAGTCTCCTAACCAGATCAATGACTTTGTAGTTGCACGTCCTGACAACCTAAAGCCGAATTGATAATCGAAAATAGACACGCCCCTCCTCACTCTCATCTCCGTCACTCACAAACCTTCATAGTGTGGCTTAGCAATTTGATATTCTTCTAGTTATTGCAATTTTAAATGTCATACTGCTCTTAGTGAGAAGCATTTTGGTCATGTCTTTGTATAACTAATGGACAATTGCTATATTTTCAGGCAAATTAGTACTAAATATATAAATATTAGAAAAAAATTCAAAATATATTAGTATTTGTTGCGATTTACCGTTGCCGCCAAAGGTTAATTTTCCAAATATTGAAAGTTAACTCTAGTTTTGCCCTTTTGTCAGAAGGAAAGGATGCAACTATGGGTAAAACAAATACAAAGGCTAAAAAAACAACCAAGGATGCAACAACTTCAATGGTTGAAAAAGCTCATAGGAAACTAATGGTGAATTTAATAGATTTATTTGACACATTTATATTAAGTGCGCTTAATTTGAATATAAGAAAAGTTATAAATCAAAATTTTAGTGTCACCTTTCATTCATATCATTTCGTATGACATAGATTCTCTAGCTTTCATAGAGAACATTTGTTAGTAATATTTATTTATATTGGTAAAAGTAATTTTCAGTTAACAGGATATTAATATTACTATTATTATAATGATATGCATCATATACGTTGTCTCAGTGTCTTGGTATGCAACTAATATACATAATTAAGTGAATATGTGGTATGTATACAAAAGTAACATCTTCTCTTTTAAGGTGCATTTCATCCTTTGTCAGTTAGATTTAAGGGAAAACGTTCTGATATACCCCTCAATTTTGTCATTTAGAGCTGATATACCTCTTGTTATGAAAGTGGCTCATATACACCCCTACTTATAAACAAATGGCTCACATATATCCTTTTCCTAACGGAAAATGAAAATAATAATAATTTTAATCTAATTTTTTATTATTTTTTTTAAAAAAATATAATCCCATATGAGTAGATTTAATCCTCGTCAAACATATTTTTTTTTGACTTTTTTTATTTTAATGACTAATTTAGAATTATTATTTTTTATGATCAAATTTATTAGAGTTTCACTAATATTCTTGTAAAACTTATTGTAGATGACCAATTTTTTTTCATCGAATACAAAAATTAAATTACAATATAGACATAAAAAAAAGTTTTAAATATTTTTTCTTTACACTAAGGAATGAAAGAAAAAAAAAGAATAAGAAACTCAAATAATTATAAGAAAAGAAGTCAAAAAATAATTTATGTATGAAAAAAATTGAAATATACCTTGAACTTTGATAAAAGAATCATATATACCCCTAAACAATTTTTTAAAAAAAAATAAAAGTAAAAAATATAAATTTAAAACTAATTTTTTCACTTCCGTTAAATGAAGGGTATATGTGAGCTCATTTTGTAACGGCAGGGGTGTATGTGAGCCGTTTATACAACGGTAAGGGTATATATAAGCCACTTTCATAAAGAGGGGTATATCAGCTTCAAATGACAAAGTTGAGGGGTATATCAGACCCTTTTCCCTAGATTTAATTGCCATTATTTATTTGTGATTAACGTTGCAGTGAACGTTGGGGCACTAGTGGTCCTCTCCATTATTTCATTATTTATTCCCCGTTATACATTATAACCTATGTAACTCTTAAGGTCATTATCTTCACTATTTACTATTTCATTATCTTACTATTCATTGTGCAGAAGACTTTCTCAACTATAAATAGTGGTGGTTTTGGTTTTACAGACAAGTAGATATAGAGTGCATAAATTTTTTAAAAAAAAAAAGGTTTTATTAGTTGAAGAGAGATGTTTTTTTGTGGAGCTTTGGACTCAACTCTTATCCAAAGTTCTTATTACTTTTGTGATTAGGTTGTTGTATTCTGGAGGAGACAAGTCAAGAAGGAGTACCGCTGAACCCGTGAAAAACATTTGCTGCAGTGGGCTTGAATCTTTTTAAAGAGAGCGAGATATCCGCGTCTCAACCTGAAGAGATTTTTATTTCTTTATTTATTTTCAATTGTAATCTTGTAACAACGGAAATGGATTTGAAACACCAAAAGGAAATCCTATTTTTAGGTGGCTATCCTATATAGCCAGTGCCAATGTTGGACTAGTTCAGCTATCTTCAGACATGTTTTTGTTTTGGGCCAATTTTTCAGGTATATGTTTGTAAATATTTACTATTGAGGAAATAAATGGACTAAATACTCTGTAAAAATAAGGACTTTTTTAAAAAAGTGTTTTTTTTTTAAAAAACAATCTGTAATTGCTTTTGATACTATTATCTATCATATTAGGTAACTTCTTACCGAATCTCTTTATAACGTAGATTTTTGGAGTATAGTAATGATGAATGATGGCTCAAGCTAATTAGTGATCTAAAATCAAAGTAAATTATCGCATAATTTTTTATTTTTTTAATATTTTTTATTTTTGACTTGAGAAGTTATTTTTTTTGTTGATTTTTTTCTTTTATGGTCTTAAACCAAAGATATATTCACCGTCCCATATCAGCAGATCATTTTAATTTTTATACGTATATTAAGAGATCATAAATAAGAGGATATTTTTAACAATTCACCCTTAAATACTTCTTTGAAACTTTACAAACAAGTGTGAACACTTACAAAAATAATTAATAGCAAGAGTAATATGGAGAAAAAATAAATTAATGCTCTCTTGATTTAGTAAGATGATCAACTAACACAAAATCATTATTTGTAGTATATTATTCAACTAATATGAGACAGAGGGGTATATAATATCAAAATGTCTAGTGATCTTAAACATGACAAGTAGAAATTAAATTTAAAAATTAATAAAAAAGAAAAAAAAACATTTTGTAATGTTTTTAAATGAGCTAAAAAACAAATAAAATGAAAGACACGATAATACTTTTTGTTGTTAAAAAGAACTTATAATAATCTTATTATTACTTTTTAGAAAAAATGAGGACTCTCAAATTTGGGGGCTGAAACGGATATTTCATTTTTTAAGGCAGTGAGTCGCCCCGAAACCTCCCCAATCAATAGCTTTTCATAATACAGTCTCAAATGTCATGGCTACCTGTTAAACATTATGTTATATATGTATGTTAAATTCTATATTTGAAGGATATACACATTTAAAATTGAACATTCTTTATAAAAATTATGCTTTGATGCAAGTGGTAATGAGTGTTCATTTGACTGAAAGAGTTTTTGATTCAAACCCTATATAGGGCACATTTCCTTATATGATAGTTGCACTAAGAATAAAAGCAACTTTTATTTTTGAGTTTTGATCGTTGCGGTTGGCAGAGGTGGATTCGAAATTCTAGTTCTTTAATTTACTTGGTTCTAAACTAAATAATGTGTTCATATGTAATAAATTTCTTAAGATATATACAAGGTTTGCGCTAGGAATATAAAAACAGCTTTTACCCGAGTTCTGTTGGCTATTTATTTTTTAGTTTTGAAGGTTGCAGTTGGCAAAGGTGGATTCGGGTATCTAATTCTTTAATTTTTTGGTTCTAAACTAAAATAATTTATACATATTTAATGAGTTTCTTGAGGTATATACAAGGTTTAAATTAAAAAGTTAGATTCGAACAAATCCACAAACTCTACATTACAAGGAAAAAATCATGTTTATACTAGTGACAGAGTGATTCTGAAGACTCATGTAGTTGTCTTCGTTTATCCATTGAATTCTTCTACTAATCACTTTGGCTAATTAAACCCTTAAATCCATAAGAACACAATATTTTAAAACTCTCTCATCATTATTTGAATTTATGATGCGATATTAATATTGCTTAGTTGGAAAGATATGTGATTGCATGTATTTGAAAGTAAGCAAACTGTGATTTCAAAACGGAGTAAAATGTTTGTGTTCAAACAAGATTAAAGATTCAATTGAAAATTGTCAAAGTAAAAGAGTTTATCTAACAAACAAATCAAGTATAGGCAGAGATGGATCCACACCTCTCGAAGGTTGCACGCACACTCATAAATTTCAAAAACATGTATCCATAAGGAATATAGGAAGCACTCGTACACTCGTAAACACAGGTTCGAATCTAGCTAATATTGATGCAATCAAAATCTTTTATCCCGATCAATCCGACTATAATAACTAGCTTCTCCATTTTAAAAAGAATGAATCTATTTCTTTTTTCGTTTGTTTAAAAAAGAATGACTCATTTTTTTTTTTTATAACACTTTAACTTTTCACGTGACATATGTAAGACCACAAGATTAAAGGATATTTTGATATTTGATATAACTTTAATTTAGAACCATAAAATTAAAAAATCTTTTTTTTAAACTCTATTTTAAATCAAACTAGGTCATTCGTTTTTAAATGGAAGGAAATTTGTTTTTAAATGGAAGGAATATGTGGCAATTGACTTAATTAAACGCTAAATCTTTCAGTTAAGTAGAGTTGTGAGTATGACGACCCGTATCGCTCCGGGTGTGGGAGCAAACCTTCTCGGCCAACACTCGGCGGAGCGCAACCAAGACGCCACCGCATATGTCGGCAACCTCGACCCTCAGGTACCTCTCCTTCCTTCTAATCCTCCTAGGGTTTTCTTTGTCGACGATTCTGTTCAGTTTCCATTATCTGGAATAGGAGTAGCTACGAAATCCACTAACAGAAAGAAATGGAACAGCTGATTCAATCACAACATGAATAGTCACTGTTACTAGCAGAATATGTAAAAAGTTTTCTCTCAAAATGATAATTAGAGTCAAATACTTCATCCGTTCACTTTACATGTCAGTTTTTGCTTTACCTGTGTCAATTTGAATAATCTTTGAAGCTAAGCTGAAGTAGATTAATTCAACGTTAATTTAGATGTTTGAAAACTATATAAAAGATACTATAAGTTGAATTACTTTTAGTATTAATATGGTGTAAAAGTACATCTTAAAATGTTGGTTGATATCCATCCAGTTTGACACTCGAGATGTTACATAAAATTGTTCAATTCATTTTAACTTGCCTAAATTGACTGGATTAGTTGCTTCTTATTTTGACTTTATGCTAATAGATTAGGTGATTTCCTGTTCCAATTTGATAAATCTGGGTATGACTAGCTTCCTTCTATAAATCAAACGTTTGTGTAATAGTTAATGCGAAATTAATGATGTTAATGTACGAGAAAAGAGTGAGGGTAATTGAATAGAAATTGGTTAATTATATCGTGATTAACTTCTCAGACAATGTTCAACCACCTCTTTATTAGTTGAGGAGCGTGCAAGCTGACCCCGACAGGCAGACACCATGGTTATATTTAAAAATAAAGTTGCAATTTCAACCATTTTAACATTCGTTTTGAAGCCTTTTCAGAGTTGCAATTCATAGGTCAGTACTTACATGATTAATGTTCATTTATGAATTTTCATGGAACCACAATTTTTTAATTGCCAAGCTAGAATAACTTATAAATCATTACCTAGATATAGACACTATAAAATGTTTACTCTCTACATGATTGTATAGCAACACTATGTTTTTCTGGTGAAGTCTATAGATAACACTAACTCCCCATCACAATCTGGTAATGGATATTTTCCTCTGCCTTATTCCTAGTTCTTCTCAGCAAAACTAGAGTTGTTCTCCAACCTGAGTCGTCTTAGAATTGTGGAATGAGAATGAAAGCAGACCAACTATATTCTTAATACCCAAAGGATATTCTTTCCCCAGTTATGGATCAGCTGTGACGATTGACATTTAATATAGATCAAAATGTTTGAGTTCAATGTTATCTGGCATCTCTAATATCAAAATATGTCCCCCTTAATCTTAGTATGGCTTTATGTGCCAGTTTTGCTGAGTGTTCATGAATTATTGTTCTAGTTTTGGTTTGACATGTATGTTAATCCTAATATGTCCATAACATATATGCAATTTTGTGTCTGCTCTGCTGTTAAGTGAGGGTTAATGTCTTGACTCCTGTGTATCTATGTGCATGTGTCTCAACATATTTATGAAGATATATTAAAAAACTTTGCCTCATCATCTATCATTACTGCTCTACAGTTTGCTCGCTGTTTTTTTCCCTTTGCAGTTAATACGCTACGTTTGATGCTGGTGTCCCATTTCACTAGATCCTCCTGATTTTCTCCTTTTGTTTCTATTTCTTGTTGCATTCAGGGTTGAACTGACTCAAAAAAATTGAGATTTTTTTTTCTAGGTTCAGGTTAATGAAGTTTCTTTTTTTGATTGGTAGATTACTGAAGAGTTGTTATGGGAGTTGTTTGTTCAAGCAGGTCCAGTAGGTATGCCTAAATTTTTACTATACAGCTGGCCCCTTTAACATTCTCTTTGTTTTTAAAATTTTCATAAGCACCCACTTAGCCTTCTTAAATATTTGGGAAATTTAGATTCTTTTAAATTTCACTTGTTCACTATATAATTCAATATGTGCTGCAGTTAATGTTTATGTCCCAAAGGACAGAGTTACTAATGCTCATCAAGGATACGGTTTTGTGGAATTCCGAAGTGAAGAAGATGCTGACTATGTAAGTATTGGTTCTTTTTCTTGTTAGACTATTTTTACTTGGTGAAGTCTTGTTATCTGTTATATGTTTTTTGCCATGGATTTAGTTTTTGATGTTCTACTCACTCTCTAAAGCATTAACAATACAGGCAATAAAGGTACTGAATATGATTAAACTTTATGGGAAACCAATACGAGTGAATAAGGTAATGCTACTCCATTGATGCATCTCCCTTTCTATAGTGATTTTTCCCACATATTTCATTTTGTTTAATCTAATAATTTATCCTGGTACAGGCATCACAAGATAAAAAGAGTGTTGATGTTGGTGCCAATTTGTTTGTTGGAAACCTTGATCCTGTAAGAAATAGAAATCTTTGATAGTATTTTACAAACTCTTTTACTTTTTGAGAAAGATATACGGACTCTTGTACTATTCTCATTCAAATGTGTCTGGACGTGGACATTGGATAACAGCTTTTATTTAGGTGTATGACATCATCTGCATATTATCACCTTGTACATGCTAGCACTTTTGTAACAAAAATCCATTTCGGTTGACATGCAGGATGTTGATGAGAAGCTTCTATATGACACTTTTAGTGCTTTTGGGGTTGTTGTTTCAAATCCAAAGGTTAAAGTCATTTCCCTTCTACTTTTATATGATTCATGATTCTTCATTTTGCTGCTTTCCAGGACGCGTGTCTAAATGTTCTATTCAGCAAAGAAACAAGGGTTCATTCTGTGTTGATTAATTTTCGCCTATTTTTTATCCATGCTTCAGATTATGTTATGAAATTCTAGCAATCTGCTAGTGATTGTATTTGTACACCATCTAACAAACATCTAGCCCTCTTGAAGTAGATTCCTTTAGATCTTTTATTTCCTTAACTTTCCTTTCCTGGGGATGGGGAGGGGCGAAAGATATGGTTCCTCGATGTTTACAATGTTATCAATGATTGTCCTCCTTACTTAGCGTAGAGATATTGACCTAACGACTAGTGTACTCTGATTTAGTTGAATATTGAGCCCTTTTTTTTGTTCATTTAATGATTAATATAGATCTTTCGAATTACTCCCCTTTCCCCCCAAAAAATGTAGCACTATTGGCTCATCAAAAAACTGTAGCACTATTGGCTCATCAAAAAACTGTAGGTGGTTCACTTTTACACCACCTTGCTTACCATCCTAGCTCTGCATCACTTAAGACAACCCCTCGTTAGTTTGTTGTCCAGCATAATACTAAGTGCTTCTAGTATTAATATGATGAATGTGCATCTATTATTTGTCTCCTTTCCATAAAAATGTTTTAAGATGTTAATCCATTACATCTGGTACAGTAGTACTTGCCACAACAACCTTATTAGTCTGGTCAAAAGCACCTGAATAATATCTTACTGTTGTACTTGTTTCCCACTTAACCTATTTATATAATCAAAAAGGGATTGAAAACTCTAAATATTTAACTGTGTTCTAGCATTGGTGAAATAATGGCCATTTTGAAGCCATCAAGATCGGGTCTTTTTCTCCCACACAGTTTGTAAATACCTACCTGACGTGCTAGTTAACTCCGTCTCTAGCAAACTTCCCCGAATGCTTGGCAAAATAAGGAAAAACTTCATCTTTCTCCTGAATGGCTGGCAGCTCACTCATATTTTTATTTTTTTTGTATGAGAATTCATTTTTCATTTAGGACTTAGGTGTAGTTGATTGGTTCATTGCTTGTGTCTTCTTCCCCACAATAACGACAGATCTAACCAGCCGATAGACTAAGTAACTCTGCACTTGTTGAATTTTTGACAGGATTAAATGAATCTCTATGTTGGGACTACACTGGGTATGTTTCTTCTGTTAAATGAATCTCTTTGGATACTGAATATGTGTGTGTAAGGGGGAAGGTGAGCCAGTGATTCATGTTAAAAAAAATAAAATTGGTGAAGTAATTAAATTCTATTTAAGGAAGGGTAAAAATTTGCCTGTATACAAGAAGTATACCGAAAAATAAGTAGAAAACCTAACAAAAAGACAATTTTAACATGTTAGACCAGCTTGAATGACAAACTATGCAGATATTGTTTCTTTTTAATAAGTTGCAATGCCATTTTACTAGGACCACATAGTTTACTTGCCATTTATAGGTGATCTTCATTGTTATATTCTGATGTATTATCTTTTCTTCCAGATAATGAGAGACCCTGAGACAGGGAACTCCCGGGGTTTTGGTTTCATTAGTTATGATTCATTTGACGCCTCTGATGCAGCTATTGAGGTAAACTGTCCTTTTGCCTCTTTGCTTTCTAACCATAACTTGTACAGATACATGATATATGTTGCGATTTACTAGTCTAAAAAAGTTCATATCTAAGTATTAGCTATTGTTTGATTTGGAGCCTGTGCTGTGTGTGGAGATCTGTCTTCTTTTAGAGTTTGGATTATAATTAAGATGCATTTCTAATCAGATTTGAGAGGACAAGTTATTTGCATGATATGGAGGTTACGCTGTGTTAGAAAGGGAGTACCTTCCTGTTAGGTTTGTATTATTATTTTTCTGGTTTAATACAATCACGACAGTGGCGCTTTTTTTCAATGACTGAAATACAAGTCAAGTGGTTAAACCACTAAACTAAACTAGTCAAATGGCTAAGTAATTGCTACAGTTGATTGTTCTATAGGATTTGAGATTATCTCCAAGTTGATATAGAAGGGTTGGATTTGGAACCCTTTTGCAGCAAATATCCGTATCTGACTTGGCATAGGTGATGGAAGCTTGGGATTCTTTAAAAAATTGTGTAATTTAACGATCAGAATATAATAAAAGTTGTGCCCGTAGATGTATAGTTAGGCATGCACGTATGAAACGTTATTATGAATCAGTTGTAACTGGGTTTCCTCTCTATACTCTAAAGTGCGTAATTCTTTGAAATCATATACGTCTTTCCTTTGCCCCCCTCTCCCTCCCTTAGCCTCAGAGCTTGCCATATGTGCTCAAGGTCTTAGGATAATAGTAGTGTCCTGGGGACAAAATAACCATAGTTTTCCCTTGCATATATAATACTTCCTCCGTTTATTTGAGTCTTAGTTTGACCTTGGCACAGAGTTTAAGAAAATAGAGAAAGTCTTTTATATCTTGGTGGTCTTAAATTAATGCTCTGTGTAATATATCAAAATCTTAAATATACCATATAGGATGTTGGTGTGAAATTTTACTAATTATAGAAATTGACATTCCTTTTTAAACATACTAAAAAGCAAAGTAACACAAATAAATTGAAACGGGGGAGTGCATCATTCTTGGATCAAGTGCTAAAATTCCTTAATTCTCTACATCTTCCCTTTTTCCTTTCCTTCAGCCTCTCTATAACTAAAAGTAGAGTTTTCTCATCTATATTGGGCAGTATGAGTTTAAATTATCAGTTGAGGGCTTAGGAAGGTCATTTCTTATGGTTGTGACTTGTGGTGGAAACAAAAATGGAGAAGTTGGAAACGTTTACGTTGCAGGATGCAATATTAGTAATGCCACAGAACCTATGTTGCTCAGACTCTTCAAAAATGTCAAAGAGTGCGTGTCGGATTCTCCAAAAGTAGTGTATTTTTGGAGAAGCAAAATTATCTATGAAGAATCATTCTGATATGCATATTTTGGACAGTTTGGTTAGAAATGATAGATGTTTTGAAGACAGAATTTTCTATTTCTTCTGTGCAACAGTTCAATCTTTTGCAGAATTTGTTTTTGTGGTGCAAGTGTCTGGCTGTATATGAGTGCGAGCAACTAATGAACTTCTTAGATTCCCTACATTTGTGAAGGATTGGGATACAAATTGTGCAAACCTTATGAGTCTCCTTCTGGTTGCTGTGACATTCTGATAGCAATAAGATATCACTTAAAAAAATAGTGATGTGCAGGATGCATCTTCCAAGCATTGAATATCTTGTCTCAGACACGTTTAAGTGGTCAATCTGATGATTTGAACTGTTTATTATTTTGGTGCTAATTTGTAACTTAATCTCTTTTGGCACCACTAAACCAGCTGCCTGGTATGTTGTTAAATATGAAGACCCTGCTATAAATAAAGATACAACGTCTCCCACATGGTGTACTTGAGTTCAAAGTTTGCATCTTCATCTGACATTTACTAGTTTATATGTTTGGAGAACTCTCTGAATTTTTAATGTACTGTTGCTTTAGAGGTTTCACATCCTGTCCATCCCAGATTCTTTCTAGCTGGACTTGACCTCCAACTTGGCGTTTCTGCAGGCAATGAATGGTCAATATCTTTGCAACCGCCAAATTACAGTGTCCTATGCCTACAAGAAAGATACAAAAGGGGAACGTCATGGCACCCCTGCTGGTAAGGATTTATGTTCAAGAAAAATGAAGTTGAGAATGCTAGGATGTGGATACTTGTCTTTAATCAAGATTGTTGAACTCTGTTATGCTTGTAGATGTGTCAGTTGAATTTAAAGTAGTGATTTGGAACCAAAAGTGTGTAGAGGACAGAACTAGTATTTTGAAATTTTTCGAAGTGGGTAACAAGGGCAATGAGTGAGGTGGTTTATTAAAATGCACGAATTGCTATTATGCATCTTCTGAATTTCAGGAACTTTATGGTCTTTTTGAATTGTGTAATCATTACTTTGCCAACACACTTTGGGGCAATTCTGATTTGTTGTGGATGATATGCAGAGAGGGTTTTGGCTTCTAGTAATCCCGGTACTCAGAAAAACAGGCCTCACACCATGTTTGCAAGTGGACCCCCAACACTTCCCGGTGTTCCACAGGCCAATGGTGCAGTTGGAGCTCCCATTCCCCCACGGCCTTTTGCAAATGGTCCTATGCCTCCAGCTCCTGTTCCAGCAATCCGACCACCACCTATGCAGCCTAATGTCTACCCACCAATGCAGATGCCTCCACCACAAGCTTGGCAGGGACAGCCTATGCAACCAGGTCCAGCTGGCATTCCACAGCAGCAAATGCAATTCAGAGGAATGCCACCTCCGCCTCCCCCACAGATGGCTCCACCTCTAAATAGGCCCCCTCCACCACCAGCTGCAATGGGTGGCAATGTTTGGCGTCCGCCACCACCACCTCAGCACTTTAATGGTGGTCATCATGCTATGCCCCATATGTCAATGCAGCCACCCCCTCCACCACCTGCACCCGGTTAAAAATTTGGAACCCTAAAGTTTGTAAAAAGGTGCAACGTTGAAATTTCAAAGTTTTAGCCGAGGATTAGTTTGATATGGAACTACCTTTTTGCTTTTGACCTCCGTTATCGGACGGTATGATTGTTGAATTCTGTGAAAATGCCATAATTTTAATTTTTTTGATGACACGGGAAATCTGTAGTCGCTATCCTTGTGGGTGCGCACAAGGTAAAACCTCTGCTTCTATGCAATAACTCGCAAATCACATAGGAGAGAGGTAAACCGCACTAGGCATAGCTCGATCCAGAAGGCGTTCTTTGTATTCGCTGGCAAGGGGTTTCGAAGTTGAGACCTCCAACATGGAAGTCTCGAGTCCAAACCAAAGGCCTTCCCGAAGGGTACCATATACATGTTAAATCACACTGATTGTGTAAATATTTGTAATGTGTATGCATGCAGATGATTTAAGTAGTGGTAGTCAGTTTAGTATACCCTCTTTTGCTTTTTACTTGTTCAAGATACTAAAATTAGATTCTTCTTTTTATTTATCCATTTTGGTTAATGAAGAATTTAATCATTTTCTCTCAATATTAGCCTTGTCGTGTACTTATAACTACTTCCTTTTCTTCCTTTTACTTGTTCTCACTAAAATAGATGCTCCAAAAATAGTTGAACTAGTATATTTATTTCATTTGCCCTTAGTAATAATTATTTTAAATATTAGTTATAAACATCGATTTACTAGTATAGAAAATCTAATGCTAAGATATTTAAGCCAATAGAGCTTTCAGATGGATTCTTCGCGTGACTTTCATGATCTTCATGCTGCTGCTGTAGGATTAATGGACAACTTATCTGGAAGTTTATGTAAACCAGTGCGATGTCCCATTATTGTTCTGAGGACAATGATTTATCAAAAGTTGGGCGTTGAGTGACTGCAAAATCAATGATTCAAGAGTTAAGGTTTGACATTTGCAGCAAGTTGACAAGTTGATGTACCAATATAATGTTCCAGCAAAGGGGTGTAAATTGTAAAATGATAACGGTGGCTCCATCACTACTTCCACCATTCTAAAGAGGTCCTTCATGTGTGCAACTAACACCTTTGTCAAATTTGATTATGTTAAGAGTAGAGTGGTGATGGACCAGTGGTTGGTTCATATAAACTCAACAATTCTCCACTTATGAATTAGATTTTGAGATTAAGTTAGATCCATGTGTCAATTTTAAAATGGTATTGAAGGTTCCTCTCCATTTGGACTTCCAATCCACGGTCCATGCTCCAATTGGGCCTCGGTGCGAAGGGAGTTACTAGAGTGAGTCAAAGTTTCACATTGATTGGACAATGGAGTAGTTTGCTTGTATGGACTTGATCATTTTTCCGTCATGAACTAGCTTTTGGGTTGAGTTAATCTCATATGCCACATTAAATGTCTTAACAGATCATTGCTAATTTCTCTACTGCTTCTCTGTTAATTGCACTTTATTTGCCTACCCCTTAAAACTCATAGCAGCATTTAAGCTGAATAGGAAAAGAAATCTGCATAAATAGATAGATAATCAAAACTTGGATGCAGAGTTAAAAGTTTCTTCTGTTTTCAGATTTATCTGTGCCAAATGCAAATTGCAAGAAGCTTTTCCTAACCATGATAGTACATGCAACTGTGCGGCGCTTTCCATTAAAAATGTCTAGAGAAAATAGCAAGTATGTCAATCCTCTATTCCAGTCCTTATGTATCAGAGCACAACTTTACAACTGTTTAGCTATATGTCTGCAGAGGCTCATTTTATTTATGAAAACTTATACCTAGAGAAATGATCATTTGCAGTACCACCATGATGAAGGCTGGTTATGCATATTTTGCAAGTGTAAGAAGGAAATAGTAGAAGCAACAAATGCTATAGTAACTGAGGTTGAGTAATCTACTTTGACTTTCCATAAAATCATTTGTTCACCCCTCCAAGAATTATCTATTAATCGGGGTAAGGAGTCGTTATGCCCTGAACAAGATTGACCATCTGGCGATCACTATGATAACAACGTTGCTAGTCATAGTAGTACTGATAGTTGAAGTGAAGCAAGCAGTGGAAGCATATGAGAATCGATCACGAGGATAAATTTCTAGTTTTAGCTGGAAAGCCAGAAGATGGCAGCAGTGGACTTGCAAAAAAAAATATTGTACAAAACTGTAACCTTGTATAATAGACCAGTTTCAGTTATGCTAATCGACACAAACTAAAAATGTGGCTACATGAGTTCTAGCAGTATTCAAAATTTTGAATGTTATGTGACCTCTAAGTGCCTCATATACCTGGTGGATGCAAGTAGGTTATTGCAACAACTTATTTTCTACTGTGGAACTGTAACTAGTACAAAATACGTTTTCATCATCTGCTAAATGATGCTAATTAGCCGTCTTGCTTATACGTGTTTGCTGTGTACTAAACGTTGAACAAATGGATTGTAACGTACTTTTTAATTACCTTCCAAACCTTGCTCCATTAGCTGGAAAAACACTTGCCTTTCTTGTGATCAACGAAATTCTTTGAAAAATAAACATTGGAGTCTTCCTTTTGGTTTAAAAACTGCACTTAAAATCCCAGAATTTCCTCAGCAAAGTGTGAAGGTAATTAAGAGAAGATAACTTCAACAAGATAACGAGCTTACTTAAAAACAGTTTGTGTACCACTCGAGACTGTGATAGGGAAGTGGTAACCACAATCATTATTTATCAAAAGTCTTTAGAGTTTTTCTTGAAGCGAATAGAAATCAATCAAGACCAAAGCAAATACCAAACACTGGGTGGAATTCCAAAAGAACTAGTCCACTGGTTGAGAGCTCCCTACAAAGCAATCTCAGAACTGTTACTGCTTGGCCTGTAGTTGCTAAGCTCTAATAGCATTAGCCTTGGCCCCTATAATTAATACAGAACTGTTACCTCATGGCAACCAAAATGACTGCTCAGCCTCAATTACACAACCTGCTAAGCCCCCATCATACATAAAACATAAGGACATCAGCAGAAAGCAGAAAGCAGAAAGTTCTTCCCCATGTATGTCAAAAAGGAGATCTATGTAATTACGTATTCTTACTATAAAGACTAGCTTGAATAGTATAACAGATACTATGACATAATCTTACTATAAAGACTACTAGTATAGAATAACAAATACTATGACAGAAGAAGGCAGCAATGCTGAAATAGAAGATTATGCTTTGAAGGGCAAAGTAGAATACTATTAAAAGCATTTAAGAATTCTTTTGAGATGTGTCACAATAGAAATGAAATAGAACACTCAAAAGCTAAGGCAAAATCTACTATCAGAACACTGGAAAGTAAGTTCAACAAAACCTTCAGGAAGTATGGCCCTCCTCAGCAGCAGCTTCAAAAGTTTCACCAGCCACAAGTTCTGGTACATCATCATCATCTTCCTGTGCTGCAACAGCACCTGCAGCCACATCTGCAGCACCAGGTGCCTGCTTCTGGAACTGCTCAGCCAACTTCTTCAAATTCTCCAAATTATCAGGACCTGAAAATTGTAATTTTCATCAGTCAAAACATATACTTAATTGTTCAAGGTTTCTCACGACTCGATGTAGGCCTAAAAAATGGCACATACCCAGCTGGTGAATAATTTGAGGAAGAATATCCTGCAATTCTGCAAGAGGAAAGAAATATTGCTTAGAAATTCTTATGAGCATCCCCAAGACATAATCAAAAGGACTGTAAGGAAGCACAAATCCGCTAACAATCAAGGACTCATGTGTTGGAGACCCAACAGAAAGAATGCTAGTCTCATAATAAAATTTGTTTCGTGACATAGTTATAACTAATAAATCATATGTCGAGGTTACATTCATAAGGTGCAAGGCATGAGGAAAGAGTAGAGCACATACTCTTTGTCTGGGGGGTACCACTGACTACCCATGTGTTTGCAGCAATTGATGCTTGAACTAAACAGAATCAGAAGCAAAAGGTTATTAGAATGGCAATAATGCGACAGATGACTAAACTATGTGAAACATGGATTATGTTTATACCTTTGGGGTTACTGAATTGAATAACAACATCCTCTTTGAAAATGTTGACTTCTTCAATGGCAGGAATGGCATTAACACCTATTCTTTTCAAGGTGCTCTGTAGTCTTTTGTCATCGGTTGTAGTTGTCTTGTGTACGGCTTTCTTCTTTCTGTAGAAGAAGCACTCATTCAGCAAACATGAATGAGAAAAATAAGATATCCCTAATCAATACACTTTTCATTTCTTCTTCCTCTCCCTTCCTCACTCAAGTTTTGACCCTTGGACAAAAACTTGTCAGTCATTACTAACTTAAGTAGGCGTTTGGCCATTAGATTCCAAATATTTTTCATTTTATTTTATTTGTAATTTATGAATTTGGAGATGAAGATGGAGTTTATTTGATTATATACTTTTTGCAAAGGAAAGAATCAACCACTTTATTTGGAATTTATGAAGATGGAGTTGGAAGATAGGTTTGGAGCACTTTATCAAACTTGGAATCAAACTCCAAGTTAGAATTGGAAATTTTATAACCAAACACTCATTTTGTAATAATGAGCAACACTTGAGCAAAAAAAATAGAATAGTTATCATGGCAAAACAGGCTCTCAAGTAACTGGAATCTTTCAAGTTAGCAACAAACCCACATTCTTTCTCAATACATTAACACAAACGATTTCCATGTCACAACAGTCACAGAAACTACAGAAAACTAAACATACCTTCTCATG
Organism: Solanum lycopersicoides; assembly: GCA_022817965.1. Taxonomy (NCBI): domain Eukaryota; kingdom Viridiplantae; phylum Streptophyta; class Magnoliopsida; order Solanales; family Solanaceae; genus Solanum; species Solanum lycopersicoides. The sequence continues at coordinate 4,310,808 of CM040626.1, forward strand.
GTACCCTTTCCACCAGTTCTAACCGAACCGGCCATCTTTTGCAACTTCTCTACATTCATCTGCCCCAGAAAAACACCAAAAGTCAATATTTCTCAATAAACAAGCAACAAGAAACTGGCATATTTGTCGCATTCCATTTTACAGGCACAATACATCAGTAACAACCTCCATGACTATAAAACTACACTTAAAACACATCCAGAAAATTCAGAAGCCAAAAAAAAAATGCTTCTATATAAGAGGCTGAACACACAAGCATACATGAATGTTATAGCTAACAGCAAGTAACAACTTGACAAAGACGAGCAGGAAACAACACATCCATATTTTCAGGTAAACCAGTTTTCTAAGCTATTAAACTTGGTCATTGATATGCGAAAAGAAGATAACAAAATACGTAAGTCTCCCTGCAAACTATAGAAAGACAAACACTTAAATGCTTAAGGGGAGCTAACAAAATCAACAAGTAAAGAAGTGTCATTAAATAATTGGTCATTTATCCCCTTTATGCAGTTACAAAGTATGCAAAAAATTCATTTAAGAATATAATTTAATCATGTCCCAAATCCACATTAAAAATACAAGTTTTATCCTTCAAAAATCAAAATTCCACCATACAGTGTCATCTAACAGTAAGAAATTCCCCATTCTACCATACACATAGTAGAGTACACAGTCAAAGTTCCATCATAAAGCTAGCAACTTTTTTTCACTTTTCAACAGATTAAGATCCAGGAAACATAAACCAAATCTAATTAATAACATCATTTCATTCAAACCCCATCAACAATTCAAAAACAAACAGAACATTCAATACTATTATCCAAACAAAAAGCATACACTCAACTCAACACACAGAATTCATCAGATACATGTACAAACAAATAGAGAAAAACCAAGAAAATCATAAAATTGAACACCCATTGGGCAGATTAGGGGGTAGGTGGAGCAATAGTGAAGCTAACCTTGTGAGGAGAAGACTGAGCTAAAACCCTAGCCGCAGATAAGAGGAAAAAAATGGAAGACAGAAGGAAAAGTTGCTCGGGTGAAGATAGCTATATATTGTACTATAATGTGAGAAGTTTTCAATTTCCGATTTTGCCCTCGACACTTCTTCAATAAATACGTATGTATCCCCTCCTTTTTTTCATTTTTCTCTTCGATAATCGAAAATCAAATCAAATCGATTATATTGATATTTTAATTTAATGATTTCATTTGGTTTAAGTTATAAAAAAATTAGAGATGTTTGATTTTTCAAAGATATAAAGTAAACTAAATCGATGGACATTTTTTTATATATAGCTTCTATATAATACAATATCGATTAATGTGATAAATACATTCTAATACAGTTTATAAATAAAACTATATAATTTAGTGAACGTTTTCAATGCTTACCTAATTTGGATCAAATGAGAAACTTATAGGTTATGATCCCTTCTTGACCTATGAAAAATTCAAATCATAGTCAAATGGTAAATCTTGATGAGACGAATATAATGCACCAAAAAACATCTCAAAAGTTTATCTACAGCTCCGAAAAATCTCAAATTCATGTGCTATTACTCGAGTGACATCTCAAAAGCAAAGTGCTAGTCGTTTTTAAAATATTTATCAATCAAATTTTATTATGTATCATGATGTCTCACCTATTGGGAATAATATGTCATCAATAAATCTATCTCACCACAGAATTTTAGAAGATTCTTGTCGTTTGAGAAATATTAACTGGTAAAGAATGACGAAATTACATTTTGTATATTATTGAATATATGAGTGTATAGATACTTCGATAACTTTGGGATAAACCAGTTTTCTAAACTATTAAATTGGTCATTGATAAAACAATATAGTTACAATTTTGTTCCCTTTTCATTCTTCTCTTTTATAATTTCTCTGTAATTTGAGAGTCATAATGACGTATTTCTTGAACTATGATGAAATTTATTTAATCTGCAATATCTTTTGAATATTCCATGAATTTGCATAACATTTGAGATGTCTCTTTTAAAGGAATACCCTTTATATGCATGAATTAGGTTTAAGGTAGAGTAACCTCCTGAAATTGAACACATCTTATAGTTGTTGAGTTTTATCACTAATTCCGCCTGAATATGTTTATTTTCCTTTAATCACCTTCTGAGAATACCATATAGTCAATTCATTCATCAGTAAAAGAACACTTTTTACCATTATTTCTAACAACATATGTTTCATTTCGAGTAGTTTAGGATCCGTTGCCTCGACATATAAGGGGATTCGGAAAAAAAATATATAGAAGGAACAAGTTCTTCATTGGAAGATTGGTTGTTTGAGCAACAATCGGAAGCTCAATTGCCCTAATACCATGTTGATGTTGGATATTATGTAATATATAAAGGTTTTAAATTGAACACACATATTCGTCCAAATTTCTCACGGACATATTGTAGTTTTATCTTGATTTTAATCTTGGCTCTGGTAGATATAGACTTTTGTTGGTTACTTTATCAATCATTGACCAGTAGCTAGAGCTAATATCCCAAAAGATCACTCAACTTTGACAATTTATCCAACAAAATCATTAAACTTTATTTTGTATCAATAAAATCACTCAACTCAAAACTTCTGTATTAAAAAAATCATTTAACTATATTATCATTAAAAAGCCCAGCTTTAATTGGTCCATATTCCTTGTTGTTACCTAACATTACAACAATTGAATTTGTTTAATATTATTAATGCTTATCACTTTCCTAATTGAATTCCAGTTAACTAAGTAGTGGGGAAAATATATGTATGGATTATTTGATGATCCAATTACTTTGGATAATAAATACTAATATTCATTCAAATCCAGTTGGAAGAGCATAAGTTTACAAGCCTTAAATATTTTTAATAATAAATTTAGTTGAATGATTTTATTGATATAAAACCTAAATATAGTGACTTTATTGATATAAAACAAAATTTAATGACTTTACTAGATAAATTATCAAAGTTGATTGACCTTTTGAGATATTAAATCCCAGTAGCTAAGTTGGATTTCTCACTAGTAACTTTAGAAATCTCACGTAAGTATTAGAGAAATCAAGGATTGTATTGATAATTGAATGATTGAGTTACATACTCCTTATATAGGAGAAGAGTCCTATACTAGCTACACAAATATATTATTTACACCTTATCCTAGTCGATCACATCAGCTTTAGTCGTACAAAATATAGACTTGTACATAAATTTTATGATTTAGTAGTACTAGTATACCTAATCTAACTCTAACTCTAACTTCTAACATGACATACAGCTTCCTCCAACAATGACACCTCTATTTTGAGAAAACAACTTTACAATACACCAGTAGCTAAGTAGGCGAAAGGGTATCGCTTGACGCCCCTTAGGTAAAGGTGGGTCCACCCCTAATTAAACATCACTACACCCCTGTTAGGATCGTAAATAAGCAGGTGTAAACGCGGAAGCTAGCAATTCAAACCTCTAAAGACCATGAGTAAGAAGACAGCGAGAAATATGCCAAAAAACACAAAGATTTAATGTGGTTCGGTCAATCGACCTACGTCCACAAAGGAGATGAGCAATCCACTATAAATATGAGAGTACAAAATACAGAGAGAATCAACCTCAACCAATTCACTCGGAATACATGGGAGGTTCACACAAGTGATAACGTATCAAGCTTGTGACCCACAAATTCTCCCCTTCACCAAAACTCTCAAAGCCCTTAAAACTACATTGTGAATGATGATTAAGTTAGAAGGAACATACCTCTATTTATAGAGTCATAAACCTTTTCCTACCGAAAAAAAGGACTAGTTTATCCAAAACTTATTCCTAAAAGGAAAACCTATTTATGGTAAGAAATTAGGGCAAATAAACCCAGCATATCTCCCCCTTGATCTGAATTTCTGACAAAATAAATTTGTCCACCTTCTTCGCTAAATCGTCAACAACTTGCTTCTCCTCTCCATGATCTCCTTTGCAAAATTTATGTCTCAACATAGAGAACCTCTCTGAAACAATTTCTCCAACATAATCTTCATTACTGTCAAAAAGGTTGCGGCCAGAACTACACCCTCCAAGATGAACACCTTTTTCTAACCTGATTCAATCATCGATTATCAAATCACTGAACCTGACTCCATCTTTGAATTTGGCTCTGATACCACTTGTTAGGACCGTAAAGAAGCAGGTGTAAATGCGGAAGCTAGCAATGCAAATCTCGAAAGACCATGAGTAAGAAGACAACGAGAAATATACCAAAAAACACAAAGATTTAACGTGGTTCGGTCAATCGACTTACGTCCACAAAGGAGATGAGCAATCCACTATAAATATGAGAGTACAAAATACAGAGAGAAACAACCTCAACCAATTCACTCGGATTACATGCATGGGAGGTTCACACAAGTGATAACGTATCAAGCTTATGACCCACAAATTCTCCCCTTCACCAAAACTCTCAAAGCCCTTAAAACTACATTGTGAACGTTGATTAAGTTAGAAGGAACATGCCTTTATTTATAGAGTCATAAACATTTTCCTACCGGGAAAAGGACTAGTCTATCCAAAACTTTTTCCTAAAAGGAAAACCTATTTATGGTAAGAAATCAGGGCAAATAAAATCCAACAACCCCTACCAACATTTGCTTCATTCTCAAGTTGCTTATGATCCGTTTAAAAATGTACGTGACAATTTTTTCCCTTGTCACTACAGAACACCCCTGTTTTTGACCGTTTAATTGTTACGTTGAATCGAATGCAACTTGATAGTGACCACAAGTAGACACAATGTAATATTCAACACCACTCTTACTAGCCACAATGAATTTATTTTCATCTCTCTTCGCGTCTATTAATTCACTCGACATCACCTTGATATTTTTCAATATCAATGATGTCTTTGAATGATTCTTCTTGTTTTTTTTTCCCGCTTCATTCAAAGTAATCAGCATTCACTTTCGTCGTGTCCTTGACTTTAACTCTGGCTATGCCAGGTCTCGACTTTTCATGAGTGGTTTTATCAATAGAGTAGGTATTTAACATATTTAACCACAACTAATACACAATCATCATACCTTTCTCTACAACAACTTGTTTTATTTTTTTCGTAATTGGAAAAAAAATGCAATGCCAAAATACGAAGAAAATGCTTACCTGAAAGTCAATGTGAGAACAATAATAAAAAGTGTATCTCATAAATGTTACCAACACACAAAATATTATACTAAATTGAGATGCAATATAATTAATCCCACAAATAATCGATCCAATATAAAATATATCACCGTTAAACCAAAAGGTTATAAAACGATAAAATAAATGAGTTTCATATTAAACAACATAGTAATCCCAAGTCAAGAAAATAACAAAATCCTTTAAACTAATGATGAACATTAGTTCCAAATGGAAAAATAAAAACAAACCAACAATCCAATTCATACCAAACAACATAGTCTCCAAAAAACTTGAAAGATGCAATTTCCACTTGAAAAAACAACTGTCACTACTGAGGAGCCCTTAGATTATGAGAGTTGCAATTTCCAGTTGAATGTTTGATATCCCTGCCATATACATATTAAGATTTAAAGAAAAATAAGTGAGTATTAGTTTTTTTTTTATAAAAAAAATATCATCATAGAAAAAAATAATTATCGAAGGAGTTGAATGGAATTTAAACTCGCGCATGATATGGATATGTAATACAAATAATGATTTAAAGTTCATACTAGTTTTAGCTAATATAAATAATCAAACACGATATATACGTAAAATCAAATTAGATAGAAGCATTAACTTTACCATCAGAGTAAACTTGATCAAACTTACCATCAGGTTCATGATATTAAAGGAGGTATTCCGTATTTTGGTAATACGCCTCGCAATTTTCCTTCTCATTTGCATCAGCCTCTTCAGTGTCACTCTTACATAATGTCGCAAATATATCTGACTCATCAATATATTGTTGAAAATTCGTATTTGTTGCTCCTAATTCATTAATAGCTCCATTTTCAATATAAGTATCAGACATCATTGCTTTATCTGAACTTATTGTCACATTGTTGTTATAAGCATATTGAGCATGATCATGATCTCCATTTTCAATATAAATATCAGACATCATTGCTTTATCTGAACTTATTGTCACATTGTTGTTATAAGCATATTGAGCATGATCATGATCTCCATTGTTAAACGACAGGCCAGGCCTATAATTAGTGTTCCCAGTAATTGAGCCTTCTAATTCTTGTGAACTCGACATACCAAATAATGTTTCATGTTGTAGCCCACCACCAACATTATTTTTGGCCAACAAAAATGAGTCATTGAATGGATTGTCAATGTTGAAAGAGTAGGGTTGAACCTGAAGTTGTGGGAGATAGAGTTGTTGTTGAATTGAATTCCCTCCACTAGCAAGAACATTGTTGGCATTGGGAGTTGGGCCGTTTTGAATTTCATCTGAGTTACATTGAGGATTCAGTACATTTGTTTGAAGTCGTGGCATTGCCCCAAATTTACTTCCATGTCCTGATGGGAGACAAACATATCTTTGCTCTTTTCGATATCTCCAATTATTGCGACGACATTTCTAAAAGATGTCATAAGAAAACAATAAAAGAGAGTTAGACCATGAATATATTTATCCTCTGAACCTATTGTTGTTTAGGTGTGTTTGGAATAACCAAAATCAATTATAACAATAAATATTTTTGGTGTTTGATAATAGGTAAAAGACTAAAAACAATATGAATTAAAGATTGATAATTATATTGCACCATTAAACTACAAATAATAGAAATTAGTTACAATTAATTAAGTTCTATCCATAAATATTGTAACAAAAATCTATTTCTAAAATCACCTTTAATGAGTAAGTGTTTTGCTAAGACTTTTGAATAAGAAAAATTGATAATAATATCTAAATATTCACGGATAAAAGTGAAATAAAATTATAAAATCTACTTTTGATATAAATAAAAATTAAGATAGTCGCAAAACAAATAACTTCTCACTCAAGCGAGTGATAAATTTTTTTGTCCAAACAAAACATTTTCTAGCAACCAAATTTGATTAAATAACTTCACAATTTTATTTTTGTTTTTTTATTTTGCAAAATAACGTTCCTCGTACAATACACACACAAATAATACATAATTACAATTTAATTTTTTTAAAAAGATGTACCTGTAGATGGCTACCGATTTGAATTCTGGTAAGACCGGGCACTTGCATAAGCTCAAAAATCTTCTTGGGGTAACAATCTACATGTTCCATAAGAATGTAAGTTTAATTTAATAACTAATATTTTCATTTCAAGTACATGTAAATACAACAATCATTATGCTTTAATTTCAGATAATTGATGTTCGCTACAAGTACGAATTTTCATTGTTAATATCGTTCAATATAAATAAATAAACAATAAATTTAATTAATGGTGAAGTAAACTTACTTCCTTCTCCGAGTTGTTGTATAACCTTCATGAATTTGGCATGAAGATCATCAGTCCATTTAGTTCGATACTTTCGCCTAACAACCGTATTAATAGCATTGCTTTGACTTTCTCCTTCATTGGTATTAGATATATTTTTCATTTCTCTGAGTTGCACTTCATTTTCCCCAACATTTTCATTATTATAAATATCATCAATCGTTATTTGATCTTTATTTTTTCTGATCCTTCTCTTGCTTTCTCTCGTTGTATGTTCCTCTTCAGTACAAATTGTTGTAAGTATCTCAAAATCTCTTCATCATATGGATTTTTAAGGGAAAGATAGGCTCCTTCATCCAAAGCCTTTTTTGCTATCAGCTCATTGAGTTCATCATATACAACTGTGTAAGTGATTGGAAAATCTATTAATTAAAATTGAATTATAATATAAATTATATAAATAGTTAATTTCATGCTTACACTAAAATTTTATTCAATATAACGATAATATTACAAAACAGTTCTTTATCATATACTAAAAACATAAATTAGCAACTGATAATTTATGTCGCTAAACAAAAAAATCCTTACTAATCATACTTAACGATAGATTATAGAAAATATATTTATCTAAAAATAATTTAATGATAAATTGACGTTGAAATTAATTTATAGCTAATTCTTTTACAGTGTATTTATCAAAATAACGAACTTTTCCATGGTAGACATAATAAGTGAAAGACTAGCTAGAACAAATACTTACCAAGTGTAATTATATCCAACACCACGGCTTGAGCTAAGAGGTCAAACGAATAAATGTTCGATGAATGAACATTGAGTATCATCACGTCAACTTTTTGATTTTTCTTCAGCATTGACATTGCCGCTAAAGCCGTATCAACCGTCACAACTGTATTAATGCTTTTTGTGAAAGTTAGTGAAGAAATTATATCACAAAATTATCATGAAAGTTTGTTCTTTATATACAAACTCAACTATGAATTCTTAGGTTATATTGCAACAATTTAATGTATGAAATTGTGTATATATATTAATCAACTTATATTATAATCATTGTGTGCAATCTAACAAAACTTTATACAATAGTATTTAAGATAAGTACTTGGATTATAAAATAAAAAAGATCATACAAAAATATATTATTAAAGAATCTATTCCAATCAATTAGCAAAGAAATTCAAGTCAAAATGATTTAACACACAATGGATACAGAACAATTAATGAATACTAACAAAGTGATTGAGAAATAAAAAATAAAAATGTCATAAAACAGCCCTAAGCTATACTAAAATTAACAGGCATATATAATTTTTGCAGGGTAAAATAGTTCAAGAAAATAACCATTTTAAGATAGCTTCTTGATAAGATAATTATAGCATAATGAGTTGTGGTGCATTGGTGGGAGTGTTTCACCCTTAACCAAAGGTCTCGGGTTCGAGCCTTGGGTATGGAGAAAATCCTGTTGGGAGCGCCACCCTCGAATGGGTCCTGCAGTGCGCGGTCCGAATTTAATCGGAGCTTCAATGTGGGCTCCGAACACCGAGTGAAAAACCAAAAAAAAATTTATAGCATTTACTTGTTCTTTTTTAAAAAATTCTGAAAATTGCCTATTTTCTTCAATAATTTTTGGCCTACATCAATCTCTCCCTCGTGACAACTACATCCAACCTCTTGCGCCTGTTGAATCCATCCCATTTTTTGGTCAACTTTAGCTATTCAATTGGTACAAGCAATTGTTAAAAAGGAATAGTAATTGGAGTTGAAAATTAAGACTTGGTAGTTGGCAAATTGGTAAGATTTGCAAACCATTTTTGACTTTGCTATTTTACCTATGTCATTAGTGACATAGGCATGGTTTTATCCTTCTATAAATAGAGCATTCTTGCTCATTTGTAGAACACACCAAGTTAGAGAGAAAAACCATTTTGAGAGCAAAGTGAGGTATTCCATAGACTATACAAGAAAATAGTCTGTGAAGAAAAATAGAGTGTGAGCGATATTTTAGTAAGACGAAAACCAAAAGAGTGTTGTTTCTTTTGAGTGTGTAGTAGTCACTTTGAGTATTGTATTTGTGACTACACAGTGTAAAATTCCTTACTATAGTAATATCAGTTGCTCATCTTGGCCGTGGTTTTTTCCCTTATTTAGAAGGGTTTCCACGTAAAATTTTTGGTGTCGTTATTTTCCCATTTTATTTCCATTACTTTTACCATATATATTGTTGTGCTTGTCCGCGTTTTCCCAACAAACTGGTATCAGAGCCAAGGTTTTATCTGAGTATGCTCTGTGGTTGCAGCACAGTCTGAACTTCCACATCAGAAAAGATTTACTTTGATTTGCGATAACTATATTTTTTTGGGGAAAACAATGGAAGCCAACACAAGTAGAATGGTTACTTTGAATGGTGTTAATTATGCCATTTGGAAGGGAAAAATGGAAGATCTGCTTTATGTTAAGAATTTTTACAAACCAGTATTTACCACTGTAAAGCCTGATAATAAAACAGATGAAGAGTGGAATCTATTGCACAGACAGGTTTGTGGATTCATTAGGCAATGGGTCGACGATAATGTGTTGAACCATATTTCTGGGGAAACACATGCTCGAACCCTATGGGAGCATCTTGAAAGTTTGTATGCTCGGAAGACTGGCAACAACAAAATGTTCTTAATAAAGCAGATGTTGAGTTTGAAGTATCATGATGGTTCTCCAATGACAGACCATCTGAATAATTTTCAGGGGATCATGAACCAATTATCTGCTATGGGCATCAAATTTGATGAAGAAATTCAAGGCTTGCTTCTACTTGGTTCCCTACCAGACTCTTGGGAAACATTTAGAACGTCATTGTCAAATTCTGCTCCGGATGGTGTAATCTCTATGGATTCCGCCAAGAGTAGTGTCTTGAACGAAGAGATGAGAAGAAAAACTCAAGTTTCCTCTTCGTCGGATGTCCTGATAACTGGCCCTAGGGGGAGAAACAAAACTCGTGGTTCTCAGAATAGAGAACAAAATAAGAGCAAATCCAGAGGCAGACTTAAGGATATTGAGTGCTATCATTGTGGTATGAAAGGGCACACAAAGAAGTTCTGCAGGAAGTTGAAGAGGGAGAACAAAAACAAAGAGGAAACTAAAGAAGATGGCAATGAAAATTGCCTAGCCACCGTCACCACCGAAGATCTTGTTACCGTTCTTGATGCAAACATGATAAATATTGCTTGTGATGAGTCAAGCTGGGTTGTGGACACTGGTGCCGCATCTCATGTGACATCAAGGAAGGATTTTTTCTCTTCCTATACTCCTGGTGATTTTGGAACCTTGAGTATGGGTAATGAGACTGTTTCTAGGGTGGTTGGTATTGGTACAATTTGTTTAGAAACTAGTGTTGGAACTAAACTAGTTTTGAACAATGTGAAACATGCTCCTGATGTTCGTCTGCACCTAATTTCTGTTGGTGTTTTAGATGATGAAGGATATGTTAGTACCAACGGTGATGGAAAATGGAAGCTCATCAAGGGTTCCTTGGTTGTGGCTCGTGGTAACAAACGTCGTGGTCTATACTGGACTACGACCTCTGTTTGTGTTGATATGGTGAATGCAGTTGAGAGCGATAGCTCTTCAACATTATGGCACAAGAGGCTTAGCCACATCAGCGAGAAAGGACTTAATGTTCTAGCCAAAAAGAAATTTTTGTCAAATTTCAAAAGTGCTAAATTAGAAAACTGTGAGCACTGTTTGGCTGGTAAACAAAATAGAGTTTCCTTTAAGTCCTACCCTCCTTCGAGAAAGACAGAGTTGCTTGAGTTGGTGCACTCTGATTTATGTGGTCCAATGAAGACAAAGACATTAGGTGGTGCACTCTACTTTGTCACTTTCATTGATGATTGCTCGAGAAAACTTTGGGTCTATGTCTTGAAGACTAAAGACCAAGTGTTAGGTGTCTTCAAGCAGTTTCAGGCTTCAGTTGAAAGAGAAACTGGAAAGAAACTGAAATGCATTCGTACTGATAATGGTGGTGAATATTGTGGACCATTTGACGAATACTGCAAGCATCAAGGTATTAGACACCAGAAGACTCCTCCCAAGACTCCTCAGCTTAATGGTTTGGCTGAGAGGATGAACAGGACCTTGATGGAAAGAGTTAGATGTTTGCTTTCTGAAGCAAAGTTGCCGAACTCATTTTGGGGTGAGGCTTTATTGACCGCTGCACATGTTATTAATCTATCTCCTGCTGTTGCTTTGCAAAGTGATGTACCAAATAGTGTTTGGTATGGAAAGGATGTTTCCTATGACCATTTGAGAGTATTTGGTTGCAAAGCTTTTGTACATGTGCCAAAAGATGAGAGGTCAAAGTTAGATGCCAAGACAAGGCAATGCATCTTCATTGGATATGGCCTAGATGAATTTGGTTACAGGCTATATGATCCAATTGAAAAGAAACTTGTGAGAAGCCGTGATATTATTTTCATGGAGAATCAAACAATTGAAGATATTGACAAAGCGGAGAAGGTAGAATCTTCAAGTTTTGATGGTATATTTCATCATGATGACGTTCCTCACACAAGTGTGCATGATGTTGTTGGGCTTGATAATCATAGTGACACCCAGAATCATGTATCAAATCAACATGTTGATGTTGATAATAACAATGATATTGTTATTGATGATCCTATTACTCATGAAGTTGTGGACGAATCAAATATTCCGCTTCGGAGGTCCACAAGACAGCGGTTTCCTTCCTCCCGTTATTCACCCAATGAGTATGTGTTACTCACTGACGGGGGAGAACCTGAATGTTATGAGGAGGCCATGGAAGATGAGCACAAGGATCAATGGATTGAAGCCATGCAAGATGAGATGGAGTCTTTGCATGAGAACCACACTTATGAGTTGGTAAAATTGCCCAAGGGCATGAGAGCTTTGAAGAACTTGTGGGTATAAGCTCTCTCTAAAGAAGATGAAGATACCTTCTTCCAGTAAATGGGACTGGAGGGGGAGATTTGTTGAATCCATCCCATTTTTTGGTCAACTTTAGCTATTCAATTGGTACAAGCAATTGTTAAAAAGGAATAGTAATTGGAGTTGAAAATTAAGACTTGGTAGTTGGCAAATTGGTAAGATTTGCAAACCATTTTTGACTTTGCTATTTTACCTATGTCATTAGTGACATAGGCATGGTTTTATCCTTCTATAAATAGAGCATTCTTGCTCATTTGTAGAACACACCAAGTTAGAGAGAAAAACCATTTTGAGAGCAAAGTGAGGTATTCCATAGACTATACAAGAAAATAGTCTGTGAAGAAAAATAGAGTGTGAGCGATATTTTAGTAAGACGAAAACCAAAAGAGTGTTGTTTCTTTTGAGTGTGTAGTAGTCACTTTGAGTATTGTATTTGTGACTACACAGTGTAAAATTCCTTACTATAGTAATATCAGTTGTTCATCTTGGCCGTGGTTTTTTCCCTTATTTAGAAGGGTTTCCACGTAAAATTTTTGGTGTCGTTATTTTCCCATTTTATTTCCATTACTTTTACCATATATATTGTTGTGCTTGTCCGCGTTTTCCCAACAAGCCTTCTCATTGGGGCTTCTATATATACATCGTCACTTCACATGTCCAAACCGTCTCAATCTCACTTCTCTCATCTTATCCACCACAAAGGACATTTGTATCCTATTCGAATAACCTCATTCCTAATCAAATCGCTCCTAGTATGACCACATATTCATCTTAATATCCTAATTTCTAGAATATGCATCTTCTGAGTATGGGAGTTCTTCAAAACTTGCCTCCACACTTTCATCCAAAATTTGACTCCACTACGAGTCTCATCAAGCGTGATTGTTCTTCCCCACCTACTCATCCTACTAATAGTTCTATTGTTGAATCGAGTTGCAAAGGAAAAAAAATAAAATAAAAAATTCTCACCTTTTAGTTTACTTATTATCATTATTCCCTATAAGTTCTAATTTACAAATCTCCAAAATCTCTCATTTTTCTCTTAAGACAAAAATGTCATTAATGTATCGGACCCTCCTTTTAATGTATCAGCGCATGTATCCGATCCTCTTTTTAATATATTAGCGCTTTAGTTATTAATGTATCCGGACCCCCTCCATTAATGTATCGTACCCTCTTTTTAATGTATCAACGCATGTATCCAACCCTCTTTTTAATGTATTAGCGCTTTGATTTTTTGGCCATTAATGAATCTGACCTTCTTTTTAATGTATTAACGCTTATATTATTATATCTATTTGAGAGATTTCTGTAATTATAAATTTTCAAGGGATAAATTATAATTTTACTTTAAAATTATGTGATTTTTTTAATTTGCTAAAAAAATCCTTGAAATTAAGAAATCAATTTTTAAATAAACAAAAGAATTGGAATGAAAACATTTTTTGTTTTGAGAAAATCAGATCTTCCAACTCTTTCGGTCTACATCCAATAAAAGAAACTATTTTTATCTCAAGGTCAATAATAATAGCCCAATAATAATGTTTTCTCATTTTTTCTGCAAAAGATCAAGTGCAAAAATCCAATGATTAAATAATTAAAATTAACACAATTATCTCCCTCCCAATACATCCAGTAAAATTTCAAATTATCAAGTCTAATTAAAAATAATAATCATATATATCTTTGTGAGGATGCTAATCAAGGGTGTTACATGCTTATAGAAAGAATAAAAAATTGAGAATATAATTTGACTTTTATAATCACCCAAAACTCATTTATTGACTAGGAAAATAACATACACAAGCATTTATGACAACAAAGAAATGGTGAATTCAAGATCTACAAGTCTATAAATAAAATATAATAAGAGATTGATGTACAAATAACAATTGAGATAATAAGTATTATATCCATTTAATCTATTATAAAAGGAAATCACACAAGTTTGATTGTATCAAAATATTTAAGGTTATAACTTTATCGTATATATTTTTAGAAATGTTACCTTTATATTCATAAAACATCAGAAAATCAGTCATCTTTTTGGCAAACTCTTTGTCGTTATCCACCAGCATCACATGAACTTGTTCAATCGTTCCATAATAAGGAGAAGACATTGGATTGTTCATCCCTTCAATAGTTTGAGAACTTTCTGCGGCGGATTTAACAAGGATATAAGAAAATAATTTGATGTATAAAATTAGGTTAAATTTGTAGAGAAACCCTTAAACTCTTTTGATAGGTGTTTATATAGTACCTCTATCGGCCGGTGGGCGTGCCTAGTGTTGACCATACAAATACATTTTGTTTGACCTATTTGATTTTTTTCTTTCTTGAATCTAGCATACTTTTGTCCTTTTTTTTCTTTTCCTTCCACAATTTTATATGAAGCGCAATATTTTCTTTGATAAAATCATTTTTCATTTTTCTAAAAAAAAGGTTTTTAATTATAAGGAAATATGACTTATGCCACTTATGATTTATAAGTGAGTACTAATTTCAATTAAAATGTATAGCAATTACGCGTTTTTACTTTATCTCAATTTTATTTCAACCATTTCTTACATATTATTATCATCATTAAAATTCATAAAATCATAAAATCATTATCTCCTTATCACATCCACCGTATTGTATTATGACCAAAATTTGAAATTGATCTAAAAAATAATATTTTAAAGACAATTTATTTTAATATATATATATATATATATATATATATATATATATATATATATATATATATATATATACACAACTTAAATAATTTCGTTGTGATCTATACTTTAAGAAATATAAGACATCGACATTTTTTTTACCTCCCACTTACAAGTAGGCAATACTATTAGTAAGTTACCGAACATTTAGATCAATATTGCTTAACTTTTTTTCTTCAATATCCTTTTTTTCTGTTTATAATTTATATGTGACTTAGTTAAGATTATTCATATAATAATGTTAATAGTAACAAATTTGAAGCATATAAACTCTACTAAGATATTTACTTATCGTAAGAGAAAATTATGTAATTACATGATTTAAGATAATATAATTTTTAAAAATTTCTACTATTTAAATTAATTACAAAAAATCAAGTTTTGCTTCTCTCTTAACATCCGGATGCATCAATCCATTTATATATGATACGTTAAAATTTTATTTGTGTAAAATGTACCTGGTACAAATGTTATTGTTGATCCATAACCTCAATTATTTCGAACCTAAATAAATAGATGGTTTTAGTTATTTATCTAATACAAAACTCATATATGTGATATATAACTTGTGTATTCTTTGCTCTATATCGGGCAAAGAAGTAATGCATTCATGAGTTTTGAAAATTTTGAAATTGTTATAATTGAAAAAACTTTCGAGATAAAATATAATTAACATCCAAATTTTTGGGATTAATGTAATTTATACAAACAAAAATTATTGCTAGGAGAAACACAAATTGTACTTATATAGTAGTTTAATTTGATTTTTAAATTATCATGACAGTTTAAAATTGTGCTAATAGAAGTATCAAACTTTGAAATCTATTAATGTCTTTTTACATATTGTATACTATGTTCAATTTGCATCCAATTTTTTTTTTTAAAAATAAAAATAAAAAATAGAGATCCATTTTCTGTATTATTTAATTATCTCTTTATTTCAATCTTTTGTCTCTTTAATTTTTAATTTTTGATATGATATGTTTAAGATTGAAAGATTAAGATTTTTATAAAATATACTTTACGGAGATCGTATTACCTCCGAACATTATTTTTTACATATTGTCTTATCCTTATTAATTTGCTGACATGTCGAAGAAGGTGAGAATTTTTTTAGGCACGTAAGAAGAAAAAATAAAACGTCAAAAACTAAAGAAAAGTACTGATGTGAGTCCAAATCAGCTATAATTAATCCCTAATGGTATAATCTCATTCTCTCCCAAAATCAAACTCTCCTTTTTATCTTTTTTCTCTCTCACAATTTTCAATTGTATATTCCTTCATTCTCTCCCAAATCAGCTAAAAACTTGTAGTTACTTGTCAAAACATTCAATTGTAGTTTCAATTTCGAAAAAGCTTGAAGCTTTAGGGCTAGTAATTTCTTTGATTTCATAGTTAGGGTTAAAAAATTATTCTTCAAATTCATCATTTTTTGCTTTATTAGGATAAATAATGGCAAATGCGGACTTGAATAAGCTTTCATAGTTAGGGTTCAAATTTTATTCTTGTAACGATCGGATTTCGTTGTTATAGTAAAATCAATGAGAAAATTTTGGGTCAGAATTTTTTTTCCGTACTATTTAAATTTTTCCCAACCTAGTTCAGATTTGGATGAAATCGGAATCTTTGGGGCGTGGAAAATTTGGTAACGATCGGGTGAACCATTTATGATTTTGATTGCATGAAGAGTTAGATAACTCGTTAAAGAATTTGTACGACTTTACGGAACTGAATTCGGACGTGTAGAACTCCGAAAATTGATCTTAGCGTGGAAGGTATTTTCTAAGTGTCGTGATTTAGATGTGTGTTGTGAAATAGTTATTTTGGAATTCTTAAGATAACTCTATGCCTCGAGGATCCCACCTTGGCGGGCGTTTCTGCTGTTGTGGCAGCCGAGACGCGACTTAATGTCATTAATATACCTCTAAACGATCTTATTTGACACTTTTCAATTTTTAGAGCTAAGAAACAAACCCCAAACGACTCCTGCTCGTTTTTCACCATTTTTTAGGCTAAAGACAAACTTTCACTTCCCGAATCCATTTTTTGATCCGTAGATGTAATAGAATGGATTAATATTGGTGGATAATGGTTTTGTTATAGATCCAATGGTGGAAACTACCCTAGATTAGATGATTGAGATCATGAGTTTGATCTAGGGTTCATAGAATCGTTAGTAATTTGGGTATTTAGTGATTGTTTATTCATTCCCGTATTATGTCAATTGTTTGTAGACCAAGAACAAGGAATGAATTCGGAAAGGGATGGATCAAATTTCTTAGGATTTCAAGCTTGTTTCGAGGTATGTGATAGTTGTGATTTTATGATTGTGTAATGTATTCTTGTTATTGCTTCATTATGATGTATGTGAATGTTGCATCATACTTCTTATAAATGAGATAGACGAATGATTATATGTCATGAATCACTCTTAATTGTATGACTTGAAAGTATACTTGTGTTTGTGAATGTGGTGTGTTGATAGATCGAATTGCCACGTTTCATCATAACTAAGTGGGATCGGATTGCCACATTTCGACATAACTAACTGGGATCGGATTACCACATTTTGGCATAACTAATTGGGATCAGATTGCCATATTCTGACATAACTATGAAATCGGATACCACGATTCGGTGTACTAACAATTTGGTTTTGGGTTCCATGAGAGGACCAACTACTTGTTATAAATGTGTATTGTAGAAAACATGTGATGTTCAATATTGTAATTGTTCGATATATTGCATGACTATATTGTTGTAATTAACTTGTTTATGTTGCACTTAGTGGGATAGCCGTTGATCCTACCAATACAGGGTGGTTGTATACTGATATTGCACTAGCTCTTATTTTTGTTAAGTACAGGGCATCTTTCTGCGACTATTGATAGACCTCGCTTAGGAGATCTATGATCGTTGCGTTTAAATTCAAGGGTGAGCTAGCATCTTTCGGGTTGCTTTGGATTTTTCTTGGGTCTATGTCCACATTTTGGACTTAAACTAGTTTGTAGATGTTTTATGTTAGTTGGGGTTATGACCCTTCTTGTTTAAACTTAGTTATCGTTTAGTAATTTTTGGTACATTGACTTTCATTGTTTACTTTCGCATTTGTTTAGTTAGTTCTTTAGAATCCTTATTGAAGTTTATGAAAACTTCTTACTTAGTTTATTTAACTTGCTTCCGTAACTTAAATGTCTTAATTTTTAAATTAATTGCTATAGTTTGGATCATAGTAGTAGTTCTCTCACCGAAGTGTTAGTGTGAGTGTTAATCACGGTGATCGAGATCGTGACAGTTCTTCAAATTCAATTAGAATGAAATCTCATATTATGAAAGAGAACGAGGGTGAATATGGAGTGATTGCAAAAAGTTAAGTTTTAGAGAAATAAAGATGAAAATGAAAAGATTAGGGAAATTTTAGAGTTACGGAGTCCATTCAATACTTGGCAGCGTGTATAAACAAATATTTTATTATATCTGATTTATGTTGACATGTCAGCTAATAAGGGTGAGATAATATGTAAAAGAAAACGTTCAGGGGTAATAATACTTCTGTAAAATATGAGTGTTTAGTTGGAAATCCGACTATAAGTTAGGGAGCTTTTGGCCATTTTCGTATATTTCACTACAACATCAAAAAGTAATAAAATTTATTTATTTTATTTACATGAATATTTTTCAATTTAAATGATAAGTACTATTTTTATTTTGATATAATATTTATTTAGTTAATGTATATTTTTATAATTCAGTAATACAGCACATTGACACGTAACCTTCAAGTTCAGTTGAGGGCAATTCTTCTGTGTTCCTCATCCCTTCAGTACAGCACTCCTTTTTACAATTTTTATCAAATCCTAACCGTTAATTTGGATAAGATCATATTGACGGTCCAGATCTCTCACAGCTATCCTCAATCGTGCGTCCCACCATGGTATATATTTTTACTCCTCTTCACCTTTTATAGATCTCGCCGGTTACCCTCTTCCGTTTCAGTTCGCCGGAGAAGTACAATTCTAATTTTCCGATCAAGACTTTGTCGGAGCCGGAACACTGGAAATACTTCGATCGGTACCTATAGATGTAATAATCACCGATTCAACATTATGCTTATTATCTTGTATATCTTCACCACTGCATGTCGAAGTGTTAGGGTTATGTTTTAGACTATTGCTGTTGGATTATCAATGTTCCATTTATTAAACGTCTCAGTGAACTGATGTGTGTTGAATTGAAAATGTTAACATTTTGTTTGGTTTCTGATAAATTGATGCAGAATTGTATGAGCATTGGTTGCAAACTAGAGTTATAATTGTAGTTTGATTGTAAAGGAGATTGGAAAAGCTTAATGAATCTTAGCTAAGTGAATGAGTGTAATATCTGGTTCTTTTAATGTTATTGCAGTGCAGTTGCAATGAGTGGTTGGCTATGTGAAAGTTGTTTAGTACTCTGACAAGCTCGTGTAGAGAGTAGAAGTGAATAAAATAGTTTTGTCAAGTTTTGGGAATTTCTGTGACATAGGAGAATCAATACGCTACGGTTTCGTTGCTATTAGGAACTAGGAGGAATCAAATTGCTAGGAATGAACTCACACTGAAGTGGCTATATTGGTCAACTGCATTCTGCTTGTGTTCGACTATAGTTGCTAAAATTGTTTAGTCTATTTTTGGAACATCTAAATTATAGGATAATATTTCCAACTTTTAGTGGTCCATTTCGCCTTTCATCCATCCTTATGAATCGACTGCAATTCATAATTGGAATTTGATGTCATTTTAGGTCGAATGGATGTCAGGTAACAATACGAGAGACAAGCATTGGGTTGGTCTATTCTATTTGGAGCAACTCATGTTATAATCCCTTCTCCACATACTTGCTTGACTACATAAATTTTTATCAAATTAGTCTCAAGAAGTATCATCAGATAATATCAATTGTAAACTTGGAACTCCCATTGTCAAATCATAATGTTCATAATTTCCTAGTAAAAAAATTCATAACATTCAAAATTCTTCTCTTTAACAAGCTTAGGTTGGTCATATCAATTCTTAGATGGAATTAGAACTAATATCTTTTTTTTTTTGGGTGGGGTTGGGGTTGGGGGGCCTTCACAAACATAATAGCACATTCTTGGAATTTCAATCTCCTGCAGCTGATGAACAGAATACCATTTTAGGAAGAAAGATATGATTCTAAAAATTAAACCTGGAGTAGATACATGATATTATGACTTGTCTCAAACAGATGTTGACCCTACATTGAATAGTTGATACATGTTAAACTAGTATTACAATTTACAATTTGTCTCAAACATGGAAAGGTAGATTGACAAGCTAGTATTATAGTTTACAACTCGTCTCAACCTTAGAGAGGTAGATACTTGACAAGCTAGTAGTATTGAGACTGTTTTTAAGATTTATTGTTGATTCAACACATTTCTGAATTACGTTCTGGGCTCTTTAGAGTTTTCTTATTGGTCAAGTCAATTTTTTTAGTTTTGCTAAATTCTCTCTTATATCCTTAATCTCAAATAGAACTTGAATAAGAAAAGGAATGTTGTAGGATGTCATTCACTTCGGGAAAAAGAAGTGAATGACTATTCACGATTGGTTTACCTTACATTTCCCCTTTAGTAACTATCTTAGAGTTTCAACAAAAATTCTTTCCTCGGTAAAATCTCAAATCATAATCTTTTTTGTTGTAATCTTTGCAGATCTTGCAGTTCTGAGTGGCGAAGTGAATCCACAGGAAATGGCTTATGATAACTCCTCCACGCTTGAGCCCAAACGTTCCCATCAATGGTTCATGGATGGCATCGAGCCTGAATTGCTTCCCAACAAGAAGCAAGCCATTGAAGTACCTAATCACAGTTCATTCTCTGGACTTTTAAGTTCCAATATTGCCCCCTGGATGAACACTCCAGGTTTCCACTCAGTATCAGGCCAATATGCAGAAAGGCAGTTTGATAATGACAGCGCAAGATCTCTCAGCTTTGATGACAACAGTGTTCCATCCGTTGGCATAGGCAACATGAATATGTCTAGAAAGGTGATGGAAGATCCATTTGGAAGTGATTCCTCATTTGGTTTATCCATATCCCATACACTGGAGGATCATAGATCAGGTTTTAACTATAGTGGTATCAGAAAGGTCAAAGTCAGCCAGGTGAAGGAGGCTGAGAATTTCATGCCTGTGTCAATGGGTGATATCTATACCAGAGGGATCAGCAATGCAATGCCAACAGATCATGCTTTTAGTAAGGCTGAGGATAATTGCATAGCTATGGGACTCTCTTTCAATGGAGGTGATGAGCATCTGATGTCATTAGGTGACACATTTAATAGGGAAGAGAACAGTTTCATATCTATGGGTCAACCTTTTAACAAAGTGGATAGCAATGAAATATCACTGGGTCACAGCTTCAACGAGAGCAGCTCACTGTCAATGAGTCACCCTTTTTGTAAAGATGAAAGCAATATTACTATGCTGAATCAAAGTTTTAGCAGAGAGGATGATAGCACAATATCAATGAGTCACTCATTCAATGACAATAATACTGCCATATCAATGGGTCAGCAATTCGGTAATGATGATAGCAATATTACATCAGTTGGACAAACTATTAATAAGATGGCTGACACCAATTCACCTATGAGCCACTGCTACAGCAAAGTCAATGACAATGCCATATCAGTGAGTCAGTCCTATAGCAAAGTTGAAAACAATAATTTGTCAATGAGCCAATCTTTTGGCAATGGAGAGAGCAATATCATATCCTTTGGTGGATTTAATGACGATGACGATATAAATTCTTCTGGAAGGCTGATTTGCAGTTATGACTTATTAATGAGTCAGTCTTCAGGCCAACAATCAGATATTGTGACTGGAAAGCGATTGGTTGAGTCAAATGCGGATACAGTTACAAGTGCTGCTCAAATGGCTGGCAGTAAGGAGTTTATTTCCAAAAAGGAGGAGCAGAAAGCAACTAAAAAGCCTCCTTCGAACAGTTTCCCTTCAAATGTGAGAAGCTTGCTCTCAACTGGTATGTTAGATGGAGTACCTGTCAAGTATATAGCTTGGTCCAGAGAGGTAAACTTTACATTATATGAGTTTTATCATTGCAACTGTGATGATCACTAGATGACACTGTTCTTCCTTTGCATGGTAGAAGGAGCTCCGTGGTATTATAAAAGGCTCTGGTTACCTCTGTGGCTGTCAGTCATGTAATTTTTCCAAGGTACATTTGATGCCAGTTTTCATTATTGCAGGAGCAGCTTGTTGCACAATTTACTGATCAGATGTGGTGTAACTTCCACGTGTAGGCAATTAATGCTTATGAGTTTGAGCGACATGCTGGTTGTAAGACAAAACACCCTAATAATCATATATACTTTGAGAATGGGAAGACGATCTATGGGATTGTTCAGGAGCTCAGGAACACACCTCAGGATTTACTATTTGAAGTTATTCAGACAATAACTGGATCGTCCATTAACCAAAAATCATTTCGCATCTGGAAAGGTGTTTTAATAAACAGAGCTGTTAATATTCTAGAATGTTTACTTTTTTCTCATGTTGGCATCTTTTCTTATGTCTTCAGAATCTTTTCTAGCTGCGACACGTGAACTTCAGCGTATATATGGGAAGGATGAGGTCAGACGACTGTCATAAAGAGGAATCCATATGCAAGGTATGATGCAAAAACTTGTCTACATCTTCATACTGTATAATAGAAGTATGTACTCTTTGATACTTTGTGGCCCTATAAATAATGTTTGTCCAGAATGGTTTTTTTTGGGATGCCATTGACAGAAACTACAGGAAGAATTCATGATACTAATGCTGCACAACATGTATAACTCTCCTGAAACCTGTATATTAAAGCCAGAACAAGCTCATTCATACATAATGAATTTAAAGAGTTCAGAGAGAATTTGACCAAATTAATTTGTCATGTCCACGGAAGCTATAAATTTTGTGGGGAAAGTTGGAAGTGGTTCCAAGGCAGTGACTGCGAAGGAGACATACCGGCAGTAAGATTTTCACCTAATTGGAAGTGGTTTAGTCATTAGAGATATACAATTTGTTGAAAAGAGACTATAACATCTGTTAAGTGCTTAAAATGCTAACTTTAAACTACTAAGTCGACAATGCTTATGAAAGTGATTAAAGACATTTGTAATAGATGGGATGCTTATGATTTTAGTTTCTTAGTTGGAAAAATAGACAAAGATCTCTGCATATGTTTTGGGTTCACGTTTTCTGCATGCATCAACATTTATTATCTCTTCACCCTAACCATATTTGAAAAGCAAGGAAAATAAGAAAATTATACTTGTCTTAGAAAAAAAAAGTTGTGCAGAGAAAGAGAGAAGAAAACAAAAAAATAACATTTGAAATGTGTTCTTACGTAAGGTTAGCTAGAGACATGTTCAATATAATTGGTATTTCCTCTGTTATTAAAAAAAAATAAAAAATTGGTACTTCATTTCAATTCAAATGACATAGTATGAGTCAACACAAAATTTAAGTTAAAACGGGAGACTTTTGAAACTTGTGTTGCTATAAAAGCTTTTCATTAACGGCAAAATGAGAAGTTAACTGCTGGATATTTCCAAATATAGAAATGTGTCATTCTTTTCCTAACATATATGGATTAACAAGGAAATACTGTCACATAAGATTTTATCTGAAGGAGGAGTAGAACTGTCCTTAAAAAAATATCCAATTGTCAAAACTGTAGTACACCACTACATAGATAGCATGCTTAGCCTAAGACCGCGTAAGCTATCAATTATAAAGAAGTACTCTTAGAGATAGCAAAACTTTTGAACTTAGAGGAAAGAATCAATTAAGCTAGGACAAAGTAAAAAAGGATAGCTGGTGATGAGATAAGGATAAGAGTATAAATGTGGAACATAAAGGTTTAGGCAAGTGCATGTACACATTGAAGTATAAAGTAAAAATACCTTTTCTTTTCATATTGAATGATACTCCTTCCTTCCATTTATTTGACATGGAATTTGAAAATGCTAGTTTAATGTGCATATCATATTGGAAGGAATTAAAGAAAATGATAAAATAGAAGTTGTAAAGTATTTTAAATGAAGCGATATGAGTATTGAGGATTATATAGTTGACCCCAATAGTTTGGTTTGAAGTGTAATAGTTGTTTCTTTGTAAGTCAAAGATTTAGTTTTATAGGGTAGGTATGACATTAAATTTAGAGTACATTAGTTCATTAATTTGAAATCTTCAATTTGGTGAATATGTTATGGGTTATCAGATATTAGAACTGAGTCAGTTTTTTGAGACGTCCAAACATGAATGTTTGTAGCATATAATATATTGACTAGTAATAGACAAGTCATTTTTGTAATGATAAAAGTGCGACTAAGATTACCTGTTAGTGCTTGAAATACTAAATGGTGGAAGCTTCAATCTTCAAATTGCTATGTTCTGTTTCAAGTGTACTTACCAATTGTCAAAAAAAATGTTTTGTTTCAAGTGAGTGTCAATAGTATGCCTTTGAATTTTGAATAATTCCTCATTTCAACTTGCTCAACAATTTAATACATAATTTGATGATATATGTGCTCGTTCCAGTAACAAACGGTGATGTCTGGAAGTGATGAAATGGCTTTCTCTTGTTAAGCATGTGAAATATTAGTTTTAGTTTCATGGCTCTCTAGTAACCTGAAGGTAAAAAAATGGTAAGGAGCTGAAATTAAGCAAGTTTCAGACTCTATCTTAGCATCTCTGTTGCAGTAATTTAGTCTGACCCATACAACGGAATAACTGTTAAGATTGACTGGTTCAAATTTTTCAAACACTGATCTTTTAACACAGGAAATATTTCTAGAACTTTAGTATTGTAGATCTGAAGTTCAAGAACCAACTTATCTACATGTCTGGGCATGATTAGTTACTATAATTTATTATACATGGTTTAATATCGATTAAAAACCAAAAGAAAAGGCCTATAGGCTTAACATAGTTTAGTCA
Source organism: Solanum lycopersicoides (assembly GCA_022817965.1). Lineage (NCBI taxonomy): Eukaryota > Viridiplantae > Streptophyta > Magnoliopsida > Solanales > Solanaceae > Solanum > Solanum lycopersicoides. The sequence continues at coordinate 4,335,942 of CM040626.1, forward strand.
TTCTATAGTTCAGAAAGAAGTTTCCAAAAATGGTGGTTTAACTGGCTTAAATTTCGCCACACGCTGTAAACCATCTTTAACTAATAATTACTAATTTAAGATGCAGCTGAAGAGGAGCTCATTTCTTAGATGAAGAGGCTGCTCTATAGCCAGACCTCCTTTTGGAATTTGGAAGATAAAGCCTCAAATAGAAAATCATTATATGCCTTCATCTTCGGTAACAGTTGTTCCTTTCGATGAATTGATGTGGGTAACTGTCTGACTAAAAGGTTCCTTGTCAATTTTGGTTTCATGTGTTGGTATTGCTTGTTCATCGATTGATGGAGATTTGTGATCCTTACGTTTACCCCATAGGACAATGTAAAGACCAACAACAATCACAACAGCACCGAGTACCCTGCAAAAGGCATTACATTAGAGTTTGGTGTTGGTCGTAACTTATAAGAGCTTTAGGGTTATTAGTATTACCTTCCCAGGTTCAGTTGTTCACGTAGAATGATTGTACTCAATATTGCTACAATAACCATGCTTAATGGATTGAAAGCTGTGACAAAAACAGGGCCCCTGTCTTTCATTATGACTCCTTGGATATAATACGCGAGTCCCGAACAGAATATTCCCTGGATTGTGACATGACAAGTGAGAAGCTTTTTTTTTTTTTAAATTGATAAGTGAGAAGCTTTTTTTTTTAAAATTGACAAGTGAGAAGCTTTTAATAGGCTTAAATTTATGAGTTTTTGGTGAAACTATGCATCTAGATGTTTTCCCCCCTCACTTCCCTCATGTTGCAGAAGTAAGTTGCTTGCTACGTTGTTTAGGGAACATTGATCTTAAAATTAACGTCTTTAAATTTGAAGAAGCATTGGCTGCTTTCAGATAACATGTTCTGTCACACATACTAGGACAGAACTGGGCAATTTGGTGCATATGTTGGAATAACATCTAAAGAATAAATACTTCTAAAATTCTTTGTATGCTCTTGTTCTAAGAAAATTTAACCACATCACTTTTGTGCATAAGTTTTTTTTTTAATCAAGTAAAAGATTTCAATTATAATAACAAGGCCATATGGCCATATACAAGAGGCATGCAAAAAGGGGAGATCTACAAAATATGGTTCACTTACACTGTATACAGCTGCAAGAAACTTAGAGTCCCAGTTTATGGCCCACACTGCAGGTTTTCCTCTCTCCATTACCATTGCTACTATGGCTCCCTCAGTTGTTCCCAACAAGCATATCCAAGCAGTGAGCGAGAGCTCAGCGGGATAAGTCCGCAGTGTGATTGCCTGGGAATAGGGTGCTAGAGTCAGATATAATGCTTACTTGTTAGTTGCTAATTACTTATTTCTTCTAACTAAGTTCTGTCTTTACCTGCAAAATCATGAATGCAGCCCAACTGAAGCACCCAATTGTTATCATGATGGAACCTTTGATAGCATGGCTTAGATTCAACCCACCACTTTGAGAGTCATGACCGGCATTTCCTGTTGTCCAAAATAGTTCAACTATTGGGCCTCGTACCACTGTCATGATCATGGCTCCTGCCACTGTGGCAACAGTCCCAACTATTTTGGCTTGGCTGCGGATGCTTGTAAGCTTCACCTTCTCAAGCCTAGAATAAACAATATATGTGCCAAAAGAATTAACATCATGATTTGGGAATTGTCCTTTTGTCAAAAAAAATCCATGTTGGGATTTTCTTGTTAATTCATCTTTGCTAGTGATCATGTGTATTTATACTGTAGAATGACACAAAGCATAGTATTTACCTGAATATCCAGGCCATTATAAAAGTAATGGCAGGAAGAATGTTGCACATTGCAGCTGCAAAAGTTGCTGTTGTGTATTTCAGGCCAATAGAGTAGAGATTCTGGTCGATGACAGGCCTGTTGGTCAAGAGAAACATGCTTATGTTAGATACTGATTGCATGTAGAAAAAGTGAATTTGAGTGTTTTAAGACTTACTCCAGTAAGCTAAGAAGTACCAACTTAGCAAATATTGAGGGGGTCATCTTTGGTCTTACTTTCCTGTTAAGAAATATTCAGTTTGCCATCATTTTCTCTAGGGGAAATTGTAAGAAACACTTTTTGTATGTCTTTCTTCCACTGAGAAATAGACTAGAGTTGATGTTGCAAACACGTTAATTGAAAATAGAGAGGGAGGGAGAGACATACTTGTCTAGAATTATTGCAAAAGGAGCAATAACCAAAGTGGCAACTGCATGGCGGTACACAACAAATACATAGTTACTCATTCCTTCGTTCAAGGCCACTTTGGTGAGAATATCCATGCCTGCTAGCCCAAATTGGAGAAAAATGACTGCAAGAAAGGGTTTGGCTCTGTTGTATAGTTCACGTACTGCCTCCATTGTTTACTTGCAACAAAGCTCAACCTCTTTGAGAGCACTACTATTGCAAGGTCACAAGTGCAGCATAAGTAACTGCTGCTTTTCTGTATATATAGACAAGTCCTTCACACTATTTTCGTTGTCTTTGCCCATTATGTGATCAGCAGATGAGGACAAAATCTGTTGGATTTCATTTGTGTATATAATTTGTTCAATTAATTACTCGGTAAGCCTTCCACTTTTTAAAATTAAGTGGCCTAGTCACCCGGACCTACTCATCACTTGCTTCTAGGAAAAGTAAACTGGGAGTGAGTACCCTTTTATTTTGTTGCAACTTTCTGTTAGTTGTCTGCTTTGGATGAGCTCAAATGTTCTTGAATTGGTTTAATACTTCCTCGTATATCTTAATATTTTGTATATTAAAAAAATGCATCTCTATTCTTTGAGAAAATACTTGTTCCCCGTCTAATGCTCATACTCATGGATATTAATTTCTTGCAGAAACTTCTATGGTTATGTAAATGACAGATTGACAACCAAGGTGCGTGGGTTGCCTCCTTAAAGAAACTGTGTTTTCTCTTTTGTTATTGGTCCTCATAGTTTTCACTCTATTATCGCGTTGATCCTTGGTAATAATTCTTGTCAAATAGTTATGGCTGTAAATTATATCTTTCCTTTGGTTCTAAATTTTGATTTATGTAAATTAGTACATAAGTTTTTGCATGCCGGTTAATTCGATGAGAATCTGTGTGTTAGAAATTTCCCCAGCTAAGTGGTGTGAGTTGGCATCATAGTTTTATAGCAAGACTATGAGTATCCTACTGCTCTTTCCATTGGCAGTGCACCAAACTTGCCACTTCTGAATTGAATATTCTTGTGAGTTTTAAAGTATTTTAAAGTTTGATACGTTGCTGTGGGCAAAAATTTTGTTCCAAGTGCCCAGGTTAGGCACATGAATATTATGAGGTACATTATCTTAAAGTTAAAAACGGTTCCATTAAATATTCACAGCCCACCATTTGTCTTTTTTTTAATTAGTTTTGTGTTTGATGCATCCATAATGATTTCTTAGAAAACATAATCAATGTGATCAGACCAATCACATTGCCTATATCTTTTGCATAAAAAAGCATAGTAGGTTGAGTGATTACGTGCCAAATTGCCAACCTTTTTTATGTTGCATGTTGTGTTGGTAACCTTTTCCATATTATGATTTTATTATATTATGTATAGAATGATTACAGGGAATCAAAAGATTGTATAGGGGTAGCCTAGTATAGAATCTTCTTTATGAAAGAAATATTTATGCATATACATCTTAGTGCTCTCTTACGTCCCACTTGAAAAATCATTGTTCCCATGATCGACTGTGATATGGTCATCCAGATTAACCACTTGAGTCTGTTTTTGACATTATTGTCAACTTTATAATTGATTGACATGGATTGGAGCACCATAATGTGATCTATTGGCTCATCAAGCTAATTGTAAATAGGTGATAAGCTTTAAGCTCTGGACCATATTCTTAAATGTTTGAAATTGATTTATAAATAAGCACATGTGTATAATTAAAGTTGCTAAAAGTAAGTAGCTAATGTGCGTGGTAAAATAGTGTCAATAAGTTGTTCTTATGTTAATATGATTGAAATGTTTTTATCATAAAATATGAATTGATAGTATATTTTGTAAAGAAGAGGAATGATGAATGTGAGGGTGAAAAGGGTATTGAGGGAAAAACAGGTTAAAATAATGAAAAGGTCTATTTAAAAGTGTTGTAAGCTGAAAAAGTTGTAAATTGAGAATGATCAACAACTACACTATATTAGGGTCGTTTGGTTGGAACAAGTTATCATTGGGTTAGCTATCATGGGATAAATTATGCCACCATATATATGAGATAACTCATCAATACAATATAAATGGTGGGATAAATTATCTCAAACTGGCAATCACACACGATACAAAATTTTTATCTTGTAACTATTTATTTCTGTCCCTCACATCAAACGACCCATGTCTCTATCTCATAGAGAAAGTAAGGCCATTTTTGAAAGACTTTTGGCTTTAAGTGTAAGCAACTTAAAGTATTTGTAAAAGAGGGAATCCAACAATGAAGAAAAATATGTCAAATAATAAGGGAAGTTGTATAGAGCAACCATGGTAAAGAAACAATAACAACAAAGTGATAGGGTAACTAACAATAAAATAAAATATATGCATGAGGCTAATACAATGAAACAAATATGGTTAACTAAAAAGAAAATATATGCACAAGGCTAATACGATGATAGACACGGTGCTCTCATGCTCCCACCAAGCATAAACAAGTTGAAAAGCAGGTTAGGGTATATCCTTCTATCTAAAGTTAAGCATAAACAAGTTGAAAAGCAGGTTAGGGTATATCCTTCTATCTAAAGTTATGTCTTGTAAGCTTAAGTTGTTGTCATGTCATGTATAATACTCTTTTTATAATATTTTAATGGTCTACTTCTACCTTTTCTCATACCTACTATATCCAACCTCTCATGCCTTCTTACTTGACTTCTGCGCATGTCTTCACATACATCTCAGCTTCGGTTCCCTTTCCTCTTCTTGTTCACCATAGAGGTCATTCACATGACCATGTATCCATCTGAACGTTCTCATTTTGCAACTTCCATCACCCGAACATGGAAGTTATTGACTAGTTAATACTTCGCCTCATAAACAAAGTTGGACCAACCACCATTCTTTGGAACTTAACTTTCTTTTTCAATAGACTGCATAGGTGAACCTCAATTCATCCATATGACGTGTGACATCATGTTGATCTCTCTATTTTCTTGGACTTAAGACCTAAGATATTTGAAATTTACTCTTAGGATGATATATGTATCAAATTTCACTTCCACACGTACCTCGTATGATGATCACTAAACTTGTACTTCAAGTATTGTTTTTAGTCTTGCTCAACTTGAACCATTTAGATAAGGTTTGTCTCCAGACTTTCAACCTAGTGTTAACTTCACATGAGATTCATCAATCAGTACTATATCTTCCGCAAATAACATACACTATGGCACCTTACCTTAGGCACCTTACCTTAGATATGAAGTGTCCATTCATTTAGGGTTGTGTATCAGTCTGTTCGGTTTTGAAGTCTATTTGTTTGGCTTATTGGTTATCCATCTGTAGATATGCTGAATCGTTATCGAACCATTAGGATATTGGTTTATCGATTTTTGATTGTTATCGGTTCTGTTGGTGGTTTAGCCGTTAAGATTTGACAAAAAAAAAACATTAAAAATCACTTAGAAACAAGGTGACAAATCAAATAAATCATACACATGAGTTCACAAGTTACATCTTAATCAAAGGCAAACAACTTTACATTATAGAATAACCAAGTGTTTAAAACAATCAGAAATAAAAGTGGGAAATCAAACTCTATATCAAGGATTTTATATACAATATGATATAAATATAATTATTTAATTTATTATCGAGTTATTGATCAACCTATTAATAAAAAAAATTCAAACCCTTAAGAACAAATAATTCAATAAGTAAAAGAAATCAAAATCTTTATCAAAATTGCTAAACCGATAACCAATAATGATAAACCAATAACTTTTTTTCGGTTTGGGTTATCGATTTTGGTTCAGTTTTGAACAATTCTATATTCATTTATCACATAGGTAAATAAAAATGGGCTAAGCGTCGATCTCTGGTGCAAATCTTATCTTGACTGGAAAGTATTTTGAGTCTCCTTTCACTATAGTGAACTTCAATAAATTAATACTCGGTCAATTAATAATCTTTCTAAGATAATAAGTTTCTCCGGTCTCGAGTTGGGCCAATGAAAAAAATCACTCATTTCGATAAGATAATATATTTTGAGAAGACCCCTATGTAAATATATGGTCTCATCGATATTATAAATTAATAATTCTTTATAAGTGCAACTATCTCTAAGAAAATTTAGTGAAATATGATTTTATTATGTTCTATTTTTTTTTGTTGAAGTCCAAATCTAGTTGAAACTAATCTTTAACTTTTCTTATTGCATCCAAAAGTTTTGGTGTTGTCTTTCTAATTGCATTTTAAAATTGTGAAGAGTTTTAGTTGCAAGTGTTTCCTTACGCGTAACTGGTAACTAGTTCCAAAGGTATTGTATCATCTTCAAATTTATCATCGACATGGTTTTTCTATTGATATCCATAATTTGTTCTAAACTTTAACCTCTGAAAATATATCATTTTTACCCATTCAATAGGTTATTAACGTCCATTTTATTGTGGTAATCAAGATCATTAATCATAATATCAAGTTCATAAATGACGTATTCACAAGTGGGTTCTTTTAAATTCTTTGGGCACCGGATGTCCCATCTCACATGGTGTTCACATCCCCATTACCACCTAGCCTTTATCAACATCAATTTTTCCTTAGTTTCCCATACTCGAACAAGGGTCAAGCCACCACATTTGATCCTCGACCAGTTAAACAAATTCCTCTTCTCCATCTTCCTCTTGATCTCCAAGTCCATAGGCAAAAGCTTATGTCAAGTGGTGAGATTCTCACTTTGAAATAACCTTGCAGTCCTTACAAAGGTCTCTAGCCAACTTCCTAAGGAGTATGTAATCTATTTGCGTCTTATGAAAATGATCAATTTACAGCTTTTGGTTGATTTTGACTCACAAGCACTTAATTTGTAAGCACTTTAGCTATTTATCAAATATGTAAATAATTAAGCTAGACACTATCTATTATTGTTGAAAAGGTGGTCAAACTTCAAAGAAAGTAGCAAGTAAAAAGATGGTCCTTTTGGTGAGTCTCCAATCTCCACATACATAAAGATTGAATTATTGTAAAACTATGAGGTAGCATTGAATTATATGTAAAGCAATTTTTATTTTCTTTGAGGACAAAAGAAGATGTGGCTTTGGGATAAAAGCTTAGGTCTTAGTAAATAATAGAAAAAGGGGAAGGGAGAGAGTGGAAGTAGCGTTTGACTTCAATTGTTTGCCAATATGGGCTGTTGTGTCTTCCATAAGAGATAGAGCTTCCATTATTGCCATGCCACCAACATTACATTTTATTACTTTATGATCTCTTACTACTATTCCTCCTCTTTGATTGGTTGGGAAATATTTATTTCCATTTGGTATTTACACTAGGCATGTGTTTGCTATGTGGTGGTGGGGTGTGTTGGGGGGGGGGAGTGGAGAAGTGTTAATTTATTATTTTTTTTAAAAAATTTATATATAATTTAGGTAGTGTAACCTTATTCTTACAGAAATACAGGATAAGATTGCGTACAATAGATTCTTGTGATTCGATCCTTCTCTGAGTCTCATGCATATTAAAATTTAATGCGCCTCTTCACTATGGGAGGTGAGAGTGGCATAGGTGTGTGAGGATGGGTGCTATTGAGGGCAAGGGAAAGGGAGGGCTATCGAAATGTCATTTGTGAGACTTTTTTAAAAAAAAAATCTATTAGTAAAAAAGTTGTTTCCCGCATTTTGAAGTAGTTCGTTTTTAATACATGAAATTGAAATATTTTTTCCTAAATTTTTCTTCATACGAAATACTAAATTAATTCAACTAATCATATAATTAAATGCTTTAGTGAATAAATATATATACTACTACCGTTCCTCATACCAACGTCTTAAACAAGTTCTCACTTTTCCTTTTCTGTTTTTATGAATTTTAGTGGTCCTCAATAGTAAAATGTCTTATTAATTTTGTTAAAAATATAAAACAAATAGTTGGAAGAATGTGTTTTTAATAGTTTAATTATTATTTTTATCAAATGCCAATGGACACATATACAATCTCTTATCCAATTGCTCCTAGGACTTGGCTCAATTTAGTCACAAAAGTTGTGTTTTCTTGTAGATATATGTTTTGAAGCCAATTTTTTTATTTTATTTTTGCTTCAAATAATCAAGAAAGGAACCAAATACCTTCTTTTTTTTTCTTTTTTTTTTTGGCCTTTTACGTTAAAAAAGTAAACTCTTTTGAGTGCACACAAATCCCAAGCCAAGTTTTTGTATTGGCACCAACTATATTACTAAATTGAAATTTGTTTCTTCTTTCTTGTGGGCTTATTAGCTCATTGTTTCCATTTTCCTTATTTAATTTCTATACATTGCTTCTTAATCGTTCTTTTTCTTCTTGTTTGTAAGGTAATTTCATATAGTTTATCATAACAAGCTTAATTAGTAACTTTGAAAATTAAATTACGCACATATGTATGTGTATATATACATATATATATATGTGTATGTATATGTATAGTAAATGATTAGTCTTCTTAACTTCTTCGTGTATTTATTCCTTCATAGTTTAAAACTTTTTAAATAAAAATCTTGGGTCGGTCAGTATCTATATCCTCTATTATGTTTTTTAGAACTTTTGCAAAAAAAAAATAAAAAAAATTGAGGTTATAAAGATTGCTAAAGTTATCTTACTTTTAACCCATATGATGTTGAGAGAACATATTATATCACCTTATCTCCTGCGCGCATGATTTGCAAGAACAGCAAAGATTGATAGTCAATCCGTTGAAAAGAAACAAAGCAAAAGTAAAGAATTTAAGTTATACACACTAACGATTGAAAATATATATACTTGTGCAATTAGGTTATATGAAAGTTAGTTACAAATAACTTTGGTTTACAGTATTATCAAAGTGTTTCTCTGATTGCTCGAAATATGTTTTTCAATAAGATCGTAAAGGATATTTCATTAGTAATCGAAAAGAAAAGGTTGGAGTGGATTGTTGTTGAGGTTGTTTAGAAGGGGCAAAAATAGTTAGAATTGAATGTGGAAAATATGAAAAAGTATTTTGTAACGTATTTAATTAGAAAATAGATTATGCTCATGTGAAAATATTTACTCATAATGGAATCTTAAGTGTTAAAGTGTGGATTTCATATATTAAAAAATGAGGTGTACTATATCTTAGATGTACAAAATATAGTAACGGCAAATGTGTAGTAGTAGTTGTAAATTGGTATACAACTTGATTTTGAAAGATATTACGTTTTAAATTTTGTAGAGTTAGTTGTCTTTAAAATAAAGCCATTAAATCAGTGTGTGCTATAATCAAATACTTCCATTATACTATGAGTGTACAGTTCTCACGAATCGTATTATATAGATAAGAGTTCTCACAGATATCCCTATTAATAGAAGAAAAAAAAAATGGAAAGAGGAAAAAATAATTCTACAAGTTGAATTTGCTCATATATGTCGAGGAGAGAAATCTTATTCAATTTGAAATGGATGGTGTAAGTTTGTCAAATATTAAACGTGTTGCTATATTAGCAGTGATATAATATATTCGTCAATCAAGTTTATTCTATGAATCATAAGCTTATCAATAAGATCCAAATTCTTCCGGTTATAATACAAGAAATAATAAACTTATATTGCGATATTTTTTTTAATTTATTGTTCTAACTTATTTTTCATGTCATGTTCTTGAATTGAACCTTATGAACACATTTCCCACTGTAAAAAAAATAACCCATAAGAAACATATTACAACATTGTTAATGCATATAATCTCCTTAAAGGATAAATTAGCTAACTAGTCAAAATTCCTAACATAATTATTAAAAACATCTACACTTTAAAATAATTATCAAAAATGTCAAAATGTCAATATTTTAACTAATTAAGTGTATTCTAATATAACTCTTCTACCTTCCTTTTATTTCTCAAATTGGCCCCACTTTTTTACTCAAATACGTGTGAATGAAAAAGAAGAAGACCCCATTACAAACTTTTCTCTCTCTAATTCTTTTATCCAAATTCTATCCTTTCTCTTTCTCTCTCATGATTTCTTTCATTATCATATATCCCAAGTAACTTAAATCTTGCTTTTTTAAATCAAATTTCTCCAATTTTTTTTAAAGAAATCTCAGAAATTATTCACAAGATTTTCAACGAATTCGATTGAGTTGCGATTGTTTCCACTAAGAAAGAAATTTTGAAATAATCGATTGGGATTTTGAAGTGAATTTGACTGATTTCGTTGATCAGGTATTCAATAACTGCCGATTCTTTAATTTGTTTGAAAGTGATTCGAAAATGGCTATTGAAAAAGTTATTCAAAAATGGATCTGAATCATATTTTTTATGTTGAATCTTCACTTGAATATCTTCATAAGTTACTATCCATGTGATGGATTTAAAGGTTAGACTGTCACTGTTCAATTTGAGAGTTTTGGGACAATTACTCATCCAAGACACTCTGTTGGACGGCATCAACATTTGTATGAGTTGAAGTATTTTTGCATCTTTCTCAAATGTAGAAGAACCAAAAGGAGATGAAAGTATAGAATCACCAGTCATATTGCAAAATAATATGTTTGGAATACAATAGTGAATGATTGAATTGTTTTGATTTTGTTGTAGGTCTTGAAATACAAAATAATTTGAAAAACCTATAGGTGTTCTATAAATTAGAAATTGGATACAATATATTTGTATAACATATAAGAAATATTTTTTTGTCATGAAATACAATTTTTTTTTAATACAAATTTTGATTATTACTAAGATTGTAAATTTGTACGTTTTGATGACTGGAATACAAATATTGTTGGAATCTTAAGAAAGAATATATGTTTTTGAAAAATATACAAATCAATGTTGTATCTTTTCTAGATGAACATGAGTTTACATAAGTATATGGATACAAATATACTTCTTAAATAACTACAAAATTCATTTGGTATATCTATTATAATGAATACAAACTAATAAAGAAATACAAATGTCATTATACAAATTCAAACATGAAAACCATAAAGAATACAAATTCACATATCATACATATGTGAATGAATACAATCAATTACTTTATGAGAATTTATATTTTCCTTTTTGTTATTAAATAAATGTATTCTTTCAAATCAAACAAATAAAAAAATACATATATTAGAAGAATAACAAATTAAAATATTGACATTTTTAATAAATATTGAAAATGTTGACAAGAGATCCCATTAAATGCTAAAATATTGACATTTTTAAAAATTTCTCTAAATTAAATCCAAAAGAAATTAGAAAAGGGCCTATAGAAACTCTTCTTTTGTTTCTTTCTTATTGACTTTTTAATTTCAACAATTTTATTTATTTATTTTGTTATGTAGAAGGGTTTTGAAGATCTTTGAGTCTCTATATATCCATTTTGTCACTTCAATTAATTCTTAGTTTCTTTTGTTGGAAGAACTTTACTAAGAGATAGAGAGATTAAAGGAAGCAATGTATTAAAATATATAAAAAAAAGTATTCCCTTTTTTTAAATTATTTTTTAAAAAAGAAAAGCTCTCTCATCTACATTCTTCTCATATATTAAATTTGTTTTTGCTTGGCTAAAGTTCCAAAAGCATTTTTGAAAAAAAAATTATTTAACTTTTGCAAATAAGTTGTGTTTATTATTTAATAATATACACTTTTTCTTTTTTTAAAATTAAACAAACACTTCAATTCCTTAAAATAAACATTTTAAAATAAATAACACTATTTTTGGCTTTGCAAAAGTTTGGACAAACATAACATGTTCTTATTTTATATATTAAAAAAAGTATCTCTCTTTCTCTTTATCAAAAAAAAAAAAAAACTTTTCCCTTTCCTTATTTTATTTTAAAATCTCTATGATTAGAATATAAAAACAGTAGTAGCCACTAATTTTAGATTAAAAATGATTAAAGTAAGATCATTAGTCAAGATATTGCACTCAGACAAGAAAAGCCAATTATATTATAACTAAATAAACACATATTGTACAAGTATTAAAAGTTTCCTAATATGTTGATTAATATTTAAAAGATTGTGTTGTGCATGCAAACAAAGTTCAGTTGATGAATAATACAACTTAAGTTAAATTAAAATAGAATGGTATTTTTAATATATGTTTAATGTTATGAAAACTCTTTAAGAAAAATTGTTCGAGTTTAATCCAACCAAATAGTAATAACTATTGAGCTAAGTAAGGTTGGAGATATTTTATACATTTAAAGATAATGAGCTCAAGCTCTACGAATGATTATTTTTTTTATGTTAACTCTATCAAATGAGTTGACTGAACGCACCAAAAAATTATGTGAGGTGAAATGGATTGAATCAAATGTACTACTCACTAAGATCACAAATTCATAACTCAATCCGCTTAACTTTTTTCTAAATTGTAATTTCTTTATTTGTTTTCTTATAATTTGCTTAATCGCGTCATTAAGGAAAATTATCATATTTATATGTAACATCTCAAATGAAAAAATAAAAATATTTTGATAAAGAACTTCATGAGTCAATTTAGATTATATATTTAGTGGAAATGAATCAATTGGATAAATTATCTTTTTATGACTGTTTTTTGTTATATTTATTTTGCGTGAATTCAAATTAACTGAAATTTTAAATATAAATATCGAAAACCAGAAAAACCCAAAATAAATGGTAAGCTCTTATCCTAAACCTAACACATTGGTGATAATATTATTTCCATTAGGAAATGCTTGCCTCTTGGGATAATGATTAGTCATTTGAGTTTTGTCATCATGAATTGAGAGGAATTTTAATTTGCTGACTAGAATTACACAAAAAAAAAGAAAAAAAAATCACATGATTAAAGGTAAAATTCTTTAGTATTACAACATGAATTATATATGTGAAGGAAAACCCTAGTGTCTCCTTTAAGCATATAAAAGTTCCATTGGATGGTACAATCTTATGTCAATTCAATCACGATATTTATTTCACTCATGATATTTGATAATAGGGAAAAGGCTCAAATATGCTATCGAACTTTCAGAAAATGCTCATTTATGCCATCAGTTAAAAGTTTGGCTCATTTATGCCATTACCGTTAAAGAAAAGGCTCATTCATGCCATTATTTTTTAACGGTGGTTTTGCAAAACCATTTTTGACACGTGTCCAATTATAATTTGGCCATGTCATCAATTTTTTTAATAAAAAAAATCATAATTCTGAAATAAAAATTGAATTATTTTATTTTTTATTTTATTTATTAAATAAAATTGATGACATGGCCGAATTATAATTGGCCACGTCATCAATTTTTTTAATAAAAAAAATTAAAATTCTGAATAATTGGCCACGTCATCAGTTTTTTTAATTAAAAAAATTTAAATTCTGAATAAAAATTGAATTATTATTTTTTTATTTAAAAAATTGATGACGTGGCCGAGTTATAATTGGTCACGTGTCAAAAATGGTTTTGCAAAACCACCGTTAAAAAATAATGGCATGAATGAGCCTTTTCTTTAACGGTAATGGCATAAATGAGCCAAACTTTTAACTGATGGCATAAATGAGCCTTTTCTGAAAGTTCGATGGCATATTTGAGCCTTTTCCCTTGATAATATAATTTTTTAAATATTATTTTATGATACTATGATAATATTCTTTTACTTTAATATTACAAACTTAACAAATGAACAGAGATTACAACTTAAAATTCCTTGTGGAACATTATTTTAGGTTCAGTATCATATTCTATCGCATCTTTTTAAAGTTCATTTCAGAACAATATTCTTTAAGTTCAAATTCTATAAATTCAGCAGTAAAAAAAAGGGGAAATTTCTCACTCAATTCAATATCATGTTCTAGGACATCTTTATTTTTAATAATAGAGTCTGGAGCCTAAAGGGTAAAAAATATTGACAAAAATTTCAAAAGGATATATATGAAAAAACTTTTAAATCAAAACGGTAAAATCGCTGGTAATGTAGCGATTCAGTTTGCCGGCGTTAGGAAAAATAACTGTGATTTGTAAAATTTATTTTTTTTAATTTGAAATCGCTACCTTGACAGTGTTTTTTGTTATTTTATTTTTTAAAGTTTTTTTTTAACAAATCGCTGCCAAGGCAGCGATTTTATAATGACTTTTTTTAAAAAAATTGTTAATCGTTGCCTGTGCAGCGATTTTACTTGAATTTTATATATATATATATATATATATATATATATATATATATATATTGAAATATATCTTTGCCTTGGCAGCGATTTTACTTTAATATTTTTTAAAAAAATTATTGTGTAAATTGCTTTCGAAGTAGCGAATTAACATAATTTTTTATTTTGAGGTAAATCGCTGCCTTGGCAGCAATTTTACCAATTTCTTATTTTTAATTTTTAATTTTTTGAAGTTAAATTTTTTTTTAATTTCTGAGGTAAATCGCTGCCTTGGCAGCGATTTTACCAATTTTTTTTATATTTTTGAAGTAAATTAAAAAAAATTAACTTCAACAAAAATTAAAAAAAAATTGATAAAGGCAGCGATTTACCTCAAAAAATTTTAAAAAAAAATATTATGTTAATTAGCTATTTTGAAAGCGATTTAAAACAATTTAAAAAATATATATATATTAAAGTAAAATTGCAGCGATTATTTCAAAAAACAAAATTAAGTAAAATCGCTGCACAGGAACGATTTACAATTTTTTTAAAAAAAAATCATTACAAAATCGCTGCCTTGGCAGCGATTTGTTAAGATAAAACTTTAAAAATTAAAATAACAAAAAACGCTGTCGAGGTAGCGATTTTAAATTTTTTAAAAAAAATTACAAATCGCTGCTATAGCAACGATTTTCCTAACGCCGGCAAACTGAATCGCTACATTACCAGCAATTTTACCGTTTTGGTTTAAAAGTTTTTTCATATTCCCTTTTGAAATTTTTGTCAATTTTTTTTACCCTTTAGACTCCGAACTCCTGAATAATATTTGTAATTGACCAAGTTTTTCAATATTTCATGATTAAACCGACTAGTGACACTTTTAAAATGCCACCTTTGAAATATCATAAACAATTTTTTCAATTCTATTTGATTGGGAACGTCGGGAAACCTCCAACAGAAACCTCATCTTTTTTGTCATCGATAAGTTCTTACCCAGTGTCCTATCATTCATAAAAATAAAAAAACTTGATTATTGGGAAACTAATTTTTGAAAGCTCGATTGGCCTGACTTGAGTTATGAACATTTTTGTTCAACAATTCAAACCATTTTGTTAACTTGATTTTGACTTTAGACAAAGGTAATGTACTAAAACTTTTGAATCTCGTATTCTTAAAATTAAAAATACATAAAAATTTACTAAAGTACTTATAAATTAAAGAATCCTCCACAAAATGATGAGAAAACAATTCTTTGTAAATTGTGCTCAATTTCATAGACTTGAATCTAGTTGAACAATATTTGATTGATAAAATGGCAACCCTTAAGGACTATATTAAAATGCAAATACCCACACAAAAAACCCTCCAAAAGTTTGTACAAGAACATTAGAAGGCAGTTTTGTCCCTTCATTTATATAAGTCAAAAAAGTGGTGAGCAATATACTGATAATTTTTTTTGCAAATACTAAGAGCTGTCACCAAATACAAATAGATATTGGAAGAGAAGAGCTGTAAAGAGAGAAATACAATAAGAATGTTATAAAAAAAGATTAGTTTTAGCCCTCCCACTAAAATGGTCATTTTAAGGATGTATTTCCCATCATCCTGGCTTCATTTGCTGTTAATCGATATTTTAAGAACCACAGCAAGCTGATTTTTGAGCGCCTTGTGAAGATCCTGCTCCCTGGTCCGGTTGATTTATCCTGATGGTCTGAGGCTGCAAAATTCATGAATGCACGAGTCAGTCCGCGAAATATTCCATGTCTAGGAAATGGAACAAGATAACATCGTGCTGATGTCTAGTGTATTTGGAGAAACGAAAGATTCAAAGTGAAAAAGGAGGATGGGATGCAACGGCGACTGAATCATGCACACTTATAGGAACTTGGAAGGAAGTTATTTTGTATTTGGGGATACAGGAACAGAAATTTAACAAATTAGTGTGGGCTTCCACCTTTCCGTTTAGTTTTTTAGAACGTAAGGATCTTTGTCCAACGTTTTCATACCCCAGCATTTCACCCTCAAACTTTGTCTTGTCAAAAGTTAAATCAATAGAAATATCAATCATCTCTCACTTCTATTTAATTTCAGCATTCAAACTTGTCAACCAGCACAAATATGCAACTTTAAATGAACTTAGTTTGGAAAATAATACCTCAGCCTTTGAGTCAGATTCGGCAAGCCTTTGTTTTATATCCCGAGCTATGGAAAAGAAAACCTCCTCAACATTCATATTTGTCTTGGCACTCTGCATTAAATATTACTAGGATTTAAGAGAATTGCAATTGCAAATAATTACAATGCTGGCAAACAGTTCTACTTACAGTTTCAAAGAATTTAATGCCATATTCATCAGCAAGTGCTTGACCCTTGGATGTAGGAACAGCCTAGAGAAAAGGTGTATCACAACTCAGTTGCTCAATAACACGTATACAACAACATACAAAGATTAGCAGATAAGAGGAGCTAGAGAGGAGAGAGAACCCTTTTGCTTTCATCCATGTCAGCCTTGTTGCCAACCAGAATTTTGTTGACATTGTCGGAAGCATGTTGTTCAATGTTTCTTATCCAGTTTCTGATATCTAAACATGTGCACAAAAGTTAGTTTTCACCTGACCAACAGAAGTGTAAATTATTCTAGCGCATGAGAAAAATGAATAGCTTCTCCATAATCTTAAAGGTCATGCTTCATTGAACTGCTTCATTATAAAGAGGAAGGGCAGAAGTCATAAAAGTAGAACATATAGTTTTGTTAGCAGATGCCTGATTAGAAGGAACTGGGAGACGGAGATTCTCTTGTCAAGACCTCAAACATGTGGTTATACTCATAGTCGTAGAAATCAACCCCTCACTGCTTATAAAATCATCCACTAAGTAAAAGGAACCACTCATAAATTGACACAACAAAAAGTTAAAATTCCTCTCCCCCAGTGTAACAAGGGAACTTACTGTTAAAAGATGACTCATCAGTTACATCGTACACCAGCAATATACCCATGGCTCCACGGTAGTAAGCTGCAAAAAAGGCAATAAAATTACTAAAATGTGAAGTTGACATATTAATGCAGCAAAACAGAGTACTGACTTGGTCTATGTTCGCCCAAAAGAACAATCAAATGATAAAATAGCAAGAAGAAATGAAGAACGGCATGTTTCACCGACAAGCTTACCAGTTGTAATTGTTCGGAACCGCTCCTGACCAGCGGTATCCCAGATTTGCAGTTTGATGCGTTTACTGTCAAGCTCTATGGTCCTTATCTTGAAGTCAATACTGTGAAACAAAACTTTGCATCAGAATAGGTCTCCCTAAAAAATAAATATATAGGCAAATAATAATTAGTTTGTGTGACAATCCATCCATGTTTTTACTATCTCTTGAAACCACTGTAGTCAACTTTCATAATCTACATTCATAGTCAAGAGGTTATGTACTTCACTTAAGAAACTTTACCTTATGGAAATTTTGCCTTCTTATTTGATAAAACAAGAAACCTTGTTTTTAAGAGCTAAATGGTAAAACGAGATACCTTTCTTATCAACTGTTCAACACATTTTCTTCGTTTAGATCAATATATGCTTGTATATCTTATGTTGCCTTTATCTTTAAAAAACAGGTTTGTATTTCTTGATCACCTTTGAGGTATAAGTGCTAAGAGAAAAAACAAAAGAGCAACAAGAGCATGTGGTGGTAGTGGTAGTAGCAGCATGTTGTTCACATTTTCATAATGTAAACTCAAGTTAAGAGGTTTGTGCTACTTTTCCATAAGAATTTATTATCTTATCAAATTCCTAAATCATCTATCCTTTTATTACATTTGAGTTACAAATGCTTTAAGAAAAATACCAAAGAAGAAGAAGATGATGAAATAACGATAATTTTGTCCATAAAATGTAGAAGACGATTACCCAATAGTTGTGATAAAACTGGTTGTAAAGGAGCCATCTGAGAAACGTAAAAGAAGGCAACTCTTACCCACACCTGAAAATTCAAAAAAAAACTATTATGTCATCTTTCAGAAGGACTAAAGTATTAATAGAAAATTTCAACATATTAGCACAAAAAATGAACAATCTGTTGAAACAAAAAAACCTAAACAGCTATTGATCTTCAGCATAATTTGGAACTGATATGCATAATGATGGTAATGTTCTTGATATAGTGCTACGAGAATATTTGAAAGTGAAAGCAAATGAATAGTGCTGAAAATCTTGCCAATTTTGTCTATATGTCCCATCTTCAAACTGCTGAGCATGCTGGAACAATGATTGACACCATTTGTATTCAACAATTCAGCTACAGCCTACCTAAAATGTATTCCTAGATTCTAACTGCTAGTGCAAAATCTCACAGATTCTTATTCAACATGTAGTTAACTCTTGCAGGCACTAACTCATTTAGAAGTTCTTTTTATTTTTGGTAACTGACTCATCTTATTATCAAAGTAAAAGCTACAACTTACAAGCACTAAAAAAAAACAGAAACTTAGTTGAGGCTACAAAATACAAAAGCTTCTTATCCACTGATCTAGACAAAATGTTGTGTGATTTCTCTCACCCACCTTTAATTTGGGAAATGACCAAGACTTTCCCGCTATCTATAAATGTTGCTTCCAAATAGTATTTCTGTTGGACATATGTGAACACCTTGGAATCCAGTGAACCTTCATTCCCATATTTCATGAGAACAATAACTTTTCAGGTCATTTTTATTGTCAATCTCCAGGGCCATTTAAAGAGTAAACTTTTACTCTAGAACTTAATATCCTCATCTCACTTCATTGACCACTAGATCACACCCTTGGATGTCATGTTTAACAAATCCTCGATCACGTCTAATATTGTTATCTACATTATGCACAAAGAGAGGAATGGGAGGCCTCTATTGTTGGTACGAGAATATAGTCTGAAACTTATATCTACCAGATTTTGAACCCAATATAACTAATTCGCAGACATGTTTATACATGCATCAAATAAAATCCCAACAGATAATTAATTTGGTTAATGTAGTATTTCTTTTACCAATTTTTCTCTCTATCATTTAACAAAACGTAAATGAAACAGAAGCATAACAAGAAATGTAAAATTGTTAAGAAAAGAAAGATCAGACAAGAAAATGAATACAACTTAATAAGAAAAACAAAAGACAGGAAAGTCGAAAATGACTTAAACAACCAGAAACTGACCTAATAAGATCAAGTAAATTTTTAGGTAAAGATATGGCACGTGGACCTGACTCTACCCGAAAAGCTAGCTCTAAAAATTGCCCGAGTACATATAAGAAAACCATCAATCTATTCTCCAACTAATGTGGGACTCTAACCTATTCTAACACCCCCTTGACAGTTCACACTCAGTCCCAACTGGACATGAACGGGAGCCCAAACAAGGATAAACATGGCTTTGACTCCACATAGAGATATGGCCCCAAACGTTATCTCATGATGAGAGGATTGCGCAAGTCCACATAAGCAAACTACCAATCCATTCTCCAACCAATGTTAGACTCTAACCCACTCAAACAAACTTAATAAGCATCCATTAATATTTTCCTTTCTAGTTACACAAATATACCAGCAAGTGAAGCATAGTGTCAACCGAAAGAACAATACTCACAAAGCTAACAATAAGTTCTTCAAGCTCTAATTGCACTTCATGTCCCAAAGAAGCAAACAAAAATCCTAACACTCTTCGACCGACAGATGTTCTCTAGCATCGCTACACACATTTTTGTTATTACATATATACTAAAACCGCGACTTAGAACTGACGCATAAGCCATTAAAGAAAACTAAACAAAAAACACAGTTCTACACCTAGATCACAGGGCTACACATCATTAACCTTATCCCAAACATGTCATATGCTATGACTCAACAAAATTTGATCAATAATAAAATTACACATAGAAAAACTATAAAAAGTCTGTTTCATGCACTAAACTTTCGCTATGTACGCCACAAGTTTTAATCAATCAACTACATTTCTACAAAAATCTAGTTTCCACAACTCAGAACACATAACCTCAACGTCAATATACATTAAAAAAAAAAAAAAAAAAAACTTACCGCTGTCGCCGATCAAAAGGAGTTTGATGAGGTAATCGTAATCAGCTCGAGCTCTAGCGGGTGGAGCGGCCATTAGAAATTATTTCTCAGAAAGTGATGAAGGGAAACTCCAACCCTAGATATACAAACAAAACAAAAATCACCTTAAAACCAATCAAATCAAATCAAATCAAATTTGAATAAAAATTAACTGGTACATATAAACGAAGATTTATAAATAATTATAATCATATAAACATACAATTACGTACCAGGATCGGAGAAATATGAAAATGAAAATGAAAGAGAAGAAAGATACGAAAATATGTTTGAGATCTAATAAATAGAGAGACTGTAAATAAATAAATAAATATTATAGGAGGGAAAGCGTCCTTGCAACGTTAGTCACGTCGGCACCGGTCGGCCGTTGATTTTTATTTACTTCGCTTTTGTACAGTCGACTCATTTAAAATGGGTCGGATTGATCGAGTTCTAAATAAATTTAAATATTTTATTATTTTTTTAAAAAGTTATCGTAATTTATAAATATTATGATTGATTAAAAAACTTTAATGTTTGTCGTTAGTCAAATATTTTACTTTTCTAATGGGTATGACTCAAAAACAAAAAGATTAAAATAAGTTAGAAGAAAGCATAAATTAATAACAAAACTACTTATTTTATTAGGTGGTTAATGTCACCTTTTTTGTTTTCCAATTCAAATGTTGACTCTTTTACCACCTCTCAATAATTGGTTGTATATAATGTTATCATGGTCGTTTGGATTAGTGCAGTGTATTAGTCGGTTCGGTTTGATTTTAAAATTTATCAAGTTGGCTTATTAGTTATCGATTTGTAGAGATGTTAAACTGTTATAGAACCATTAATATATTGGCTCATCGGTTATTAGTTTATCGTTATTGGTTCGGTTATCGGTTTAAACGTTAAAATTTGACACAAAAGAAAAACAATGAAAATCACTTAGAAACAAGGTGACAAACCAAATAAACCATGCACATGAGTTACAAGTTACATCTTACTCAAAAGAAAACACTTTTATATTGTAGAATAATCAAGTGTTTGAGACAACCAAAAATAAAATTAGGAAATCAAACTCTAAGTCGAGGACTTTATATACAAAATGTTATAAATATAATTATTTAATTTACTATCGGGTTATCGGTTAACCCGTAAGATAACTGTTAAGAACCAATAACCTGATAACCAAAAAAATCAAAATTGTTATCAATATCACTAAACCAATAATCCAATACTATAAACTAATAACTTTTTTACCGATTTTGAACGGCCCTAGTTTGGATTGGCTCAGTTAATTTGGATGGTTATTTACATAAATGATTCAGGATTGATTCTTTTTAATGTCTTCTAAATATAGTTTGTTGCATAAGGCTTGTCTAGTGCGGTTTATATTTTCTGTGTGGTTTGTAGGCTATTACACAGTTGATAGGTTTACCCAGTCCGCACAAGGTACTAGCCGCAGAGTGACAAGATTGTAACGACAAAGAGTTATTATGGGTTTTAAAAAAATATATTAACATTGTAACGACAAAGAGTTATTATGGGTTCTAACAAAATATATTAACACGTAAAAATATTTCAATTACGTAAAATGGAACTAAAAAGTATATATGTTGAAGTTGAAAAATTAAAAATTCATCTGAAAATTTTAAATGTTTTGGTTGAAATCCCTCTTATGTCTAATTTGTTTCCATCATATGCACATTTATTGAAATTGCTATAAGAAACCATGACAATCATAAAACAATATGTATTATTTTGTTTTAGTGAAATCATATTTTTTATCCTTTCTTTATCAAACTAATTATTCATGTTACTTTGCTAAAACAATCTCTTGAGTCGAGAGTTTATTAAAAATAATCTTTCTATTCTACAAACACAGAGAACAAGTCTATGTAGTATGTACATTATATTTTTGGACATCAATTGTAAAATTACAACAATATAAATGAAGAAGGAAAACTTACATAAATATACTATAATAAAAAAATATTTATCATTTATAGCAATAATATTTATTTTTTCACTTGATCACTTTTAATTCATTTATAATACAAGTTTAATTCATATTACAAAGAATAATTTTTTATTCACATATAATGCAAATTTTAATGATAGATAATTCATTTATCACACATTTTAATACACTTATAATACAATGTGCCAATTTTTTACCAATCTAACATAATATATTTCAAAAAACAATTATAATTCATATGTATTGCATACATAATTCACTTTTAATACATATTATAGATTTAACATAATATTGCTATAAATGATAATAAATAAAAAATATTGCTAAAATCCATAATTATTTATTAAAATGTATCAATTCATATAATTTTTTCAATAAAATGAAGAATTGTTGTTTAAAGCAGACAAATCTATAAGGCCCAAACCACCCTTCTATAGACATTACATATCCAATAAAATCATGGACCAAGGCCCACGGTAAATGGAGTTTGGGCCAGGAAAGCTCATGCTATCTTAGTCAGGGGACCGAGTCTTACAATGTGTTTAGATCATTGTTATCTGTTGTATTGTATTGTATCGTTATTATACCTATAATGTTTTGTATTGTTAAATTTTCGTTGTTACATAACAATGAAAACTCATATTTTATGGAACAACCAATTTGGTGTGTTCTCATTGTTACTTAATTTCTTTTTTTAATTATATATTTACATAATATTTCAAAATACTATTTTACCTTTTATCTTAATTATTTAAATCTAGTCAAACTTTCTACCCTAGAATAATTAGAATATTTTAGTAAATTTATAAATTACAATACAGTACGATACGATCAAACCAAACAATTAAAATGTTATTAAACAACAACAAACAATACAGTCTAGCCAAACATTATTTCTACCATACAATACAATATAATATAGTACAATACAATACATTATGAAATAATGCGTAACAATGATCCAAACAAAGTGTTAAGGAAAATTACGTAATTACATGATTTAAGATGACATAATCTTTAAAATTCAAATCATTTGAATTAACTACAAAAAAGCCATTTTTTTCTTCTATTCTTTAACATTCGGATACATCATTCCACTTCTATTATATACATTAATACATTATAACTGTGTATAATGTATCCAATACACATGTTATTCGTGATACGTAACCTCGATAATTTCAAAAATAAATTAGTATAAATCTATTTTATAGTTATGTATTTGATAGATAACTAATATATTGTTTGCTAAGTATGGAGAGAAACAACAATGCATTCACAACTGAAAAATCCAAACATTATTGTAATCTAGAAAACTTTTAAGATAGCATATACTTTGCGTCTAATTTTTTGAGATTTTTGTATCTACCCTGAAAATTAACTTAGATGACCAGCTTTGGATTGCTTATTCATACTTTGTCAATGTTTGAAATATAAATTAGAAATGGCTATTTCTTAAAAGTGAAAATAAATATTATTACCTCTGTCTATTATTAATTGTTATATTTTTCATTTTTAGAGTCAAACTTTAAAAACTTTGACCGTCATTTTAGGATATATTTTTCATCATATTGATATTCAAAAAATTACATTGTATAGTACTTCTCGTATAGTTTTTGAATATTTATTTTTTTTGTTTAAAATATCAAATTAATATAATATAATTTAACTTTGAAAATTAATCAAATTAACTTTCGTAAAGCACAACATGACCAAAAAAAAATACAATATCGCTTAGTTGAGATGTCTAAGTGAAACTTTTTGCCAATTTTAGGAAATCCCACCGATGAATTTGACCTAAAATCTCCAAACAGGGTCTAAATTCTCAATACTCTAATAACCACATTAGAGAATGAAAGAAAGAGTCCGGAGCCTAATGAGTATAAAATGTTAAACAAAAATTTCAAAACGGTATATAAATTTTAAATTTAACCAAAACGGCAAAATCGCTATTAGAGCAGCGAGTTTGCTCGCCGGGAAAAGCAAAATCGCTGCAGCACCAGCGATTTGCTAAATTTAATGATTTTTTCTTTTTTTTAAAAAAATTAAATGAAATCGCTGTCATGGCAGCGATTTACAATATACATTTTTTTAATGATTTTTTAATAAATCGCTGCCTAGGCAGCGATTTGTGAACCAATTTTTTTTTTAAATTTTTTTTTTAACTTAAATTGCTGCAAAGGCAGCGATTTAAGTTTTTTTTTTTTTTTTTAAAAAAGATTTAATTAAACGCTGCCTTCACAGCGATCTACAAATTTTTTTAAAAAAACAAATTTGTTTCTTCTTTTTTTTTTATAAATTTTTCTTTTAATTATAAATCGTTGCTTAATTAAAATTTAAAAAGAAATAAAAAAAAGGAAAAGCGCTGCGAAGGCAGTGTTTAATTAAATTAAAAAAAAAAAAAGCTAAATCGCTGCCAACAACAGCGATTTATCTAAAAAAAATTAGTTTTTTTTAAATTTTTAATAAATAATTAAAAAAAATAAGATAAAGCGATTTATTAAAAAATCATTTTAAAAAATTTATATTGTAAATCGCTGTCATGACAGCGATTTCATTTCATTTTTCTCTTAAAAAAAATCATTAAATTTAGCAAATCGCTGGTGTTGCAGCGATTTTGCTTTTTCCGGCGAGTAAAATCGCTGCTCTACCAGCGATTTTGCCGTTTTGATTAAATTTAAAATTTATATACCGTTTTAGAATTTTTGTTAACATTTTATACCTATTAGGCTCCGGATTCATGAAAGAAAAGCTTTAAAAAGAAATTAGTGTGTTTGGTATAAAGAAATCTTGGTTCGTCTAAAATTTAAGAAAACAACTTGGATAAAAATGAGGAAAATAGTCATCCTAACAAAATAGGAAAAAATTATACATCCGACTTATGTAGTAATATTACGTATCTTATCATATTTTGATGTATCCAAATACATTCAATTATGTCCGGATACATGTATATCGGGACACATGCATGAGGTCAAAATTAGGTGTAATTTATTTTAGATGTGTTGTATTCAAGTGGACTCTAATATATATGGGTAATAACAAATCTCGCTTGCCTATCTCGCATCTCGCTCCGCACTCTCCTATGTATCTAGTATTCAGGTACATGCTAATCACATTAGATACATACAAGTGTGTATTTAGTGGCATTCACATGTATCTGAATACATAACAAATATCGCTCGCGCCTCCCTTTCAATCTCGTTTGCCTTTCTTCCTATCTAGTAGAAAAAATACAAATATCTAATTGTATTTCCGTTCATGTATAGTATGAAACTCTTAATTGGTAATAAAATACGTAATATCTATAAATTATTGATAATAATAACAATACTATGTAGTAGTAAAATATCTCTAATTATGTAATTCAACAATTACATTTCAAAGTTTATTGTTTCCTCCAATTCATCCTACTATCACCTCCACCACTTTGACTATTACATCAGCCACACTTCCCATCCTATTCCATCTTCATATTGTTTACATATAACTACTTTTGATATAATATTATTTCACTTATTTATCATATACTATAAAATAAATAAATAAACTCATTTAGTTAAAAAGTACAGATAATAATAGTATATGACAGTGAAATTTGTTTATTATATAATTTAACAAATATTATAAATGACATTTCAAAGTTATTATTTCCTCGCATTCATCATACTATCACCTCCACCATAACCACGCTTCCCATCCTTTTCCATTTTATGCAAGTATAATTGTCTTTCTGTATAATATTATTTTACTTACTTATCGTTTATTAGAGAATAAAAACAAAAAACTCATTTATTTTATATGAAAATATTCTCTACCTACCAAACACATACTACAACAAATAAAACATTTTGTGATAATTATTTAATGGCAATAATAAAATTATCGTTATAATTATATTTAGCAGCAATAGTATTATATGAATATTTATAATTAACATTTTGTATATATATTTTTTAAGATTTTAGTAACTTTAAATGCAATGACATTAACTTAATTAATTACTGTCTTCACAGTAAAAATTAGCATCGAACAGAAAAACTATTACCATACTAAATATCTCTTTTGTTAAAATAACACCCGAAAGAAGAATAAATTAACTCAAGATTAATCTATTTTTATTGACAAAATCAAAGATCCACACAAATTATGTTTAAACATTGACAAGTCTTCAATTAATGTTTGACGTGGTGATTATAACATTGACCTATTCGCATTCACATCACATATAATATAAATTAAAGACCAAAAAAGTACGTACAAAGATTAGGTCCCCTTAATCAAGCAAGCAAAGACGTGTGGTGCAACTCTCGAACATTTTAATAGTAATTAGTATATATTATAAAAATAAAATAAGGTCTTAATTAAGTTATTTGTCTTATAGTGTGTAACTTTTTGTACCGTCACGTTAGTTAATTTAACTAAGTCAAATTTAGGATTAAACTTTAAGTGACACGTGTTTGTGATTTGGAGTTTAAACTTGAAGTTTTCATATATAGAGTAAAATCTCATTAAATTGATACTTGATAATTAATAATATCTCAAAGATAATAAATTTCCTCTGATTTTGACTTAGATCAATGGAAAATATCACTCATTTTGATAATTTAATAATATAATATATTTTCAAAAGATCCTTATATGAATATATGACCTCATTAATATCATAAATTAATAACTCTTTAAAATTACAAATATATTTAAGACAAGTTAGTGAAATATGATTCTATTGTTTTTGCCTTTTTGTTAAAAAAATTTAAATCGAGTTGAAGCTCATCTCTAACTTTTCTTATTGCATACTAAAGTTCTAGTATTGTCCTTTCGAGTTGTATCATAAAATTGTAAAATGTTCGAGATGTGATAAGTGTTTCGTTATGCGTAACTGGTTTCAAGTGTATTTTATTATCTTCAACTTCATCATCAACGTTATTTTTTCTGATGATATCTGATCTACAATTTTTTCTAAATTCTGAACATGAATCTCAAAACACTCTTTTAATTAATAAATATTAATTTATTAATTAAATAATACCTCTATAAAATAATAATATTTCATGATCCACCTATATTAATTCAGTAAAATTTTACTGTATTTTTATAAATTGTTTAATATATAAATTTGAGAAAATTTCGTCAATTTTTTAAAGGGAAACTTTCACATAGAGCCACTTAAAAATAATTAATCTCTCCATAGTTATAGTTTGATAATTATAATTTGTAGCTACATGTTATATGGAGGAGAGAGGCGAGCGAGTCTGTGAGAGAGAGGAGGAAAAGAGTGGGAGAAAGGTGAATTGTATATGTATATTGGTTAGATAATTGTATATATGGCAAGAGAGATTGGGCGAGGGAGGAGAGAGGCGAGCAAGACTGGGAGAGAGAGGAGAGAGGCGAGAGAGATCGAGAGAGGGAGGAGAGAGGCGAGCAAGAGAGGACAGAGAGTGGGAGAGAGGTGAATTGTATATGTATATAATTGTATATAACTGTATATTATACATATATATTTGTATAAATGACAAGCGAGATTGGGAGAGGGAGGAGAGAGGCGAGTGAGATCGAGATAGGGAGGAGAGAGGTGAGTGAGAGAGGGCAGAAAGTGAGAGAGAGGTGAATTGTATATGCATATAGGCTAAAATATTATATATTATACATATTTATTTGTATATCCTGACGAATTAATTATTCATATACAAACATGACTAATTATACAAACTCGAAGTCAGCCCACGTAATTAATGTATAATGTTAGTCGCGAGTGGTAATTATAACAAACTATAGCTATAATGAATAATTAAATAGTATAAATTTGCTTATCCACATAATTTTTCCTTTTTAAATTTTTTAAAATCTAACTTTGCGTATATATATCAAAATATATATTGGGTGTGAACTTAATTATTATATATTAATTTAAAATAATATCAATAAACTTTAAATACAGAATCTACTTCATTAATTACTAAAATTCTTATAATATTGCTAGTGGAAGATAGACTATGATGTATCAACTTAGACCTTAGATTTCTTCAAATTAATTTGGAACAATCTTTAATTTTGTTCTTGTATTTATTTTAATTAATAAGAAAGTTGAGAAGAATAGATGTGTCAACAATAAGGAAAGGTGGGTGGAGTCGTTGTTATAAAGAAAAAGTCACATGCATGCAAAAAATTATAAAAAGAAAAAAAGAGAGAAATTAAAGTTGGAAAATATGTATCTTGAATTATAAATTACTTCAACGCTACTTATTCTCATTCCCACTCATATATTCCTTCTTCTCCTTTATTTGCGAATATAAATAAATTATTGGTATGTTTGGTACGAGAATAAAATATCTCAATTTAAATAAAATATATCACGATACATATAAAGAGAGTGTACAAATTACAATAATGGAGAAATAATAATAATAAACAGAAGAGAGTGTACAAATTACAATAATGGAGAAATAATAATAATAAACAGAAAATATTATCTCAAAAATATTTATATACATAATTTAGGCAAGGTGCAGTGGATGTCGAAGGTAGGGTCGTAGGGGTGAGGAGAGCAATGGCATAGCTATCCTTAATTGGACACCATTCGTCGGATTATTATACCGTATATATAAGTAAAATGATAAAAAGAAAATAACTAACGTAACATATTTTGGACACGCTTGACAAAACAATATGATGTAACCTAGTAGTTTTAGGTGCTTTGAAAGGGTAAACACACACAAACTTAAAGTGATCGTGTGTTTAAATCTCTCACTAACATCAAAAAAAAATTTCACTTTTTAAGAAGAGTAAATTCACTTTTGCATTTGGACTCCCTTGATGAAAATTATGGTTCCGCCACGAAAGGAGAGCAGGGTGTTATGAAACTTATTTTTCTTATTCGGAAGTTATTTTCTAAATCTTTCACGAATTTAATTATTTTTTATAGAGAATGTTTTCTTTTCCAGAATATATAACTATCCAAACATGAGAAAATTTCACTCTACCAGACACTTTATTTCATCATGAAATATACATTTGCAATAGTGACAAATGCTTTCATTGTGATGACGACCAAGAAGATATTCCAATAGCGAATCAATTGGCTAATTGCAAATTCAACCGAATTTAATATTTTTAAGATACAATTTGAAAAACGAAAAAAGGATTATATTTGCCCTTGTACTTTTAAAAAAGGGTCATATTTACCTTTCATCATACTTTTTCGATATATTTGCCCTTGCCATCCAACTTTAAAGCCATATTTACCCTCCTTCCATTAAATCTCTATATTTTTACTTAATATCTTTTATGTTGTGCCTGTGTGGATTTTATTTTCATCTAATTAAATCAAAATATTATTAAATTCATTTAAATCCACCCACATTGAATTAAACCCCATCCACTAATGAACCCAGGAACAAGTCTTTAACTGTCGTGGGTTTGGGCTTTATATTTAGGGAAAAGAGTCAAAAATATCCCTCAACTTTGATTTATTGTTTAAATTTATTCTCGTCGTTAAAATAAAGTTAATTTTACCCCTCGCCGTTAAAACAAAGTTAATTTTACCCCAGTTGTTACTAATTCACCAAATTTACCCCTTATCAGACGGATTGCCCCAAATTGACCCGAATTTACCTCTTTGACATATTTAATGGAGATTTGGGAGAATGGATAAATGGGTATAGGAGATTTGGAAGAATGGGGTCGGATTATTTTAAATGATCGGGTTAATGGATTAAAATAAGGAATAGTTTTTTTTAAAAAAAATCGGGCCAATCCATCTAATGAGGGATAAATTTGGTGAAATTAGTAACAGGAGGGGTAAAATTAACTTTATTTTAACAGCGAGAGGTAAAATTAATTTTATTTTAACGGCGAGGGGTAAAATTAACTTTATTTTAACGGCGAGAATAAATTTAAACAATAAATCAAAGTTGGAGGATATTTTTGACTCTTTTCCCTTATATTTATATCGGACAGATGGGTTAATGTCATTAATTGTAATCGAAAAATTGAAATTCCATCCTGAACCATCGAAGCTTTCACCATTGATAGCTATCGAAAACCAACTTAAATCACTCATCTCTATTGTTGAACCTCACTTCACATTTTTCACCTCTGAAATCATCGAGAACACAGAGCACATGTAGAATGTTTGTGAAATTCTACTTAATTTTTTAATAAAATGCAGATTAATCAATTTTATTCATCAAAATTAGTGATGAAAGTTGGCTTTTATTTACTTAACAAAAATATCAAATTGAATGCTAAAATCTGTATTTAGTTCTAAAGTTGAGTGTTGTCTAATGTGAAAGAGGAGATTCTATATAGTTTTCTACATTTGTTTCAATAGAGATGTCCATAAAGAAATTTACAGAAGAATCAAGTTGGGTTTTATTTTTATTAGTGGATTGGGTTAAATGTATGGAGCAAGTTAAATTATTTTAATACTATTTAGATTTAATTACATAAAATAAAATCCACATAGGCCTAACATAAATTATGTGAAAATATGGAGATTTAACGGATGGATGGTAAATATGGCTAAAGTTGGATGACAAGGATAAATTTATCAAAAAATTATAACGAAGGACAAATATAACCCTTTTCTAAGAGTATAGGGATAAATATGACCCTTCTCCCTTTGAAAAATTCATATGTAATTACTGCCTTTTAAAACTCAATAAATTCATCCTAATAATCTTAAGTGTTTTATGTCAAACTTTTTAAATCTTAGTAATCTCTTAGTCAATGCTGACTCAATCATCTTATCCTCCCATAATAACTATATTCAAAAAATAAGAAAATAAATAAATATAAAGTAGATATTTGAAAATAATGTCCTATGTTTCATGTTTGCAAGCAAAGAAATATTTGAACATTTCGCCAAACTCAACATATTTTTTGGTTAAAGAAAAATAAGTATCATCTACTATTATTATTTTTTATATAAATAATCTCTATTTATAGTACCAAACATGGGATAATTAAATTGAACAACATGCCTAACACAAGATATATTTTTGTTAAAAAAAATTAATAACTTGTTTCCACGTCTAAATTTGGACAAAATACCCACATCTTTAATTACTTATTCCCCAACATTTTCCAAAAGTTAATTTAACTAATTTTCAAAGTTAAATTAGATAAAATTAATTCAATATTTCAGACTCAAAATTAAATTATTCAATTGTATTACAACTTTTTTATATCAATAATGAAAAATACATCATATTAAATATTTTAGACAAAAAATTTAATTATTCAATTAAATTACAATTTTTTAAACATCAACATAATGAAATATAAGTCAAAAATTTAATTATTTGATTTTAAAAAAAATAATTATGACAAATAAAAAGGACGAAAAACATACCACTAAATATCACCTTTTAATTCAAAATTTAACACGATTTCACTAGTTACATTGCATGGGTTTGTCATTTCTAAATTTATAATATAAAGTCATTTGTTTACGTTAATATAATTTTGTTCAAATTTATTATATTATCAAAATTAAATGAAATAAATCACACGAATATTCCCTCCACCGCACAAATTTAATCCCTTTTAACGGCATCTCCCCACCCTTCATTTCCCGTCAACCGTTAGGAACTCCGTCACTTTCACCGTTTTAAGTCCCACAATACCCAATAAAAAACCTCCACGTGTCAAAAGTATTTATAATATTCGTTTCTAATTTAGAATCTTCCCTTTTTAGTAAAAAAAAAAAAAAAAAAAGAAGATGAAACGTAAGAATTATGCAATTTTTTTATTTTTTTTCAAAAGCTTTGAGCTGTTTATTAAAGCTTTAAAATGGCAGAGTTTTAAGAGCGGGAAGAAGGAGAAGAACGCGTTTTACACCTTCATTACTCAACTTTCTAGGGTTTATTCTCTTTCTCTTTATTTTTTTTTCTTCTATAAATACTCTTTCTCGGTTTGCCGTTGTTCATACGCTTTGTTTTTGTAGATCTGAGCTGTGTGCTTTCCACCGACGGTCTTCGTTTTCTCCTTCGTTTGCTTCAGGTATCGATTGTTTGGTTTAATGCGTTTTCTGTTCAATGTGCTAGTGATTTTTCGGAAAATGTGTTTGATGATCTTCATTTTACTCGTTTCAGACATTCATTTCTGTGTTTTTTGAAGTTTTGTAGTAATGTTTTTTAGGGATCGGTTAAATTTTTTGCAGTTTTTGCTGATATGATTGGTTTCTATTTCGATGGAGTAATGTTTTTGTAGTTAATGCTTTAAGGACTTAGTTTCCTTGTTCATTTCCCTTTTTTTTGGAAGTTTTTTGGTTGAAAACGATTGTGTTTCTTCAGGTGAGGATCGCTTTATTCACGGCATTTTTTTTTCCTACTTTAACTGATATATAGTGTATTTGTTTCGTTTTTGCTCTGTTTTTTTGTTCTTCGTGAATATCCTTGCAGTAATGCGTTTAAGCACCTTCGTTTTAGGCATTTTTTTTTGTAGTTTCTCGAAGTTCATTTCGTGTAGCTGTAGTGTTCCATATTTTCTACTTCGTTTGGTTCTGCACGTATTTCATAAAATCATGACTGTAAATATTGGGAGTGATTTTCGGCTTGTTTATAGATTTCTGAGGAGTTGATCTTTTGGACTACATGGTCGTTATTGACTCTACTTAACTGGAATTACTGGCAATTGTTTTGTTTACTTGTGAAGTCCTTACTTAGAGCTTTTGTTCAATTATATGTAGGCATCTACCTAGTAGGTTTCTGATTTTGTAATTCCAGCAATCAGTATTGTATAGGTAGAGCTAAAACGAGATAGATCTGGCATTGCCGGTTGTACATATAGACAGCATGGCAAATTATAACCTCTATGTTAAATGTATGTCATATGCTTACATTATCTATTAGAATAAGGTCTTAATCTCTGTCTGCAGGAAGATAATAATTTTTGATGTTATGGAAATATAAACCCGGTCTCTGATACTTCCTGCTTGTTTAAGTTTTGTTTATTTCATTCTGAGTCTGGATCATTGGTCTATAAATATACATATATTTCATACCGATTGTTTTGTTTGATGCCTCTGTTCTGAAAGCTAAAATTTGCTTTTCCCATTCATATGGAGATTCTTACTTGCTACTATTAACCTTGATGTCCAGCTAGCAATTATGGTTCCACCTATCGAAACTCAAGTCAAGTCTCCAGTGTCTCAGAAGTTCTCCATTCTACCTCTTAATGAAAGAATACTCTCTTCTATGACACGGAGATCAGTTGCAGCTCATCCTTGGCATGATCTCGAGATAGGTATTTTATAAATTCTGTAAAGTGAAACACCATTCCTCACAGTTGTGGAAAAAAAGAAATGACTCCTGGAATATTCTTCATGAGCTAAAATTTGTGTTTTGCTGCAGGACCTAATGCTCCACAGATTTTTAATGTGGTAAGAGTCTTTAAAACTTTCGAACCGATATTTAATATGGTTGAACCTTCATATTGGTTTATATGAATAAGGCAGTTTATGCTTCATGTATATGCTGAATAATATTTAGCTTTTTTTTTTTTTTTTTCGTGGTTTCCGGGTATCGCTTTGCGAACCCGACTAGCTGTACCCACCAGGTCCCGCTGTTTCAAGGCGGGTGCACCATGGTTAGTTCCACGGGGCCTTAGGTGATAATTGATATTAAGTCCAAAACATATTGTAAATCTTCAAAATTTTAATGAGCAAGCATGATTGATTTTCTAGGCCGACGCTCTAATTTCATGTTAGATACCTTGGATTAGCTGTCAAAATTGGAATCCTCGCTTCTGGCTAAGATATAACGGGCTTTACTTCCTAATAGTAGTCTGTTAGCTCTTCACTGTGTAAATCTAGGTACCTTGGAACTTACAAGAGGCTAATATATAGTTGAAGTTATTTATGTTACCACATATTTGGTTGAGATGTTTTTGTATGTAAACCTACCAATTGGTTGGTGCAGGTGATTGAGATCAGTAAGGGGAGCAAGGTGAAGTATGAACTTGACAAAAAAACTGGACTGATCAAGGTATAAGTCATATATCTTGAAACGAGTAAATTTATGAAATTTTAGCTGAGTGACCTGAAATACTGTGTCATTATTCCAGGTTGATCGTGTTCTTTACTCATCAGTTGTATACCCCCATAACTATGGGTTCATCCCTCGTACACTCTGTGAAGACAGTGATCCTCTGGATGTCTTAGTCATCATGCAGGTGAGCTGATAATCCTTTCCCATTGTCCTGATAAACAACACACTTGTGGATATTAGCTGATAGTTGATCTGCAGCTAAGGGTCCAAGAACTTACCTATAACTTACATGTTTGTGTGTAAGCAAGGGATGGGCAAGATACAGTTAGGTCGTAACTTACCCAATCCACTTTAACTTCCAAACCTATATCTACTACTATTTAAAAACGGTGCTGGATAAAGAAAAATTGATATGGTCCTGGTGTTAGGTCTTATTATAGGCATTTGTGATCTCATTTATTGCTCTGAGTTATGTGGACATTCTGTTACCGTGTATATAACCTATAGACTTCTGTATTATATGCCTTTTTTATCTATATGCTATAAAACTGTCGATTTTTCTTAAGAAGCCAATCCTACAATAGTTTGTCAGTGCAGTGCATGGGTCAAGGAAGTGAACAATTTTACCATTTGTGGCCTTTGCAATGCATATATTTGACAGATCAAAGAAATTATTAGTATTGTGGCTTTTTACCTCTATGAACTGTGCTTTCTTATTCTTACCATGCTAATTTACAGGAACCTATTCTTCCGGGTTGCTTTCTCAGGGCTAAAGCAATTGGGCTTATGCCCATGATTGATCAGGTACTTCTCTATGTTTAAAAGTAAAATTTGTATCCCCAATCTTCCATGTATTAACTCTAGTCAGAAAACAGGGAGAAAAGGATGACAAGATAATTGCTGTCTGTGCTGATGATCCTGAATATAAGCACTACACTGATATCAATGAGCTGCCACCCCATCGTTTGGCTGAGATCCGTCGCTTCTTTGAGGATTGTATCCTTTTCCAAAATCACCAATCTTAAGAGCAGCATGTATTAATTTCAGATGTTTATGAATTTTTCATTATTGCATTCGTTTACTGTTTCGTGTGTGCAAAGCATGAATAAGAACTTGAGTATATGGTTTGGTCCTTGACTAATGTATCAGACAAGAAAAATGAGAACAAGGAAGTAGCTGTTAATGACTTTCTTCCATCCGACAAAGCCTATGAAGCAGTCCAGCATTCCCAGTAAGTAACACCTACCACCATTTCACACATAACCAGAAGTTCAATTTTTTCTCCCTTCTGCAGTATGTTATGTTAACGAGAATTCATATTATGTTCAGCTGCTTACGTATAATGTTCTTTTTTCTCAGGGATCTGTATGCTGACTACATCGTGGAGAGCCTGAGGAGATGATAGTGTAGTCTTTCCATCTTCCTCAAGTCGTGAATGACCGTCAACATGACATTTCTCATACTATATACCATATATTAGTACTCCTCTAATATTTTGTCTACTTATACTGCAAAGCACACAGTTATATACCATGTTGCATGGGCATATAACATGCGCTCTCTCTATATATATACTATGCTTGTATCATCTATTGCATGGGAACTTACTCTTCCATACATTACATGATGATGACGAAAAGGAAACTTCACGTTTCCCCTGGTCAAATTTTGTATGATTTGAACTTATCTCTTAATTGTCCGATTTATGAAATGGATTATAAACGAAGTTAAGTTTGTATGCACTCTGTTCTGTTCCTTGAGTTTAATGGCTTCTATTTGATCTGTCCAAACTTGGTATGTTGTGAAGTTTATTCGGTTTGTATTATTAATGAAACTATAACTGATTTTATAAATATTGTATTGTATATATTGTCCAAATTTGCTCTAAATCATTACTCTTAATTTCGTCATGCTCTAGCAATTACGCTTTCTAGACCACTATCATTTAGCTATGTTGGAACGACGAGTTTATAGTAACGGAAATCTATGAATGAATAAAACAACTAGTACTTATATCTAATGTAATTTGACAAAGTGGATTTGTTCTTGAGGATAACTTAGTTGGTTTGGACGGTGGTCATCCAATATATTCTACATGCCTTCTGAATCGAGCCTATCGCATAGAATTTGCCTAGTGCAGTTTACATCTCATCTCATGTGTGATTATTCCCTTAAGAAATAGTAACTGAAATGAAAACGGTCATGACAAACATTATAGATAACCAGATAAATCATCATATACGATTGCCATTATAGACGAAATCATAATTAAAGTCCATATGAGGATAACTTGTTACTTATAAAGTCCAGGAATGAATGCTTATTAAGGAATCAATAATTTGATATGCCATTATTGGGTTCCATTCTCTGGCAATTATTGACTCGGGAATGAACGAAGTCGCTTCACTTCAAAGTAGAGGTTTGTCCAACTAGAAATTCTGATAACCCGAGGAAAAGAAACTACTCTTAATAATAATCGAACTCAAAAAATAAACAAGTACACGAGTAATACTTATTTCAATTATTTTATTACTAGTTCACAATTAAACGAATTAAATTAGGGATAATGTGAGAATGAAAAATCAATTTATATCAACTATTACTTTGTGATTTATTTGGCCAGTTTTTTGAAAGATCAAAAGTATTCATTTCTTAAAAAAAATATTTATTTTGAAGAATAAAGGTGTTTGGTCCATATTTTCATTTTTTTTTTAAAATGTAAAACAGTATTATAAGCTAAATTTCATATTTCAAGCAGAAGTTGAAATTTTTTCAAAACTAGAATCTCAAAAAAAAAAAAAAAGATTATGCCTATTAAATCTATTATTTTTAAAAGCATTTCTTTTTTTTTTTTAAAAAAAAAAGACAATTCATATAAAATAAGATATTTCACAGCTTCCTCCCTATAATATTTTGGTTCCAATAAACCCCCAAAACCTCTGCTTAAACCCTTCGAAGTTGGAATCCAATCCACCGCCAACCGCCGTCAACCGCCATGAATTCCTTCAACGCCACCACCCCAAACTTCGACAACCTTCTCCTCCAGTCCCTAATGAACCGTCTCCAAATTCGTCCTCCTTCAAACCCAGCTTCCTCCTTTTCCCCACAATCCCTCGAAGATCTCCTCTTCAACACTCTCCCTTTCTCCGACGAAGATGAAGACAACGACGATGATGATAACAACAACGAGTCTTCTTCTTCCAAATCTCAGCTAGCGAAAGAAGAATCGAGGGTTGAGAAAGAGATAATCCGGACAATCCTATCTGGAAAAACTGATTCTCTAAAACCAAATTCAGGTCAAGCTGTTGCTATTGGTGAACATCATATATGTATCGGGTTTCATGAGGATACAGGTTCGGATTATCGAGTGTGGGAGTGGCATGGTCATATCATGCTTTTTGATGAGGAAAATGGGTATTCACCTGAATACATTTATGGGAATTACTTTGAAAGAGTTAATGGTAAGCTTATGAAGAAGAAGCAAGAGGAGAAAGAAGAAGAAGAGGAGAGTGAGAAACAAGAAAAGGAGAGTGATGAGAAAGAGGAGAAGGTTGAGAATTTGGGGTTGAGAGAGTTGATATCATTAGGAGATTCGAATAATGAAGGTCGAATTCTTAGGAGGAATATGAATGCTGGCTCTACAAGGTTTATACTGAATCAACGCTTTTTCGCCTTTAGTTTTGTTATACTAGTTCATTTGCATCATGCTCCAATGGTGTTTTGCTTGAGTATTTAGTATGTTTAGATATTTTGCTTATTGTGTTATGGTTATCGCTATTCTTAGGAGGAATATGAATGCTGGCTATACAAGGTTTATACTGAATCAACCCTTTTTTGCCTTTTAGTTTTGTTATAATAGTTCATTTGCATCTATGCTCCAATTGGTGTTTTGGTTGAGTATTTAGCATGTTTAGATATTTTGTTTATTGTGTTTCGGTTATCGCTATTTTGTTGTTATTTTTCCTTTCTGAATGCGCTTACTACTTTAGTTGTTAGTTGGTATGTTCTCTTTAATGTCGTTTTTTCTTTTCGTACCTACTTTGATTTGCTTCACTTGAGCTGAGGGTTCTTCGGAAGCAGTCTCTCTACCCCATGAGGTAGGGGTAAGGTCTCAGTACACTCTACCATCTCCGGATCCTATTTGTGGGATTTTGACTGGGTATGTTGTTGTATGAAATCAGGAACACTTTAGATATGTTTCGCTGTTTGATTGATCTGAATTGCAATGTGCATACCATATTAGTAAATACATCGTCATTAAAAGTTCTTAGTTAGCTTCCAGTTTTCCTACATCAATAGACTTTTCTTCGAAGTTTATAACAAGATGCAAATTAAGGTATTGTGTCCATATGTTAAGATCTTTAGCAGTATATTACTCTAAAATGTGACCGTTAACACAAAAAAGGGAAAATGGTTATATGGATGGTGAGTGAAGTTTGTCTTCAGAAGCCAGGGAAAAAATAAAACTCCTGTCAAATTCTGATTTTTCTTTTCGGAGTAGAGAATCGCCAACACTATAAATGGAAATCCACCAGTTTCTCAAAGAGTTCTGTATCTTAGTTCTGGTTGAACATCACCAAGTTACCTGTTAATTAGAATGAGAGGAAACTTATCTTTATCTTCAAAGAAACAATAATCTTACGTCAGTTTTCCAAGAACCAGGATTAAGAGTTGAGGCTATTAGCATACTAAAGTAGCAATTTTATACATTTGAAGACAATATGAACAACTAGATACATAGCATGTTATCCTCAGCACATTAGGTGATGAGTTAGAGTGACATCTTATGTGTGCTAAGCCAGCAAGACTTGGCTGAGGAGGAATGTAACTGTGTAGTGCAGCACTTAGTGATTTAACGTGTTTGCTAATCTTTGAACTGTGCTGAAGTAATTCTTTTATAATCTGAACTTTTAGAGGTTGTTTGGTTGGTGGGACTTGGATAACAATCTTGGGATAAAATGTGGGATTATTTAGTCCCGTATTTGGTTATGGCCTTATGGGTATTAAATGGTCCCCATAACCATTTGTACTAAAATGGTGGAATTATCTATCCCATATAGAAGGTAGAACATCCTTGTCTATCCCATCCCGGTAGCCTAACGACCCGTTAATATGATACAAGGACTACAAACACAGTTAGCTCTTTGCTGGATCCATGTCAAATAGAGTACAATAGTAACGTGCTCATACACATTGAAGCCAGAGAGACTTAGCGATCACTATATAGATTATAGGGTTGACTCCTCTACGGTCTCAATTGTAATTTACGCCAAAGATCTTCCAAGAAAGCAAAGTCACTGAATAATCTATGATGAATCATTTTCTTTAACCTGTTTGTGTGTACTACTCGTTAATTTTTGTCAGATTCTTTTAAAAAATTACTTGTTTGTTTAATTTCTTTCATTATCTTTACTGTGTCCACACAGATACAAGATATTGGCGAGGATTTGACCTGCCTTGTTCCACCTCTGCCCTGCCATATCGACATCTCTAGTCTTCTCCCTATACAAAATGTTGTCATCATACAACAAAATTGACAATATTGTGTTGCTATAAGACCTTCGAAGTGTGAAAATGTGCTATGATTTTTTTGTTTTACTCTAACCCCTCATTGTAATAACAAGGACTGATGTAGAAATGGGTTTTGAAAGGCAGTGGTTGGGGGTGGGGAAGGAACTATTGAACCAAGTCTTTACAAAACACCATAAGATAATATAGTAATTCTTAATACAAAGGCATATCCGAGTAAGAGGCTTCTATTACTCCCAACAACAACAAAAAACCCAGTGTAATCCCATAGGTTGGGTTTGGGGAGGGTAGAGTATGCAGACCGCTTCCCTACCTTGAGAGTTTAAAGGTAGAGAGATTGTTTCCAACAGACCGTTGACTGAAACGAACGAAGAAAAAGAGGCGGCAGAAACAACAAGAAGAAAATACGATATAGAGGCCAAAGATATAGCATGTAGTAATAGAAATCTAGAGATAAGGAACAAAAGAAGACTAATACTAATACTCTGGGAATGTGAATTTCTTTTACTTCTGTAGAAATATATTTATCTCATAGCTGATCCTTCACAAGATCTGTTGCATACATATTATGATGGGAGCTGGGACTCTCTACTAACCCTCTAGGCATGCGTATCACTAGACATTTTTATTGAAGATTTTTATCTCTCCAAATTTTAGTTAGCATCCATTGTCTTTCACTTGATGCATTCTTCCTATATGATGTTTTGACTTACTAGCTGCTGCTTGTTTTCTTCAATGTGATTTTAGCTGGGGGTTTTTCCCAACTTCTCCGCTTCTAATATATGATTGTTCTTTTGCTCTGTGAAGAATAATTATAATACTCTTTCTCAGAGTTCCTCATCTCTATTCATTCTTCTTGACTGAGTTTTCCTTGTTACACACTGACAGGGTCTAGAGGTTTGCTGTTTTACACCAAAGAAACAAATTGAGGTTTGCTGCGTATTTTCGCTTGGCTGCATGGAGAGTTTTTACATTTCCTTTTCCCCAGCTACTTACATGGTCTGAAATATTGCATTTGCTAAGCAAAATAGGAACTCCTAGCAGATGAGAATAAGCTATTATTTTCTTTAATTCTCTATTAATCTTTTGAATTTCTTTATTACAATGGAGGTTAAAAATCTGTTACAGAATAAGCTACTCTTCTTTAAGCAAATGTTTTTGGAGCTTTTGTATGTAGCAAATGCTTTTAGCTTTCATCTACTGCTCTCTAGCTAATTGTCCTCCTTTTTTATGTGTGATTTTCTTCTATCTATGGTCGTGTTTAAGGGCATATCCTTTGAAGTAGATATTCATTCCCATTTTGGGATAGTTTAGTAGATTTTGAATCAAATTTTAAAATTTATTTTCAAACATTTTTTTTGGGCAAAGAAATTTGATCTACTTTACTCATAGAAATAAAAAAGAATCAAGTATAATGCCCATATAAACATAACTCCAATTTTTGAGTATTATTAATTCGAAACTCAAAATTTTAAATTAGAGGTAAGAAAGTGATGACTGATGAGATGGCAAAAAAATATTTTCTTTATGTCCTTGATAAAATTTAACAAAAACGCTCTGTGATATTATCATTATTTTTTTTTTCTTTCAAATCTAATCTTGATACATGTTATATGAGTTACAGTCTTCCATAAATATATATCTCCGCCGTTTTGAAATGGAGATGTATATTCTTCGTACCATCTCAAATCTCATTAATGAAATTTCACAAAGTATATTATTGTTTTGCAACTCAATTCTTATCATCTTATACATTTGTGTAGTAAATGAATTTACCAAGCGAGTTGTTTAGTTCTGTGTAGGTTTACTTTTTTCTGCTCTATGTGAGATTTTGATTTCTGTGAGATTATATTAAATACGGAAAAAGGTTAAATCCTTACATTATTCAAAATAATATTTACCCATAAATTATATTTCGGCTTGAAACTATCATTCCCGTTAAACTATTGGGTCAAAAGTGACCTTATTAACTAAAGTTGTTAAATGACATATGAATGTCATATTGCACGTCAATATTGTTTCACTGCCACATAGACTAAATGGAAAAAGGTAAAAGATATCCTTAAACTATTTGAAATCATATTTACTCTTATACTATATTTTCGGCTCAAAACTTTCCTTTCCGTCAAACTATTGGGTCAACAGTACTCTTCTTATTCAACGGAAGTTGTTAAATGCCATGTGGATGCCACATTGTATGCCAATTTCAGAGAACAATTTCTTCAAAGTGGATATTCGTGGTTGAGGTTAGTGAATCTTTTTTCTTATTTTATTATGTTTACGATTTCAGAGCATGATAATTAGGATTTCACAATTTTCCCCTCATTTCAAGGCTTTCATAGCTTTCTTTGGGGCTGAGTTTCAAAGTGGATATTCGTGGTTGTAGGTTAGTAAATATTTTTTCTTATTTTATTATGTTTACAATTTCAAAGCATGATAGTTTTCCCTCATTTCGCGACTAGCTTTCTTCGGAGCTGGGTTTCAAAGTGGATATTTGTGGTTGTAATTATAATAAAATAAGAAAAAAAATTATCTAACCTACAACCACGAATATCCACTTTGGAACTCATCGATGAAGAAAACTATGAAACCCTAACCGCGAAATGAGGGAGACGGGGTGAAATCGTTTCTAGAAAATAATGAAATTAGGGGAGAAAAGAGTAATTAAGATTGGAAAAAATGACAGATATACCCTCGAACTATCATAAATGGTATGCAAATATCCTCCGTCATACTTTAGGGACATTGGTGCCCCTGCCGTTCGAAAACTAGAGCATATATACCCTTAAACATTTTTCGGATAGTTTAAGGGTTTTTTGACCTTTTTCCTTTTAGTCTATGTGGCGAAATTCTTTTGACGTGCAATGTGGCATCCACATGACATTTAACAACATTCCTTAATAATGATACTTTTGACCCAATAGTTTGACGGTAAGAATAGTTTTGAGCTGAAATATAATTTAAGGGTAAATATAAGCTATTTCGGATAGTTTTATGATATTTTTGACCCTTTTTCGTATTAAATATGTAGTTATTCTTGTATCGATATAGCAATAAGTTTGATTTGATTCTTTTTAAATTTTTTTTAAAAAGAATCAACTTATTTTAAATCAATTTTCGATTTGTTAAATTAAAAAGACTTGATTTATCAATTTG
The DNA here is from genome assembly GCA_022817965.1 of Solanum lycopersicoides. Lineage (NCBI taxonomy): Eukaryota > Viridiplantae > Streptophyta > Magnoliopsida > Solanales > Solanaceae > Solanum > Solanum lycopersicoides. Next base: position 4,378,957 of record CM040626.1, read on the forward strand.
ATTGACTTTGTGATATTTACTATATTAGTATATATATTTTGTGAGTCCTTCAATTTTTTATACGAAAAAAAAAAAAAAAAATTCACCTAAAGGCTTTAGGCTTATCCAGTCTGTCAACATCACTCGAACAATGTTTTTAACCTAAATAAAAAAATAAAAATAAATATCACACGTGTTCATCTCTTATTGGTCAGTTCATAATCACACGGATCGTGAACATCCTCATCTCACAGCCGTAGATTTAACCCAAAATCGTACGGCTCAAAATACTGTTCTCCTAAGAAAGTCCATTTCTTCAAGCACAAACCTCATATATAAAATGTCAGCTCACTGTAACTCAAATTCAATCACAAATCAATTCAAAACGATAAGCAATACAAATTATTCATTGAAATTATCATTTGGGGTTCAATTTTTTTTTGAGGTAGAAAATGGAGAAGAAGGGTGCTGGAGGAAGAAAAGGTGGTGGTCCAAAGAAGAAGTCAGTTACAAGATCTGTTAAGGCTGGATTACAGTTTCCAGTGGGTAGAATTGGTAGGTATTTGAAAAAGGGTCGTTATTCTCAGCGAGTTGGAAGTGGTGCACCTGTTTATCTTGCTGCTGTGCTTGAGTACCTTGCTGCTGAGGTATGTTTCCCTAAATCTTGAATTTTTTGTATCTGGGGTTTGTTTTTAGCTAAAAATTGAATTTTTAGTATCTGGGGTTTGTTGTTAGCTAAAAATTGAATTTTTAGTATCTGTGGTTTGTTGTTAGCTAAAAATTGAATTTTTAGTATCTGGGGGTTTGTTGTTAGCTAAAAATTGAATTTTTAGTATCTGGGGGTTTGTTGTTAGCTAAAAATTGAATTTTTAGTATCTGGGGGTTTGTTGTTAGCTAAAAATTGAATTTTTAGTATCTGGGGTTTAGGGTTATTATGAGGGGTGAGTGTGGGATCTGGAAAATTTTACCTTTGGCTTGATGATAAATTTTTGAAATTGTCTTCTCTGTGGGTAGGTTTTGGAATTGGCTGGAAATGCAGCGAGAGATAACAAGAAGAACAGAATTATACCAAGGCATGTGTTGTTAGCTGTGAGGAATGATGAAGAACTTGGAAAGCTTCTAGCTGGTGTAACAATTGCTCATGGAGGTGTTATTCCTAACATCAATCCAATTCTTCTGCCTAAGAATTCTGATAAAGTTGGAAAAGAACCTGCTAAATCACCATCTAAAGCTACCAAATCACCACGAAAGGCTTAAATTTGTGAAGAACAACACTCTTACCAAAGTTGCATGAGGATTTTATGAACTTGTGTTAGGTTCAAATAAATCTGTTAATGTATGTAGGTTTGGTATCTATTTTCTGCTTGTTGTGTAGGGCTTATAAGCCTTAGGAACAATGTACTTTGTTTTATGTTTTGTAAAACAAATCATTTGCAGTTTTATCAAGTATTACTTCAATGGTTATATGTGAAGGAAATTTGTTGTTTGTGTAGTGAAGTTTTGTCTTGTGATGCCTTTGGATTGATGGTAGTTGAGTAGTGACAAATGTTCTTGTCTTTACTGTCATAGTGTCATTTCTCAGTTAAACAGTCACACAGTCTGAAAATCGGTTAGTGATGGGCTTTTGGGCATAAGCTTCCTGCTTCCTGCTCTAGTGAATCCCCCGTTGAATCGAGGATTGTCATGAATCAAATAAGATTAGTGATGGGAATATAGCTATCTTTTAGTTGGGTTTTGGGGAGTTGGAATGCTCTCTTGTGGTAGTACATGGCTTCTCGAGGGCATAAGCTTCTTTCTCTCCTGGCCTAGCCAATCCCCCGTTGAATTGAGGACTGTCATGAACTAAATAAGGTTAGTGATGGGAATATAGCTATCTTTTAGTTGGGTTTTGGGGAGTTGGAATGCTCTCTTGTGGTAGTACATGGGTTCTCGAGGGCATAAGCTTCTTGCTCTCCTGGCCTAGCCAATCTCCCGTTGAATTGAGGACTGTCATGAACTAAACTAGGTTAGTGATGGGGATATAGCTATCTTTTAGTTGGGTTTTGGGAAGTTGGAATGTTCTCCGTGGTGGTACGTGAGTTCTTGAGGTCATAAACTTCCTACTTCCCTTTTCTAGCCAATCCCCCGTTGAATCGAGGACTGTCATGAACCAAATAAGGATCCCCCGTTTAATCGAGGATTGTCATGAACCAAATAAAGTTAGTGATGGGAATATAGTTTGGAATGCTCTCTTGTGGTAGGACATGGGTTCTCGAGGGCATAAGCTTTTTGCTTCCCTATTCCAGCCAATCCCCATTGAATCAAGGACTGCCATGAATCAAATAAGGTAAGTGATGAGAACATAGCTATCTTTTAGTTGGGTTTTGGGAAGTTGTAGTAGTATGGGTTCTCGAGGGACTAAGCTTCGTGCTTCCCTATCCTATCCTAGCCAATCCTCGATTTGATCGAGGACTGGTGTGATCCTTATAATCTTGATCTTGACCAAAAGAAGTGACATGACAATTAGTGGCTTACCCTCAATCCATTGAAGAGTGCGTATATAAAAGATTTATGAAGTATATAAGCTAGAATTTACTCCCTTCATCTCTATTTAGTTGTCCACTTTAGAAATGACACACGTAATAAGATAACAATAATTAGCATAGTAAAATTACAATTTTACCCTTATTAATTATGGTTTCAAAAAGCATGAATTAAAACTTACAAATTTTCAAGAAGTTTAAATGAGGGTATAATAGATTTTTTTTTTTTGGTCATTTCTTAATTTGTCAAAGTGGACTAGTAAATAGGGACAATTAAGAGAGGAAATATGGACAAGTAAAATAGGGACAGAGGGAGTACTTTGCAAAACAAATTTACTCTATTAAATTCTAAACATGCTTGATGAAATTTTTGCATTAGGTTAATGATGTAGGCTTTTTTGGGGGGTCTAGAGCCGCATTGAAGTCTCGACTAGTTATTTAAATTTTATATATATGAACTTTCAGTGTTCATATCAAATTAATCCGTCTCTCTATATATACTAGAACTCAGTGTTTATATCAAATTATGTTAGATGAAACTGAAATCCGACAGATACTTTTAATCTTTAAATCATAGATCCACCATTGATTATAATCTCAAACATATCCCAAGTTTGCCAACTTATTTAATATTACAATATTCTTCCATTTCATATACTAACTAGAAATTAACATAAATTCTTAATGAGGAATATATTGAAGCCCAGCCCAATTTCTATAAATATCTGCATCTGAGAAAATGAAATCTCACTATACTTACACGTGTACGAACAGGATTAGCCATGTCATATTCATTGACTCATTAATATTCTACTGATAGACTAACTATTATGAAATTATAATTTGAGATGAACTTTATATTAGTATATATTTGACTGATAATATATATTCATCGAAATAAGATTATGTTTATTTATTTCTCTCTACTTGTATGGTAACTTCACCTATGAGTGATAAATAATTGGATGACCATTGTCTTTCTATCTATTTATTTTTATTTGTTCACTATTTGTTATTTATATTTTCAAGAAAATTTAATTGTTTTTTTATATATTTACGTTTAGCATTAATTATTTTTCAAGACTAATATTAAAAATAGAAATAATGTGATAAAATAATAGCATAATACATCAATATGATCATTAATTTGGCGTCAGTTGACAACAATGACCCTTAACTTTGGATGTACACAAGTAGACACTTAAATCTTAACTTTGGATGTACATAAGTAGACACTTAAATTTGTATAAAATTGAACATATAGACATACATGTCCGACATGACATGATACACGTAGGACACAAAATTGGAAAACAAGTTTGCTATAAATTTCCTTTATTGTTACTTTTTCTTATATGATAAGTATTTAAAGGTATAATTCCTCTTTTATCTTTATTGGTCTCATCTAAATTTAAAGATAGTACTTTAATATATTTATTAGGAGAGACAAAAGTTATTCTATTTTTTGACTTTTTTTTGACAAGCAATTTGGTAATTTCAAAGACTTAATTTATTTCTTAATCTTCGTATCAGATCAAATATTATTATATAAAATGATACGGAAAAATATTATTTTATTAATAAATATATCAAATTCATATATGATATATGTAAAAATAAAGAAGGTGAGTATTATATTAACCTTGGAAAACTCTATAATTAATTCGCTTGCTTGTAAAATACAGTGGAGAAACAACTATGGTTGAATAAAGATAGATTAGAAACTAAACTCGTTTACTTGGGTAACAAGTCATTCATGAATTAATTATTTCAAAATTGTTAATCGAAAAAAATAACATTACTATCGCAAAATAACTACACTCGAAATAAAGTAACCCATTATTTCCAAAATTAATTATCTCATCACTTAAACTAAACACACTTTTAATTTAAAATATAAATTTAAATAAATCATATATTTTATCCCAAAATTTTATTTTATTTTTCACTCAATGTTCAAAGTCCATATTAATGCTCTAATTAAATCTAATTTTTCATTTCGGTATTCAGATCCCACGACATCAACTAAACTGAATCGCATACTGCAAGACTCATTCGAATGCCTATATAGAAGCCCAATTATAATTTGAATCGCTAACTACAGAACTCCTCGTATCGCACCACCGCACAGGTTAAATTCTAATATATATCTGGCTAACAAACAACTTTATAGTTTTTATTTTTTATTTTTTAACGTATTGAATACATCATTACCCTATAAATATAAATATTAGTCTCTTTCTCCCATTATCTCCCCAATTTCGTGTTTTGGTCTTCCGTTGAATTCGATGGTAATTTAGGGCTATAATAATGATCCGATTTACTCGTTTTCTGGTTATGCTTCTTTGAAATTCGAGCAATTCAATCTTCTTCATCCATTGTTTCGATCACTGTACTTTGAGATTTTGTTGTGTGGAGGTGAATCGATTTTTTTTATTTTTTTTGGAATTAGGGATTTTGGTTTTGGTGGCGGTGGGAAATCGAAGGGCATCGCACCCTTACGATGCATTCGGTGTCGCCTTTTTTGTTTGATCTGTTGACTTTACCTCAAGCTGCTTCTTTCTATGGCGTTTTGTGTTCTCATCGTTTGAAGCCTTGGCGTAATAGTTTTAGTTAACGTTTAATTCATCTTCCTCTGTTTTCTTTTTCTTCTGTGTTGCTGTTTCAGTTGTGATCTTGCTGGTTTTCTGTTTCTTTCGAGGGATTTTTCAGCTGTTTCACATCTTTTTCCGAGTAGTTGTAGTCGAATCTGGTGGAAGTTTGCGTGATTTTGCTATACATCGACATACTGAAAGGTAATGATTTGTGATTTGATTGATTTTTGCAATTATAGGATCAGGTTGTTGATCTGATTGGTGTTTTATGGTTATATAAATTACATAACATCTGTTTAGGGTAAAAATAATTTATCTTGCTTCCGATCTCTGTCTAGATAATGCATAAAGTTCATAATTGATCAGTTGTAGTAACGTTTGGATTCTGTGATTGCTAATTCTTGTAATGATGTACTTGTGGTGGTGATTGGGAATTTGTACTGAAGCTTTTAAGGCATTACTTATAGGCAGGGTGCATAGTTAATACCACAAGTGGGGTCTCGGGGAATGGGTAGGATGCATATAAACTTAACCCCTATTCTTGTGGGGTAGAGAGGTTGTTTCCGATAGATGCTTGGTTCAAAAAACGTGTAATCAAAGCAGGATTGAAAGGAAATTGACGGCAAAAAAAATAGCTAGATAAACAGTGCAAATTAAGAAATGTAGTAGTGAAAATTGAAGAATAAGATATGATACAAATACTAAGAAGAGGAGACTCAGTGCAACAACACTCGGCTACCTATTACCCTTGTCCTTAACCCCACGTGTTCCTATGTGGAAGTAATTTGTGTGGTGTGCAGCATTTATTTACTAATGTTATGAGAATCAATGCACATTCTTTTCTTTGACTTTAGAATTGCTTCTTCGTCGTGATAGATGGATTATAACTTGAAGAATAAAATATTCATTGATAACTTTGAGATGACTGGTCAAGTTCAAAGTGCAATTAATTATCCACGAAGTTCAGTTGTATAACTGTAACATCTTTGTTCTTTTCTAACAAATGTTGCTTCTTGTTTGTGCTGAGATCACGTGTGCATGTTTGTGCAGATTTTTGCTGCTCTCTTTAATTGATGGCCGTTTGTTCTGCTAATTACAAGTGTGACTCTGAAAGTTTAAGTTGCTTTTGTGAGTCATCAAAGGAGACTCTTGGTTGCACTTCTTGCAATCCAGGAGGTCCTTTTCTTAGTGATCTTGGGTACCATTTCACTGAATCTCTGAGTATTAAGGATGGTGAAGACTTGATTTACAAGGAACATTCCAACACATTGGAGGAAGATGGAAGTGAAGATATGCATGCAAATGATGCTGACACTGGCAGTACGGACTCAGAAAAATGCTTGATCAAGTCCTCAGAATTTCCATGCTCTTCTATGAGCACTCCCCCTGCTGAGTTGGTTCATGAGAAGGAGGAGCAGGAGGCTGATGCTAAATCAACTGACTTGCCTTATTCACGTTCCATATCTTCACCTGTGAGTTTTGTGTTTTGAGACATTTAATGTTAGTTTACTAGCATAATCTTTAACGATGACGGGTTTCTTACATATAAAAAAGACGTAGAAGGTTTTTTGACTCTTGTTCTAAATGAAGTTTTAGTTCACTTGAACATATCTTTTGTTATATAAGACAATGTATTGTTGTCTGCTTACACTTGTATTGCCAATTTTCAAGCATATTCATTTTAACGATAAAGGATTTCTTACATATAAAAAGACCTAGTCCAAGATATCTTATGTTATTTAGGAAAATATACTTTTTGTCTGCTTACATTAGTATTCCTTAATAGTGCTGTATGCAGTCTGGCCTCAGTTCACGAATCACAACATGAGCATTACTAGTGGGAAGTGTTAATGGTTTATGTGTCATGTTTAGTTTCTTTTCACAGTTTTGGGGGATGGGGGATATCTATTATGTCTTGAATAATTTGTAGGAGGATATTTGAGCCATGGGCATATGAAGTGTGCTGTTTCCTTCACCCATATCTTTATATCTATTGCTTGTTTGTTCACCTTTACCCATTTTGCTGGTAGGTTGCTTTAGGATTTATCAGTTCTCTTCTGTTTGGGCTATTGTATTGTCAATATAATGAGCCTTAATTTCCTTAATACTCGGCCCGTCCCGATTTATGTGGCACGGTTTGACTTGGTACAAGGCTTAAGAAAGATATAAGAGAACTTTTGAAATTTGTGGTCTAAACAACTCCTTGACCATTAAAGGTAAAAGGAGAATTTTAAGGTAACATTGATTTCAATTATAGAAAGATGGTATTCTTTTGAGATGGTCTGAAAAGGAAAATGTGTCACATAAATTGGGGCAGAGGTAGTATATCTTTTTTCTCAGCATATGTTTTGCGGTGCCTTGAAACTCTCTATCTGTTATTTGCACATGGCTCTCGACTTTGTTATAAAGCTGAATCAACAGTGTTTTGGAACAGCAGTTGGAGCATATAAATTCCCTCTCATACACTGTGTTGGGATTTTTTCAGCGTTGAGCTATTAAGTTTTTCTTATCATATTGTTGGTTAACAGTTGTGTTTTTCCCTTTCTCCTTTTCTTTTATTCTCTCAGACAGCTTTGAAGCTTGTATCTGCCATTAAAGGTAGCCGTGAGAAACAAGGCAAGCCACCCAAGAAGCTGTCTGTGACATGGGCTCCCGATGTGTATGACCCTATCCCGACAGCAGCTTCTCATTTGCCAAACAAGGGGCAACGCCACAGGAGTGACCACAGGAAGAATGGAAAGAACAAAAGTAATGGCAAATCTTCACGTGGAAGCAAAGGTAAAGACAAGAAACAAGGTCGCAAACATGGTGGAAGTACCAGGAGGAGTTATTATCCTCTAGAGGATAAGGACATCACTTGTAATCGCTTTAACTGTCTGGAGGATGACATTACTGCTCATAGTGGGCTGCAGGCTGGTGCCATGGCTTATGATATTGGCAGCCCCCCGGATTCATTCTGCGGTAGCAGTTTCCTAAAGAAATCTGTCACAGAGTTGCATTTCCCAGTTGCAAAGGCTTCATGAGCTTCCTTTCTGATGGTTGGTGTGTGTTCTTCTCGATTGTTTCCTCTAGTTCTGTAAATAAATAAGTTTGACGCTTATCTGAGTTGTTATGAGTTGTTGACATTTTTGCACTTAAAACCTTATAAACTTTTGACCTGTTGAATGGCCGGATGACTTTTTGCTTTGCTATGTTAGTTGGTTTGAACAAGTTATGTAAAGTTTTTCTGATTTTTGAGATCAAAAATTCATTTAAGATACATGTCGTACGAGCTTCTAGTTTATCAGATGTGTGAAATGATGAAATAACAACTTGAAAAGTCCCTGTCAATCTAGCAAAATTTTGCTGGTTCCAGCAGTATTACAACTACAGAACCAATAATGATGGCTGAGCCATAGCTGCTTTATTAGGAGAGACTTCAATCTTTGTGTAACGCGCGTCCTGTTTCATGTTGTGTACTCTGCGTTAATTTTGACATAATCATAACTCAAGTCACAGCCCCATGCTAGTCCGCTTCCTGAACCATCACCTGCACATGGAGAACACACGACTGAAATTCATACGTACATCCCAGTACAAGATTACTTATTAATACGCGTCATAAAACTACAGTCTATACAAACAAATCCATGAAGCATGAACAAAGCAAATGTTCAGATGAAGAGACCATAGTAGTGACACTGAGTCATCTTTGTTCAACCTCATAAGGTGGAACCGGAGAATGCCTCGTTAACAGAGGGCTTCATAGTTTGAAAGGGGGTGGGAGACACTATCAAACTAAAGTCGCGCTAGAACTGTATATGCACATATGTAGAGCAGATAGATATTATCCTGTCTACCTGAATGTATGAACTGTTTTCACTATCATCGAGATATGTAGGGGGTGAAAATTTTTACCATTTATTGAAGGAACAAAGAAGAAAGTTGGTACTTTTTTCTGGGTTGGAGAGGGGGTTGCACGAAAAATATATCAATTCGACTTGAAGATTGGCACAGCATTTTTTTTCCCAGTACTGTTCTTGACATCTCAAGCAAAAATGATTATCGAGCATGTTGGAAATAAGTCTCGGTTCATGTCATCTTATATAGAAAATCAAGTCAATGTACTCTTCAAATACTAGTTTGCTTAGGGACAGTCTTCTGCGTATTATATCTCTAGAGTTATGGTGTGATGCCATGGTGCTGGTTTAGTTTCATCACGATACACCAATGAAGAGGAAGTACAATGTGAATATGCCTGTTTATGTGAAACTTACCAATAGATATTTGCATTTCAACAGTGCCATGGACTTCACCAGCCTTTCGGAGATAATTGCTAGCTGCAACCCTGCAAAAATACCCAAGATTATGATGTCCCAAGAGAGACAAACAAAAAGAGAAAGGGAAAAAAAATCTATGGAAGAGCATCACGTGCTAAAGCGTATAGAGCAATATAAATGAGGTGGCATGTACTTTAGGTCTAGCATCCTACTGAATACTCGAGCAAGAACCACTTATTTGAGGTTGAGATATAATCCAAGACAAAAGAACTATTTTACGCTCTATCATGGCTAAGACCTCACCAGGAAAAATTAAACATTCAAGAGCTAAAGGAATTGGTTATGTATTGATCAGAAAATCGGAGTAGCATCAAACTTAACCAAAATGAGTTGGTTAGTGTGCTTGTAGGCGTCTGTTTAAGAAGCGTTATAGTTCTCTCTAGAGACAATAACTGACACTAGAAGGCAATTTCAAGGTGCATGCCTAATAATGCAATACAAATGGGGTAGTATTGTTCTCCATACCTATCAAATGGAAGTGGTTGCCCTGCTTCCATAAGAACAATATCTCCAAGTGATATCCGAAGCTTGTCGGCGTTGAAAGGGATACCTGCATAGCCAGCAGCACAAGCAATACGGCCCCAATTTGGATCCCTACCGTATACAGCAGCCTGATTATAGAAAGGAAAGTATCAGTAAAATGTACTTTCTAGATAGTTCCAAGTAGATATGCAAACTAATTCATTTCATACCTTGACAAGTGAAGAGGAAGCCACTGAACGTGCAATCTTTGCTGCTTCAGCTTCGTTATCAGCACCATCAACCCTCACCTATGTCAATTAGAGACGAGCAAAACTTTAACAATAAAAAAAGAGATTCTACAAGCTCTTGTGTATATATGCTCATCAATGAACTGGAAGATTAAGAAGCCACATTTTAAACATTTTTTCAACTGTAACACATGATTGTTCCCTTTTTTTGATAACCGAGAAATCCTGGAGGGCGAGCGGCATGCAGTTTGAAACTCGATGGATAATGGACCCTGTCCTTTTACCCTTCACTTAGATGTTGTCCTTTATCATGCCAAGTAACAAAGGAATTCAAATCTAGTGACAAACCAAATAAAAAAAAAGAATTAATATTCTGTGTATCCTATATTTAAAATACTAGTACCTTCACCCTACCATAACCTGCATTGAGATCGAGCACTCCACCATAGCTTGATTTCTTTCCTTATATATAGCAAAGCTACTATCTTCCAGTATTGGTATCAACATAAGATGATGCAAATTCTTTTATGACCTTCTACTTATATTAGTTATATGTATAACCATGCGCGCCCTAAACTAATTCAACGGGGTACTTGTTACCTCCCAACTCCTACCAACACAGGTACTCGGGTACCTTTATTCACTAAGACTAGGACATATGGGGAAAAACCACCTAATGTTTTTGCCTCCACTAGGAATTGAACATGAGACTTCATAGCTCTCAGCTCATTTCATTGACCATTTTCCATCTTTACATGGGGAAAAAGCACCTATTGACCGCACCTTGATTGCCACCCGACAGACTGCTACAACCCACAAGCACATCCCCAGTAAACATGCCCACCAAAGCTGAAGAAAATGAGCTCACACCATGTGTTGCAGGGGCGGACCCACATTGGGTCCAGGGTGTTCACCCGAACACCCTCGGCAAAAAAATACACGATATATATAAAAGATAAATTTTCTGTATTTTTGTAGATGTATATATTTTGAACCCCCTCAATAACAATTAAAATTAGATGGCTCAATGGTAAAACTCCTGAATATTAAGCTGCATGTCCCAAGTTCAAATCCCATCAACAATATTTTTATTTTTCGAACCTCCTGAACAAAAATCCTGGGTCCGCCACTGATGTGTTGTAGTCGGGATTCGTACCTGGGATCTCTAGGTTCTTACTCCTATACCTCAGCTACTCAGCCATCTGTTCAATCATTCTTTTCTAGTATTTGTCTATGATCAGATTAGCATAAATGAAAATATCAGATGAGAACTACTTTTCTACAGTTGGTTGCTAAGCTTATGCATGTTTAAGAAACAAGACTAGGAGCAAATCAAAGTTGGTCAAAGCTTATAAGGAATTTAATAAAGAAATACAGACCTCAATCAAACATGTTGCTCCTTCGCCATCCCAAGCTATTGATTTTGCTAGACCCTGCATTACCTGTAATGGAATCGAGTCAATCCTGCAAGCTATAAGGATATACCATTGTGACCAGTAATTTTGCTAAGCTATATAAATGCTCTTGCGTGAAAGCGATTGGCATACAATCCCTTATGGAGAAACCCATGACAAAAGAGTGTCCAGGCTGAACTATTCAACACAAAGATCCAGTTATTAAAATCATAGAAACATGAATCGAAATCAGCATGCTGAAAGTCCAGTTCATCACAAATTTGACTCTTCTACTATCTTATAACACAACAAAAGAGGTAAATAAGAGAAACTTTATGGAAGGTTGAAGATGCTAATTTCTCTCACACTTGCTAAGCAGACAGAACTGGACACAACCTAGCTACGAACACACTATCCTGGTCAAGATAGACTAGTCGGATAAAGCAAATAAAGGAAATTATAGCACATACAGCATCAAGGCAGTTTTGTAGGTGTTCTGCCTCGGAGGAGTTCAAAGAAGAAATCTCATATGATTCTGAAAGTCCACTGGCAAGAGCAATGACAGCATCATTTGTACTAGTGTCTCCATCGACCTGTCAAAATATATGTTCTCCTGGGTTTAGATCATGTAACAGAGTCATTGAATACATTGTTGTGTCTATTATGATGATAAACAGAAATGCGGTACACAAAGCAAATGAACACGAATTCATTTGAAATATGTGAACAGGCTGAGTCAAATCAATCAGGGAATTTATTAGCATTACGGGGAAATGGATTTGATATCACACAACTTAAACTGGCAACCAAAAAACTAACACAAGACTGCTGAACATTACAGAAAAAATAATACGTCTCAGATATATCATGCGAAAGACCTTCCACCAGTACTGATGTAGCAAAACCACACGGCATCAATCTCTCTTCCTCAGACCCACAAACCAGGTGGAAACAACTTGCATAAGTTTCATGAATCTAAAGCTTTACTTCAATAAATTTACATATAGATTGCCAGAGAAGAAAAGAAAATAGAATAAGGAGAATATTTAAAATTTTGATTTATTTGACAATTAAACTTTCAGTGAACGCAAAATTTGGCTGCTTCATTTGATAATTAAATACACCAGAAATGTTCATATGCAACTCAGGGAAAATTTCTACCATTGAGCTCCTCCAGTCCTCATGCATGACCAGAATAATGTCTGAAATATTAAAACAATATAAAATGTCTTACTTACAGTAATTTGATTAAAACTTCGATTTACAGCAACTTGTACCATCTTTCTCCAAACATCACTTGTAACCGAGGCATCAGTAGTTACCACCTGCGTAGTTGCTCGAATCCAGTAAGCTACTCTCACTGCTCAAGTGGAAACGGGAGGAATTCTGAAGATACTTACACCAAGCATTGTTGCCATGTTAGGATGAATCATCCCAGAACCCTTTGCCATGCCCCCAACTCTGATTCGAGTTCCTCTTACCTGAGCAGAAGTACAGATATATATATATCATTACGAATTCATTATAGTTTCTTCCCTTTCAGAAATGGGGACTTAACGAAACACAAACTACAGACGATCTTGAGTCCGACTATACATTGATTTCACCTAACTGAAGTTAATGCTTTTGGTCCAGATTAAGCATATAGTTTTGAAAATGGAACTTGAATAATTAAGAAAACTACATGATAATTATTTCAAAACCATAATTATGACATCTAATAGAACACTACCCTATATAAATAGCTTGATTCAAACTTTCATACAAATTGGGAGAGTAATGAATAATAGCATCAAAGAACCTTAATCAAAATAAACACACAAATGCTGGAAAATTAATCTTACCTCTGTTTCAACAGCCACACTCTTACTAACAAGATCAGTGGTCGTTATAGCTACAGCTGCAGAATTTGCCCTGCAAATGCCATATGAGATCAGCAATCTGTAGCCAGAACAGACCATCTAGAGTGGATTGGAGTTCATTATTTAGAACAAATGAATACAAACACAAATGGGTAAGTATAAGGGAAGAAAGATACAAAATATAGGATAATATCCGACGATGCCAATTAAAAATATAAATTATTACATCAGAAAAAGATGATTACCCCTCCACGGTTGGTGAAAGCTGTTTAACAAGATGTGGGAGTGAGTTGAGAAGTGCTTCCTGCAAGTGATGTAAGCATAAAAACGGGGTTACTGGTCAGAGAAAAAACTCGCACAGTATAACAAATATGCCAAAGAAATGCAAATTCAAGGCATCCAACATTCGGTATTGTTATATGCAAGAAAGAGGTTCAAGCAATTAGGAAAAATCAATTAAGTGCAACATGTAAGCATTTACCTTCTTTATTCTTTGACCTATTACACCAGTTGATTCGATCAAGACTTCGTCTTGCTTCAGTTGAAGTAACTATTACAATTGAAAATTATTGAAAATTAATATCAGAAACCAAATATCTAAAGTCTAAACCAAAATGGTCAAACTGCAAACCTTAGCTAGTGCACTTGAGCACTCAATTACATCTTCATAACCTGCATCACCCTGAAAGGGAAATTCTGAAAAATCTCAAGTCACATTATCAAACGCTGAAAAGTGATATGACATCATCACAAAGCCTATAACTTCTTTGTGAAGTTGGATGAGTCTGGATTTGCTTTTACTGCCAATCAAATTGAAACTAGAGGAGGAGATGCACCCTGCTTTAAATTGAGCTTCCAATTAAAACATTCAAGAGAAATTACCGTTGCTGCATTAGCTTGACCAGCATTTATTAATATCGCACGAGCCTGAAAAGTGGTAGTATTCTTATAAGAAGACAGGATATCAAAAGCAGTAAAGTTCGCTGCAACCAATCCATGACATCAGGTTACTAATATATACTTCTAATATGCTTCTTAGATTCACAAAATAGTAAAAAATCATGAAAGTGTGGATTCATTCCTTAATATAAATGGAGATGCATCCTTTTCTCTAATAAATCATAAGAATACAAAAGCATCGGCTTAAACTTGTGAAGGAGACCAATAAGATAGCATGATAGCTTAATTTAAAACTTTTTTCGGCTCACTAGTAACCAATTACAACGACTTCTCTTTTTTTTGTATCACGTCATTGCTTAAATCAATATAGGACAAGCAAACAGTATGCGGAGTACAGAACTACAATAGCTCGTGAAAGTTGAGAGTTGGCAGTTCTAGAGGTGACAAAAAGTTCTTTCACCACAAGTGAGAGACAAAACAATAAGTACAAAGTCTCCTACATACCGTTTTAGATGCATTTAGTGCGCTTTTACAGTATAGTACAGGTGCAGCTGCAACAACATTTGTAGTAAATGCCCCTGGATGAAAAACAAGAAAATGGTGATTCCTGATTCATCGGTTTCTATTGGTTGATTGTTAGATGGTAAGTTTTAACACAACCGCCAAACAAATGCATTCCTTTTTCATTTCAAGAATGATGTATGTTTCTTTTCTCTCCCAAGGAAGGAGTGGGTGGGGGGAAAGGAGGTAAGAATTCTTAAAAAGCAACAGTACAGTTTTTCACTAATGAACATACGAAAAGCTCAACACTGATGACCTAGGACTATATCAGGGTAGCTGACCTGCAGATATGGCATCTACATCACAGGTGACGAGTGCGAGATCAGGTTTCTCTCCAAGAGCACGCAATCCACCATACATCCCAGCAGCTTTGAAACCCTTTGCAGCAGTAACACCACCAGGAATCTACACATTTGAAGCAGTCTAAGTTGTCTACAGAAAAATTATATATATTGATCCTGAATCATCACCCGACCAATTAGAAAACTAATATCAAACAAGTGGAGGAAACAGAAGCAGCGAGATTCAGGAAAAAAAGACTATTATCCCTGTTTGCATAAGTTTTATCAAGAACCATATACTAGCAACATATATACTTACAGATATAGATATATAATTTAACAAATTCGATAAGCTTAAGCTTACAATAGATCTTTACTTGCTTTCTCCTGAAATGATGGTCTGGCATTATTATGCTAGCACTACTCTTAGAATGTTGACCCCATTCCCCAATTATCTATCTCGTCTCTAGCTAAAAATATTGTAGCAGCTGTAAAATGTCTATTAGAGTAGCTTAGAATGGCTATATTTGCTTTTAATCATCAGTTTCTAGCACCAATCAAAGAGATTACAATACTTGATAACATTATAAATATGTTAGTAAAGTTATAATGTAATATCTAGATTTCTCTTTCGTGCAAGCTGGCCATGAACCACCATTGTAAATATAAAAAAAAAGGTGTGATATTTACATAAACGTCTAGCAGCATATACCTCCTAATTTAGTAGTTAAACAAAATTGGCACGAATAGAGTGGAACGCATATAGTTGAATCAGTACGATGACTAGTTTGCATTGAGGTGTAATTGATTGATTGAAACAAGAAACATATAAAGAGAAGAGAGAAGCCCCCTCACCTGTTGCCATGGTCCTTCAGGGAGAAATATAGGAGCTGCTGGTATATAATTTGATGCCTCTTTTGACATTGATATAACTGTAAATACTTTACAATCTCTCTGAAAACACCTTGGCGAACCACGTACCTGCAGCTTAAAATTTCACACTTTTTACCTACTGCATACCGAAAACATCACAGAAAAAGAACCCTTTTTACACCCAAGGTGTAGCTTAATCGTCAATGAAGTGAATTGAGAGCCGTGAGGTCTCACATTCAAACCCCAATAGAGACAAAATAAAAATACATTAGCTAATTTCTTTTCATCTGTCCTACCCTCGGGACTCGGGAGGTAACTGATATCCCATGGATTTAGTCGAAATGTGCACAAGCTAACCTAGACACCAACACACAAAATGCAAGTAATTTGAGCACCAACAAGCTATTACACAAATCAAATACACTAACAAAATAAAGGGACAATTTTTACAATAAAAATCAAGATTCTTGATTCTTAGATTAGCAGTAAGAGTTTAACTGAAACTACCATATCCCAAACTCATTTCTGCAGAAATTTTTGTGGGAAATCAAACAGAACATTAAAGGGTGAGATAAAAAACTAACCTAGACACCAAACACACAAAATGCAAGTAATTTGAGCACCAACAAGCTATTACACAAATCAAATACACTAATAAAATAAAGGGACATTTTTTACAATAAAAATCAAGATTCTTGATTCTTAGATTAGCAGTAAGAGTTTAACTGAAACTACCATATCCCAAACTCATTTCTGCAGAAATTTTTATGGGTAATCAAAAAGAACATTAAAGGGTGAGATAAAAAACTAACCTTTACACCATTGAGGTCTGAAAATCTGCTGACAGAGATGAAGTGAGGAACAGAAAGAGGCATTGTTTGGGTGGTTCAGCTAAATAGTATTGAACTCAAATCTTTGTGCATAAATTGAAAATAAATCTGTGAAATTAACAAAATAAAGAGACAAAAAAATGTTCAATTACTGGGAGTAGGTGTATAATACAGTGGACAAAAATATTTTGGGATAATCTAGGTTTTAATTTAATTAATTAATTATTATGCTCGTGTTTTTTTGTTGTTAATTATGTTTATGTTGCCCGTGATTCATGATTATTCACTACTCCTTTTTCAGATTTCAAGATTCAAAGAATCTATCTTTTAGCGTGAAATTTTTATATATCTTTTAATATTATGATTTATTGTACTTTTTACGTAATTTACAAATATATAAATATCATTTTTTAAAGATTGAAGATTCGAAACACAAATTTATGGTCAAACTTAAATTGTTGATTCTCAAAAAATGAAAAGTTTCACATAAATTGGTTTAACGGTCGAATATGTAGCCGAACAAGGTTAGGTTAAGGTTGGCAAAATCAAACTCAACCCGTTTAACCTGTTTAAATTTTGGGAGAGTTAATTATAGTACTTGTTTAAGTTTGGGATAGTTAATTATAGTACTTGTTTAATTTGGGTGAGTTAATTATTAGTTCAACATGTTTCAACTCAACTCATTTACGATCTCATTAAAAAGTGATTTGATATATATGTAGTTCGAATTGGATAACAAATCTTGTCAAAATATTTTTTAAAATTTTTATTTTTAAAGTTTAATATGTTATATATAGCCATAATAAAGAAAAATAATAATTTTATCAGGTGCTAAAATAATTCAAAAGAACAAAACAATTAAACTTAGTACAAAATGGATTGGATTAGGTCTTGGACCAGGGGACGGAGCCACCTTGAGTTTAATGGTTCATCTGAACCCCCTTCGACATAAAATTATACTTACTATTTGTATACGGCTAAAATAATATTTTATGCATATATATAATAGAATTTGACTAGTTTGCGTGTTAACTCTTCAAATTTTGAACTTTTTAATGAAAATACTGACTCAACCATTATTATTGACCTTTTATATTACTTATCACCTAATATATTTTGATTCAATTCATTATGATCCAAACAAATTTAAATTAAATTAGATCTTGACATAATCGTTAATTTAACCTATTATAAACTATCTTAATTTAACTTAACCCGTTCAATTGTTACTATCAAATAATTGAGACGGATAAAGTCCCACTAAATAGAGAATCGATAAATTAGACCGGTCTTGATCAATAGCAACTTTAACAATTTGGAACATATGCTTAAATGATAAAGGCCGAAAAATATTAATAACAATTGAAACAAAGAAAAATTAAAATTTAAATAAAAAGGGCAGAATAAAGAGAATAAAATTTGAATAAAACTGTAAAAAAATAAAATAAAATAGATGAAAATAGTATGATAATGAATGTCTCTTTTCTGGATTAATGTTAGTTGAAGTTTTTTCTTCAAAACGTAATAAAAGAGTAAAATTTATTCATATCAGGTGTTTATATCAAGTCAATATATACATGTCATGTGTTTAAATTTATAATTCATTTTACTTTATCAAAATACGTAATAATACATTTTGTATTGATTTGATATAAACACTCGATAAAAATAAGTTTTTTCCGTAATAAAAATAAGATATTTAGGTTTAGTGGCTTTTTGTAGTTCTTTTTTTAATTATAGAAATTTAGACTAATAAAAGAGTATTTTTCGTAAATTAACTTTCAAATCATAACTCATAACTTTAATTAATTTCAAAGTTATTAATATTAGGATGATAATTAAATAATAGTAATTATATCTTTTACAGAAGTAAACAATTTTGTATATCATAAGGTCTATAAAAAAAATGTTCGATCAACATTTTCCAGGACTTTCATGCTTTTAAAATAATATAGATTATTACACAACGTATTTTATATTTACGTGCATCAAATTTAAAAGAAAAGGACAAACAAGTAATAACTTAAACTTAAACAAGATATGAGATTTCAATAATTATAGAGATATGTCATTAAAAATAAAATAGAGATTATCGTGGTACAAATAAAATTCTAAAATATAAAATCTGAAACATGATATGATTTCATGATTATATTTCACTATGACTTTGTAACAATAAGGATTATGATAAAAAAACAATAAGGTTTATGAAAAAAAAAAATATCATGTTAGAAAATATGTATTCCTTAAATAAGTTCTATGGTGCACAAATTTATAATATGTTTGAAATTGTAATATAGATACTAAATTATTATAATTTTATCTTTTAATCGTAGTTTATTGAGAAATAATAACATCCTCAATGAAAATTAGTAAGCATGGCTGAATTTTCAATATTTAAATATTTAGTTAATTTTCTTTTATCTTGTTCCAATCAATAACTAATTGTAAAATTAATTAATTTTTTTCATTTGTTACTCCAATTTCATTTTTTTATATAGGTAACTTTTATGTTGATCAATAATTAAAATGTCTCGTGAACTAGTAACAGTTATGGTAGTTTGAAGATTACGTTTATCAAATATATATATATATATATATGTGTGTGATTTTATTAAGAAAAGACCTTTTATTCAATTAAAAGCGATAAAATTATAATGATATCGCTTTTATCTTTTGATGGTAAAGTGAAACCATATGTAACTATTTGATGTACTTGTTTGAACAATGCACAATAGACTTGTTAATCTTATCAACACTTATTGAATAAAGATGATATATAAAGATTGTACTTAAAGTCATGTTCCACATGGCATAACACTCGTGAATAGAACAAATTTGACAATTCATTAAAAATTATGTGATTCAAGAATAATCTAACGATGAATAAAATAAAATAATTATGATATGTCCGACATGATTCATAAAACTATACACAAATTTCTTAAACGGATATAATAGATGTCTCTTCTATTTCAACTTATGTGATACTGTTTATTTTTCAAATATCAAATCGTTTAATTTTGATCGAAAATTATCGTGGAAATTATCCACACACAAAGTATGGGCTAGGATGGGCAAACTATGAAATGGGCCAACAATTCTTGACCCTTTAGGAGATAGAGGGACCAAACTTTTGACTGAGTCTCTCCAAAATTTACTTTTTGGAAAATAAATTTCCGTATCTTAGTTTGATTGAATATAAAAATATTTAGTTTGATTGAATATAAAAATATTTAAAACGTTATAATTGTGATTTTAAAATTAAAGTGTGTACACTGAATGCTACCTTAGAATATCTTTGAATAGTGGTATTTGACCTAAAATTTTAAATATTTTTTGTTTTATTTAAATTTTATAAAATTGAGTTATGTTTTATTTTTTATTTTTTTTGGAAAAAGTAGAAGAAAATAATTTATTTGAACTTTATGAAGTCAAATCGGAAAAAAAATGTTTGAAGCTTTTCCAAATTTATAATTCAACTCTGATATTGAAAATTTTACAATCAAATACTATTTTTAAAACAATATAAAAAAATTATATAATTTTTATAGTCAAACGATTGCCTAAATATATCATGTGAAAATTAGAATCAAAGAGTTGGAAAAAAATATATTTCTATTTTCTTCTATCTTTTAGACCAAACTTAAAACACATAAATATATATTTAAAAAGTACTTTTTTATTAATTAGACTTAATAAAAAAGATTCACGTAGATTATCAACGGATCACAAAGCAAAAAAAACACAAAGTAATTAACTAAAAAAAAAAATTAATTTCATAAAACATTTTTTTCTTAATTTCATCCTTGACGTCGTGACGTTCCCTCCTTCTCCGACGACGTCTCCCCCGGCAGCGGCGGCAATGAAACTCCGCTAGCAGTACGGCCGAGTCCAGATTTCGAATTTGCAGTCGGCGGCGTAACAACCTTATTTTGCTCGGCGCCGGCGCCATTGTCGGAATCGGCGGCCAGCGGATCAGCTAAAGAAATGTTCTCCGGCAAAACAAAATTGAAGCTCTGAGATGGCCTCCTTTGATGGCGATTTGCCCTTTCTGAAGACATTTTTTTCGATTTCTTTTTTGGGTGTAGTGTAGATATGTAGAGAAGTGGTTGTTGACTATCTCTCTATATATAGGCAAAAATTGAGTTAGCATATGATTATAAATTTTCAATAACTTTTTTTTAAAAGTTCTTACAAATTAGTTCATTAACATTTTTGGAATTTTCTTAAATTTTTTATAATGAAATATATGTCTAAAAATATTTTTTAAAATTTAAAGTAACTTTTAAATCTATAACCAAATGAGAGGTAATTTTTTATTTATTTATTATAATAATAATATATTTGATAAAATTTTATAAGTGATTTTAAAAGAGTAATTGTATGTAAATTTTATGATTGTTTTATAGAGTAAAAGATAAGTATTGTTTTTGAAAGATTAGTTAGACTTAGAGCCTGGTTTTTGACTTATTTAGTTGTTTGGCAATACTCAAAATAACTTATTTTAAGTTAAAAAAAACTTATTTTAAGCCAAAAGTTAAAAGCTGAGGTAGGTTTTTTTTTTTTTTTTAGCTTATAAGTTGTTTTAAGTTAATCATATTTTTACCTTTTTGCCCTTATTTCTTTTATTTTTATTTTTATTTTTATTATAATTATTAGTATATTAATATTTATTATTTTATTATTATTTATTTTATTACTCTTTATTATTATTATTATTATATTATTATTATTATTATTATTATTATTATATATTATTATTATTATTATTAATATTTTATTATTATTATTCTTTATTTTATTATTCTTTATTATTATTATTATTATTATTTTATTATATATTATTATTATTATTATTTTCATATTATTATTATTATTTAATATTATTATTATTTATTATTATTATTATTATTATTATATTGTTATCTTATTATTATTATTTATTATTATTGTTATTATTATTATTTTATTTATTATTATTATTATATATTATTATTGTTATTATTGTTATTATTATTATTATATATTATTATTTATTTTATTATTATTTATTATTATTATTATTATTTTATTATTATTTATTACTATATATATTATATATTATTACTTATTTTATTATTCTTTATTATTTTTATATATTATTATTATTATATTATATCTATTCAAATTATATATTATTAAAATGTAAAATAAGTTGCACATATAACTTAAATAAAAATTTATATTCCTCTTATAAATAATTTGTCATAATAAAGAAATATGTGAATGATAGACAATTATTATTATCTATGGATGAAACTAAAATAAATCTTAAATCGTTCTTTGATCTATTCAAATTATATACATTTAAAATCTATAATAAGTTTATATTCCTCTTAAAAATAATTTGTGATGAGAAAGAAATATGTGAATGATAGCAAAATATAATTATTTATGGCTGTAAAATATAAATTAATTAACTTTATTATGTTAACAACTTTTAAGGGTATTTCAGACATTTTGATTTAAAAAGCTGTTTATCAGCACTTATTTGCCAAACACATCAACAACTTTTTTTTTTAACTTCAGCACTTTTATCGAAACGCATAACTGCTTATTTTAAAAATAAGTTTCAGCACTTTCAAAAGTACTTTTTTAAAACTGTTTTTATTAAGCCCATCCAAACGGGCCCTTAAAGTATAACAAATTCAAGTAAAAAAAAAAATAACGATGAAAACATAACTATTGTTAATTACTCTTTAAAAAAAGTGCTTCTTTCTGTCAATTTTATTTTGATATATTTTATTTTTTTAAAGTCAAATTATATAAATCTTGATCAATGTTATAAAATGTTTAAAAAGAATTGTTAATTAACTTTTTGTATAGTTTTCAAATATCTAAAATTTATTTAATTTGATTTCATGTTGAACACATATTATAAAAAATGTTTATCAAGCCTTTTTTGTTAAATGATTTATTCTCTTCGTTAATTTTCACTTATTCATTTTAAGTTATACTATAAGTATTTTATCTAAATATTCATATTAATTGATATATGGTGTTAGCTTTTAAAAAATATTAAAAAGTAAAATAAAAATTATATATTTTCTTCATACGTTAAAAAGCAACCAAGTAAAAATAAATATATATATTCTAAAATAGAAAATAAAAAATAACCTTCACACCCTCGTAAATCCCTCAAATTATTTAAATTCTTAAACTTTTAAATTCTAGATCCAACTTCGTTAAAAAAAAAAATTTAAAATAGTTGAATGTTAATAAAAATATATATAGATCAAATTCATTGCATCCATAAAAATGGGACAGTAACAATTAATGATAGTAAAGTCAACATCGTGAACAAAAATGGCATGATTTTGTTTAATTTATTTTTTGTCTGTTTTATCTTCTTCGTGAATGCTGCTCAAATTAAAGAAATTGTTTTTTGGTTATTGTAATTTATTAATTTATGATAAGTTGACAGTGATTGATCTGAATTTTAGATTCATTTTTACTTATATTTTTAAATATAGCTTTTTATTTTTACTAATAATTAATTAGTTTTAATTGATCAAGAAAATATTTTTAAATAATAAATATTTTACCGTTTATATTAATTACTTATTTTTTAAATTTAAAAATTATATATTAATTAATATAATTCATATGATAAAATATTTATATTAATTATTATTTTCAAGAAATAATGCAAAATTAAAAAAGAAAAAAGACAAATATATTCGAACTATCATAAATAGCATGCAAATATTCTTCGTCATACTTTTGAGACATTGGTGCGCTGTCATTTAAAAACTAGAGCATATACGCCCTTTACTCTAGCGGAGAACTACATAGGGACGCGTGGCGTAATCTTATCCGTCGATACAATATTTAACAAATGTCGGTCGGTAGATTAGATTAGGGCAACTTTCACATATAACAAACATAAAATTCATATTTGTATGCTATAACAAAGTTTGCATAATTGTGCTCCATAGCAAACTTAAATTTGTATAATTCGCTATACATATACAATTAAAGCGAATTGTATAAAACGAGAAAGAGAGAAATTATATACAATTTGATTTGTATAAAACGAGAAAGCGAGAAAGGCAGAATTGAATTGTATAAAACGAGAAGAGAGAAGTATATACAATTTAAATTTGTATATAACGAGAAAGACAAAGAGACTTAGGCAGGGAAATATTTGTATTGTATAATTATAAGTGTATAGGACGAAGATATATGTATTTGCATGCGTTTATACAATTTTCTCTCGCTTTATACAATTAGAAACACAATTTATACAATTCAATTGTATAAAGCGAGAGAGGCGAGTGAGAGAGGGAGAGAGTGGCGAGCGAGAATATGAGGGAGAGAGGGACTGGCAAACAGTTTGCTATGAAACACAAATAAATCACTATATTTTTTCGATATTATTAGTTTGTCATTCTATACAATTGTCCCACTAGATATGACATGTGTATGTTCGTTAGTATAAAGAGTATATATACTCTAAATTTTGGACGGTAGGGGCACTAGTATCTCAAAAGTATGATAAAGTGTGTCTGTATAGTATTTACGATAATCCAAAAATATATTTATTATTTTTCTTGATAAAAGTGAACAAATAAAATTAAATAAGTCAAGCAACAAGTACAAGATAAATAATTGTTAATTGAGATTATAGTAGTGCATTTTCTTGGTTTTGTTTAAATTGTGTTTTTTAATAAGGTACGTTGAATCTCTATTCTTTTTTCTTTCTTTTATGAAATCTCAGAATTAGATTTAGAGAGATTTATGTATTTGGACATGGACTAAATTAAGATAAACTTAATTATTTTACATTTTATATTTTATTTTTAATAATGATTAATTTTGAAAACTACAAACATCATAATTATGTCAAAGTAAATATTCAATGAAGTGTTTCCTTTAAGAAATTATAAAATTTCATTGTTGCCATAGGGACTAGGGTATTTACGGGTCGATTTGAATTGGTTATTAGTTAAAATCAAAATTAAATTAATTTAATAGGTTTTAAAATTATTAAAACCAAATCATATATAATACTTTATATATTTATCGATTTGGTTGTTGTTGGTTTCAATTTGATTTGGTTATTTACCATAGACAAAAATAAAAGAAATAATTCATTCAAAACCTGGAAAAAATGAAATAATCCATTTAAAACGAAAATAGTTAAAATGACTCATATTACAGAACTTGTATATCATTGTAGGTTATTTGTGTATTTTGTATAAATCCTACGTACAAAATTTTAATTTTTCAATTTTTCAAATTCAAAATTTAACTTTCATCAAGGATAACTTACATGGATATCCATTTAATCACCAAAATAAATAAGTAAATGGATATCCATTTTTTTAGTTATAAATGTAATTCCAAACTCACTAACAAATTATACTGTTTAGTTACATTATATTAAAGACAATATTTTTATTAAAAAATATATGTGAAAGTTCTGTTGTTATATTTGGAATATCTTTATAAAAAAAAAATATGTGAAAGTTTTGTTTTTATATTTTGAATATCTTTATAAATAAACAAGTGAAAGTTTTGTTGTTATATTTTGAAAATCATGTTATTTCTTTGTAATGAGATGCTGGAAGTCTCCTAAAAATCAAACAACTTAAAATTATAAATACCATGTGAGACAAGTACACAGAGGTGGATCAAGGTGGGGTTCATGAACTCGAACAAATCCAGTAACTTTTTTATAGATCTTGTATTGTATTAAAAAATTAAATAAATATATATGTATATTAACTTGTAAATTCGTAATAAAATTGATTGACGAGTCACGACTAAGGAAGAAAATGCTTTTCACGCTAGAGTTGAAGGGTTCGAACCCTCCTCTCTTTTTGAAGATAATTTAGAATCTCCAAACTCTTAATCTTTATTCCGCCTACATGCTTGTTTTAAGTAGTGATTGACTTTGCAACTAAAGTAATTTTGGATATCGGATGTGATGGTTGAGATTTCTTCCGTTCTTTATTAGACGTTTCAAATTTAAGCTTTTGGAGACGAAAGAAAAAATCTTATTGGAAGCACCACCTCTAAAAATAGATATTATAACGTGTGAATTCGAATTTAAAACAGATTCCAACGCATATATTAAACATCCACAGTAAATCCAAAAAGAAAAAAGAGGACTTACAGAAACCACTACAATTAAGGAGGTAATTACACAATTCTCCCTGGTGGTTTGTGATATTACAATCACCTCCATCAATTTATTTTCTCTGCAACAAAACTAATTCAAATTAGAGTTGTTTGACTCATCCCATCCGCGTTAATTCATACATGCTTTAAAATTAACGCGTCAGGTTGGATTAACCCATTTTGTGTGGGCCAGAAAATAATCGGTTCAATCCACAAGTACGTGGGTTACGGAGCCGGGCAATTCTCTTTTCGTAAAAATACATTTTTTAATACTTTTTTAAATTAAATAGTTTTAAAATATTATCATACATATCGACAAGATAATATTAAATGATGTTAGTGTTACTACTTGTTAACAAATCCACAAATAAAATTATCTTTATAATATTTATTAAGTTTGATTTCGAGTAAAAGCATAAATAACTAAATAAAAATATAAACCTTATTGTTTTTCAACGGTCATAATAAAACACAAAAATTATGACAATATTTCATAGGATACGGCCTATTTAGTGATTCCTAAAAAATTTTGGGAATTTTTATTTTACGTAATACATATTTTATAAACATAAGTTATATTTAAATTATAATATTTCAAACTTTAACTGATTTTGTGTTTAGATATTGTTATTTTTAATACTCTATTTTATTTTTTAATTTATTTTTATTTGGCCCACGGATCAATCTATCCATATTTCTCAAGCCCCACAAATTGACATACTTATTTAGACTATGCAACATTTTTCCCCTTAAATGGATTCCAAAAATCGTAACACAACCCTATCAAAAAATCCCAAATTAGACCAGATCAACCCAACAAATCTAACCCATATTGACGACTCTAATTCAACTCGTAAAACTTTCACAAAATGCTGGCATGAGTAATTGAATTAGTTCCAAAAATACAAAATCTTGGAACTAAATCACAAATAATAATTGAAGTGTCATATTTCTTTAAACTTATAAAAGATATGTCATAGTTTATGTTTTTATTTTTTTTCTATAGATCCAAAATTAGAAGATTCATATTTGTGTATGCTTCAAAGGAAGTGCTGCATTATCATGTTCTTATATTTTTAAATTTTTGTAATAAAAAAATCATGATTAAAATACTAATCTAATAAGATTTAAGTGGTGAAAATCAAATTACAAAAGATAAATATTTGTTGAACAAACTTGAAGGAGTGTGTTAGAATTTCAATTCTAATTTTCTTGAGAATTTTAAAGTAGGTATTGTTTCAATTTGTTGGAACACAATGATACACTTTTATACAAGATAGATATATAATATATACACTTTTAATATATAATCTGATATATTATTGTTAAATGTAGACATGACAAATGTGCGGATTGCACAGTCGGACCTGTCAAAATAGATTGAGTTAATAAATAGACGAGACTGATATGAGCTAAAATACAAGTCAAAATCCATTCCGTCCAATTCCTACTAAATTTTAATTTCATTATTTCTCATAAATCAATTTGAGTTAGATATTAACTCAATTTTTGATAGATTAAAATATGTTCGCCTTAAAATAAACTAAACTAATAAATGAATGAACTAATTTTATTATCGCTAATTAAATGTATAAAAAATTTGACTATGTAAGCTGCCCATATTTTTGTTATATGTAAGAGTATTTCTTAACGTCAAGCAAGAATGAATTCAGACTTTAGAAAATTTTCATTTTTGGCAACACTTATTTCTTTTCCATTCTCTTAACTGATTAAATTATCTAATTCTTCTAAAACCAATTTAATTAATTTAGATTTGTATTATATAAAATTATTTATTTATTATGATTGTTTTATTTGCGCAACTTGAATTTGAAATATTTGACTAGGTATATTCTTATTTCTACTTTGTAGAAATATAAAATATTGTTTTTGAATGAACGAATCTTAATTATTTCACAGTAATAATCTTTGGTGTAAAATATATATGACTTTTTTTTAGGGGTAGAAAATTATTAATAAAATAAGTTCAGGGGGTAATAGGACCTTAGTATAGTATAAGTGTGTCTCTGAGATTTCGGGTATAGGTTGAGGGAGTACTTGTGCATTATCCCTCTATTATTCGTTTGTTTTTGTTTTGAAATGATATAAACAACAATAGTATACACAATGCAATTTTATTAATAGAGTCTGAAAAAAGGTGATGAGCACGCTACAATTTCTTACTTTGAGAGATTGTTTTTGATAAATTATCGATTCAAGTAATACATATCAAAGATCAAAATGTATAATAAAAAGAAACAATAACAACAAATAATATAATAATCGAACCCAAATAAACAATAAAAAAACATTTTTTTGAAAAGTCATTTTCAAAGAGGCAAATAGTGATCTGTTAATTGTGGTCCTCCTAACATGTATTGCTGGAATTACCAATGCTTAGCCAAAAGGCATTCATGAATGGATCCACAAATATCACTACTTTTTTTTAGGACTCATATTTATATGTCAACATAATTTAATATATATGTATACAAAAATAATGAAATTTGTGTATTTTCATATTATTATTTATATTTTAGACTAAGGTTAAAATAATTTTGTTCAATAGGTTATTTGTAAAATTTGGTTTTTATTTATTCTGATATCTGATTAAATATAATTAACTTTTAGTTAAGTAAAATACACATTTTTTTAATTTTTCTCATGAATGTTTATCATTGCATAATTATTCATGGATTATGTAAAACTTGTATATTAGCTTAAAAAGAACTAAAATTAAAATTTATCAATAATTGTAGGATTTAAAATGTTATTATTCATAAGAATATTATCTAACCATTTCATTTTTAATTTGGAATTTCTACGAGTTATTTACCATATAAAAGATGTGGATTCGAGTCCAAAAACACTACTTAATTATTTCCCCTTTTTCACAAATAAAATATATAGTTTTCATGCATAATAAAGAAAAAGATTTTTCACCTTTTTTTTTTTTTTGTGTGTGTGTCTTTTGACCAAGAAAAACCTCCAATAGTGCTTTGCAATTGCAAAACTTTTTGAAGATTTATTTAAGCTTCCATAAATCTAAATTTGTAATGAATATTTTATTTTATTGTTTAATAAAAAGGGTAAAAATTATAAGATGCTTGATAATAATAATATATTTCTGTGATTTCATAGTCAAAGTCTAGAGAAGATAGAATATACGTAACTCTACTTTATTGAGTTAAAGAGAGCTTGTTTCAGATATAACCTTAACTCGAGAAAATCGTAAACAAAGTTTATATTGTATAACAAGAGATGGAGATTATAATATGAGGACTGTAACAGATTATTTTTATTGCTCGTTTGATTTGTTGCGATATATATCTAAAAAGAAAATTGCTACTATATGAATTTGTTCTTTTCAATTTAATTATTTCAATTTATGTATTATTAATTCCACATTTTTATTATAATACACTACATAACACATTATTTCTTATATAATTTATGGGGTATTAGTTACAAAAAATGAAAAATTAGAACAAAAGAAATTGTGAATAATATTAAGTTCTTAGTGATAAATGAAATCAAATCATAATAATGTTATATTTTATATTTTTCAAGTACTACCAACCAAATGTTACCTTATTTTCTAAAAAAAACAAATATAATGTCTTTTCTTGAGTTGCACTGCTACTATTTCACCCACTTTTTTTTCTTCGCTCAATATTTAATATTTATATTAATTTTCAATTAAATTTAAATTTATACATTGTACGATTTCTTTTTCAAAAAATTCATTTTTAGTACAATTCTTTTTATTTTTAAAAATTCGAACAATGATCTCTGATTAAGAATCACGTCTATCTCAAGTCTCAACCATCCAATCACATTCCATATTTAAATTCATCCACTTTTCTTGAGTTGCACTACTACTATTTAATTTTTTTTCCATATATTTTTATTATAATTTTGTGGACACAATAAATAAATGAGAATAAAATAAAAATAAAAAAATAAATCAGGTAGCGTGGGATTAACGCAGACAAATGCAAAAAAATATTCCATATGGACCCATCTCTTTGTGGCGTTTACTTTCCAATCTGTTACTCAAATTGAATTTTTTTTTTTAAAAAAAAAAATAAGAAAAAAAATATAAAAAACAATAATATAACAAAAGTAATCATATAAATTAAGTTTTTAAATATAGTAAAAAGGGAATATATTCCTTTTAGCTCAGCTTACTCTTTCAAGCTAAGCCATATTGTAAAAGAATATATAATACTCTATACAAATAAAATAAATAAATAACAAAAATAATAATAATACAATAATTCAAACAACTTATAATGATAGTGTTAATAGTAAATTAACCACTATCAAAGTAATGGGAATGAAAATAAGTTATTAATAGAAAAAGTGTTTCTTTTTTTTTAACGGATTTTACATAATGTGATTCAAAGTTTTTATTTAGTTAGAAATACAATAATAATACTTTACTTTCACCAATAGTACAATAATTTTAAAAGACGTTCAAGACATAATACATACATATCAAGAAATAAAATGACCGGATTATTTTGTACAGCTATTTATATACATATTACAATTTTTGATAAAAGATGTACGACTGATCACTCTTTATTATATATGTCTACGCCAGGTCAGCGGCTTAAGCCGACGGCTTAATTGAAAAATACGCGGCGCCAATTAAAGTCACTCGCACAATAATTAGTGTGTATGATAACCACACAATAAAAATTCCCTTCCATTGAGAAGCCACCTTTATTAAGAAGGAGAAGAGCTCACATAAAAACATCCCTTTCTTATTGAGCCTTGAACCCTTCTTCAATCTCTTTGAATTTTCAAATACAATCAAAATGGTGAGTTAATTTTCAACCCCTTTTGCTTTTCTTGCATTTTAAATTCACTTTTGATACTTCCTGTTTTGTTAATTCTTGTTGTTGTGTGTGTTTTAGTATAGAGATTTTGTGAATGGGTTTAGTTTTGATTGATCTGATTAGTTAATCTATATGGGTGTTGGTTAAAAAAGTGATCTTTATGGAAATTTCACTGTTGGTTGTCTTCTTGTTTTGCTTTGTTTTTCCTCCTGTTGTTGTTGTTGTTGTTTGTGTGTGGTAGTAGAGAGATTTTGTGAATGGGTTTAGTGTTTGCTTGATCTGATTAGATAATCTATATGGGTGTTGGCTAAAAAACTGATCTTTATGGGAATATCACTGTTGGTTTCTTCTTGTTTTGCTTTTTCTTTTCCTAGTGTGTGTTAGTAGAGAGATTTTGTGAGTGGATTTAGTGTGTTGATCTGATTACATAATCTATATGGGTGTTGGCTAAAAAACTGATCTTTATGGGAATATCATTGTTGGTTTCTTCTTGTTTTGCTTTGTTTTTTCCTAGTGTGTGTTAGTAGAGAGATTTTGTGAGTGGGTTTAGTGTTTGATTGATCTGATTAGATGATCTATATGGGTGTTGGCTAAAAAATTGATCTTTATGGGAATATCACTGTTGGTTTCTTCTTGTTTTGCTTTGTTTTTTCCTAGTGTGTGTTAGTAGAGAGATTGTGTGAGTGGGTTTAGTGTTTGATTGATCTGATTAGATGATCTATATGGGTGTTGGCTAAAAAACTGATCTTTATGGGAATATCACTGTTGGTTTCTTCTTGTTTTGCTTTGTTTTTTCCTAGTGTGTGTTAGTAGAGAGATTTTGTGAGTGGGTTTAGTGTTTGATTGATCTGATTAGATGATCTATATGGGTGTTGGTTAAAAAAGTGATCTTTATGGGAATTTCACTGTTGGTTTCTTCTTGTTTTGCTTTGTTTTTCTTAGTGTGTGTGTGTTAGTAGACAGATTTTGTGAATGGGTTTAGTTTTTTATCTGTGATTGTGATATATGGGTATTGGCTAAAAAAACTTATCTTTATGGGAATTTCACTGTTGAATTTTCTGGTTTTACTTTGTTTTTCTTGGTGTCTCTGGGTGTTTGATTTGTAAATGAGTTTAGCTTTTGATCTATGATTGATCTGATTAGATAATCTACATGTGAGTTGGCTAAAAAAGTGATCTTTATTGAGATTTTCACTGTTGATGTCTTGATTTACTTTTCTTTTTCTTGGTGTGTGTCTGTTTTAGTAGAAAGATTTGGTAAATGGGTTTAGTTTTTAATCTGTGATTGATCTGATTAGATAATCTATATGTGTGTTGGCTAAACAATTAATCTTTATGGAAATTTCATTGTCGGTCTTCCTGGTTTGCTTTGTTTTTGTTTTGGTGTGTTAGTAGAGGATTTTGTAAATGGTTTAGGATTTTATCTATGATTGATGTGATGTGTTAAATAGGGGTATTGGCTAAAGAAACTGATCTTTATGGAATCTTTGAGGTTACTTCAGCTCAAAATCCTGTGAACTTATGGGTTGATCTGAGTATTTCATTAGTACAGGCAGTTGTTATAATTGAAAATTTTGGTCTAATTTTATCTGGGTTCCGCTGAGATTAAGTATTTAATTAGTTGGTATTCCGTCGATTTAATGTGTTTGAGAATTTTTTCTTGATCTGCTGAGTAAGACAGTTGAGAAAATAGAAATATGATTTTCTATCGAAGGGGAGTTTTTGGAGTTGTACTCTTTTGATCTAATGCATGTTTAGGATTTTTTTTGTATTTGGATTTTGTTTCTCTATTACTTGGCTGCCGTGTATATTGGAGGAATATATGAATAAGAATGGACCCGAATTAAATCAATTGGACCAATCAAAGATCCTCCCTTTTTTCAAATTTCTAGCTGATGATAATTGACAATTGTTTCTGGAAGAGTAATCTGCTGCCACCACTGTTTTGACATTGATACATAGTTCTAAACTAAGGAGAAGTGTCACTGATAACGAAATCTTGTATTATTCACCAGATGTCCAGTCTTGGGTGTGTGGTTTTTTTTTGAGTCTCGCATTGGCTCACGAAGGGGGAATAGGTCCTCTTTATGTTGTTGAGTTAGACCCAAGGTCCATCTCTTTAGAGTAAAAAATGTTAAAACTCACGATGCAGTCTTCCTATGTAACCATCAGTTTGTGTCCTATTTGATACTTAAGTAGGTGAGGTGACAGAGAAAACAAATGTTGTATGGGCTGTTTACCTGCTTGTGCTCATCCGCTGCCAAGATTAACTTGAAACTTGACTCTCCAACCGTCCCCCTTCCAGTCACTACTCTGAATGCAGGAGTTACTCTTGTTTGCGTTCAGAGCTCGTTTAGGACAGCTTAGTAAGCTATGTTACGACAAGGATAAACTCCGCTGCTGCAGACCAATGTGATGGCATTGATTTCTGTGAATGAAACCTAGTACACATTTAGTGTTGTTGCTCGTGTCTCTTGATTGATAAATGGAGAACAATGGATATTTATTGTGATGCTCTCTTTTGATGTAATTCGATTAGATGTATTGAACCGTTTTGCTTTAAAAATCTTGCGATTGATTAAACATTGAGCAAGTTCGTATTTTGGTTATTGTATAGGCTAATGCAGCGTCCGGGATGGCTGTGCATGATGACTGCAAGTTAAAGTTCTTGGAGCTGAAAACAAAACGAACTCACCGCTTTATTGTTTTCAAGATAGAGGAGAAACAAAAGCAGGTTGTGGTTGAAAAGGTTGGTGAGCCAGCCCAAGGTTACGAGGATTTCACTGCGTGTCTTCCTGATAATGAATGTCGATATGCTGTGTACGATTTTGATTTCGTCACCGCTGAGAATTGCCAGAAAAGCAGGATCTTTTTCATTGCATGGTAGTATTCTCAATGTTCACAAGCATTTTAAACAAAATTGTTATGTATTCCTTTGGTCTCAATGTGTTTTTTTCCGTTTTCTTCGCTTCAAGGTCCCCTGACACATCAAGGGTGAGAAGCAAGATGATCTATGCCAGTACAAAGGAAAGATTCAAGAGAGAGCTTGATGGAATTCAGGTTGAGTTGCAAGCAACCGACCCAACCGAAATGGGACTTGATGTTATTAAGAGCCGCGCCAACTAGATATCGACTGATAGGTATCAGATGGACCTTATAAGAAGTGAAAACTCCTAATGCAATCATCTTTTTTACTCTTTTAAGGAAATATTTACAGTGTGACAGATACTTGGTATATTGGTTGCCAAGTGCTCTACAGTATATGTACTTTTTCATGAACAAGTTCTATGGTGTTTGATATATGATGTAATTTGTTACTTTTTTTTGTTCCAAGTTTTCAACTATTAGTTTGATTCTATAAACTAATATGTATCATCCATTTTAGATTGTTTTATTTAGAGTGTTTTTTTCTTCAAAGATTTGATTTTTTTTCTCAACATAATGATACAAGGGGAGTGAAAAATCTTGGTCAAATTTGTCTTGTCGAGCGTTTATAAAAAACAATCTCTTTATTCCACAAAGGTAGAAATAAGTACACGATTATGTTGTTCACACCATGCCGTGATTACTAATGAAAAACTTATGGCTTTACACGAGTATGTTGTTGTTCACACCATACTGCGACTACTAATGAAAAACTTATGGGCTTACACGACTATGTAGTTTGATTCTATATACTAATATGTATCCATTTTAGATTGTTTTATTTAGAGTGTTTTTTCCTTCAAACATTATCTTTTTTTCTCAACATAATGTTACAAGGGGAGTGAAGAATCTTGGTCACATTTGTCTTGTCGAGCGTTTATAAAAAAAAATAATCTCTTTACCCCACAAAGAAGTAGGAATAAGTACACGAGTATGTGATTGTTCACACCATATGAAAAACTTATGGGCTTACACGAGTATTTATGGGGTATTAGTTACAAAAAATGAAAAATTAGAACAAAAGAAATTGTGAATAATATTAAGTTTTAGAGTGTGTTTGGTATGAAGGAAAACATTTTCTGGAAAATGTTTTTCAATTTTCCCATATTTGGTTGGGACAAAAGTTATGGAAAATGTTTTCCAAATCAACTCATTTTCCTCAAAATTAAGGAAAATGACTTCCTTTCAAAAATTAAGGAAAACATTTTCCAAAAAACTCTCCTCCAATTTCAAATTACATTTTTTGGGGGAAAAACATCGATTTTAAAAAATATTTTCAATTTCAAAATTTTATTTTTTCACCCGATCCCTGACCCCCCCCCCGACCAGCCCCCCCCAACCCCAACCCCTCCCCAAAAAATTAACCCACTACCCCCCACCCCACCCCCACCCCCCAAAAATAATAATTTTGATTTTAAAAAATATTTTTAATTTCATAAATTATTTTTTACTCTAGTAAAAATAAAAGATGTCTCTCAAAAACATTTTTCATTCATAAATCAAACATTAAAAATTATTTCCGAAAAATATTTTCTACTCACTAACCAAACATGAGAAAATAAGTCCAAAATCTACTTGTTTTCCAGAAAAATATTTTCTAGGAAAACATTTTCAATGGAAAACATTTTCCTTCATACCAAACACACCCTTAGTGATAAATGAAATCAAATCATAATAATGTTATATTTTATATTTTTCAAGTATTCCCAACCAAATGTTACCTTATTTTCTAAAGAAAACAAATATAATGTCTTTTCTTGAGTTGCACTGCTGCTATTTCACCCAATTTTTTTTTCTCCGCTCAATATTCAATATTTATATTCGTCTTCAATTAAATTAAATTTATGCATTGTACGATCTATTTTTCAAAAAAGTCATTTTTAGTTTGAATTTTTTCATTTTTTAAAATTCGAACCATGATCTCTGATAAGAGTCACGTGATCTGAAGTCTTAACCATCCAATCACCATCCATCTTAAATTCATCCACTTTTCTTGAGTTGCACTACTACTATTTAATTCTTTTTCATATAATTTTAATATAATTTTGTGGACACAATAAATAAATAAAAATAAAAATAAAATTAAAAATAAAACAAATAAATCAGATACAGATAGCGTGGGATTAACGCAGACAAATGCAAAAAAAGATTCTACATGGACCCATCTCTTTGTGGCATTTACTTTCCAATCTGTTGCTCAAATTGACATTTTTTCTTTTAAAAATAAAAAAATAAAAAAAATATAACAAAAGTAATCATATACTCTCCCCGTTTAAAAAAGAATGATATAATTTGATCGGGAACAAAATTTAAGAAGAAAAAAAAAACTTTTTAATCTTGTGGTTCTAAATTAAAGTTATGTCAAAAAGTATTAAAATGCCCTTTAATCTTATGGTCTTAAACATGCCACGTGAAAAGTTAAAGTTAAAATATTGGCAAAAAAGAAAAGGAGACATTGATTTTGGAATAAACTAAAAAAAATAAAAATATTTTTTTTAAAACGGAGGGAGTAATTAAGTCTTTAAATATAGTTATAAGGGAATATATTTAGCTCAGCTTGCTCTTTCAAGCTAAGCCATATTGTAAAGAATATATAATAATCTATACAAACAAAATAAATAAATAACACAAAAAAATACTATAATTCAAACAACTTATAATGATAGTGTTAATAGTAAATTAACCACTATCAAAGTAATGGGAATGAAAATAAGTTCTTAATAAAAAGTGTTTCTTTCTTTTAATAGATTTTACGTGATGTGATTTAATTTTTTATCGAATTTTAGAGTAAATATGAATATTCAGTCAAAAAAGATAAATGACATAAATCTCACCTTTAAGTTCTTTTATTACCATTATTCACTATTAGTTTTACAAATTTCCAAAATTCCTCATTTTCATGCATCAGATTAATATATCAACGCATTAAATTAGAGTATCTCACGTATCAAATTAATGTATTTCGCGCATTAGTTTAGTGTTCATGTATAAAATGTACATCAGATTAGTATATCGTGTATAAAATGTAATGTATCTTACTTAATGATTAATGTATCTCGCGCATAAGTATCAGCGCTCATATTATTATATCAGTTTAAACTTTTTTTGTAATTATAAACTTATAAGAGATAAATGATAATTTTATTTTAAAAATATATGATTTCTGTCCTTTGCCCACGACAATAATAACAACAACAAATGCACTTTAATTCCACTAGTAATACAATAGTAATAAATTAAAGTTAAACAAATTATAAAAAATATTCAAGACATAATATATACGTATCAAAAAATAAAATAACCGAATTATTTCATATAACTATTTCTATACATATTATAATTTTTTGATAAAAGATGTTCGACTGATCAATCTTTATTATATATGGCTACGGTACAAGAATATGGTCGTCGGTCAGCGGTTTAAAGCTTAAGGGCTTAAGCCGACGGCTTAATTGAAAAATACGCGGCGCCAAGTAAAGTCACTCACACAATAATTAGTGTGTACGATAACCACACAATAAAAATTCCCTTCCATTGAGAAGCCACCTTTATTAAGAAGGAGAAGAGCTCACATAAAAACATCCTTTTCTTGTTGAACCCTTCTTCAAATCTCTTTGAATTGTCAAATACAATCAAAATGGTGAGTTAATTTTCAACCCCTTTTGCTTTTCTTGCATTTTAAATTCACTGTTGGTTTCTTGTTGTTTTGTTGATTCTTGATGTGTGTGTGTTGTAGTATAGAGATTTTGTGAATGGGTTTAGTTTTTGATTGATCTGATTAGTTAATCTATATGGGTTTTGGTTAAAAAAGTGATCTTTATGGAAATTTCACTGTTGGTTGTCTTCTTGTATGCTTTGTTTTTCCTGTTTTGTGTGTGTGTGTTGTTAGTAGAGAGATTTTGTGAGTGGGTTTAGTGTTTGATTGATCTGATTAGATAATCTATATGGGTGTTGGCTAAAAAACTGATCTTTATGGGAATATCACCTTGTTTTGCTTTGTTTTTCCTAGTGTGTGTTAGTAGAGAGGTTTTGTGAGTGGGTTTAGTGTTTGATTGATCTGATTAGATAATCTACATGGGTGTTGGCTAAAAACTGATCTTTATGGAATATAACTGTTGGTTTCTTCTTGTTTTGCTTTGTTTTTTCCTAGTGTGTGTTAGTAGAGAGATTTTGTGAGTGGATTTAGTGTTTGATTGATCTGATTAGATAATCTACATGGGTGTTGGCTAAAAAACTGATCTTTATGGGAATATCACTGCTGCTTTCTTCTTGTTTTGCTTTGTTTTTCCTAGTGTGTGTGTTAGTAGAGAGATTTTGTGAGTTGGTTTAGTGTTTGATTGATCTGATTAGATAATCTATATGGGTGTTGGCTAAAAAACTGATCTTTATGGAACTTACACTGTTGGTTTCTTCTTGTTTTTCTTAGTGTGTGTGTTAGTAGAAACATTTTGTGAATGGTTTTAGTTTTTTATCTGTGATTGTGATTGATATGATGAGATAATCTATATGGTATTGGCTAAAAAAACTTATCTTTATGGAAATTTCACTGTTGAATTTTCTAGTTTTACTTTGTTTTTCTTGGTGTCTGTGTGTGTTTTGTTTTGTAAATGAGTTTAGCATTTGATCTATGATTGATCTGATTAGATAATTTACATGTGAGTTGGCTAAAAAAGTGATCTTTATTGAAATTTTCACTGTTGATTGCTTATTTTTCTTGGTGTTGTTTAAGTAGAAAGATTTGGTAAATGGGTTAAGTTTTTCATCTGTGATTGATCTGATTAGATAATATATATGGGTGTTGGCTAAATAAGTGATCTTTAGGAAATTTCATTGTCGATCTTCCTGGTTTGCTTTGTTTTCTTGGTGTGTTACTAGAGGATTTTGTAAATGGTTTAGTTTTTGATCTATGATTGATGTGATGAATTAAATACGGGTATTGGCTAAAGAAACTGATCTTTATGGAATCTTTGGGGTTACTTCAGCTTGAAATCCTGTGAACTTATGGGTTGATCTGAGTATTTCATTAGTACAGGCAGTTGTTATAATTGAAAATTTTGGTCTAATTTTATCTGGGTTCCGCTCAGATTAAGTATCTAATTAGTTGGTATTCCGTCGATTTAATGTGTTTGAGAATTTTTTCTTGATCTGCTGAGTAAGAAAGTTGAGAAAAAAAAATGATTTTCTATCGAAGGGGAGTTTTTGGAGTTGTACTCTTTTGATCTAATGCATGTTTAGGATTTTTTTTGTATTTGGATTTTGTTTCTCTATTACTTGGCTGCCGTGTATATTGGAGGAATATATGAATAAGAATGGACCCGAATTAAATCAATTGGACCAATCAAAGATCCTCCCTTTTTTCAAATTTCTAGCTGATGATAATTGACAATTGTTTCTGGAAGAGTAATCTGCTGCCACCACTTTTTTGACATTGATACATAGTTCTAAACTAATGAGAAGTGTCACTGATAACGAAATCTTGTATTATTCCACCAGATGTCCAGTCTTGGGTGTGTGGTTTTTTTTGAGTCTCGCATTGGCTCACGAAGGGTTAATAGGTCCTCTTTATGTTGTTGAGTTAGACCCAAGGTCCATCTCTTTAGAGTAAAAAATGTTAAAACTCACGATGCAGTCTTCCTATGTAACCATCAGTTTGTGTCCTATTTGATACTTAAGTAGGTGAGGTGTCAGAGAGAACAAATGTTGTATGGGCTGTTTACCTGCTTGTGCTCATCCGCTGCCAAGATTAACTTGAAACTTGACTCTCCAACCACCCCCTTCCAGTCACTACTCTGAATGCAGGAGTTACTCTTGTTTGCGTTCAGAGCTCGTTTAGGACAGCTTAGTAAGCTATGTTACGACAAGGATAAACTCCGCTGCTGCAGACCAATGTGACGGCATTGATTTCTGTGAATGAAACCTAGTACACATTTAGTGTTGTTGCTCGTGTCTCTTGATTGATAAATGGAGAACAATGGATATTTATTGTGATGCTCTCTTTTGATGTAATTCGATTAGATGTATTGAACCGTTTTGCTTTAAAAATCTTGCGATTGATTAAACATTGAGCAAGTTCTAACACAAACAGAGGATTTTGGTTATTGTATAGGCTAATGCAGCGTCCGGGATGGCTGTGCATGATGACTGCAAGTTAAAGTTCTTGGAGCTGAAAACAAAAAGAACTCACCGCTTTATTGTTTTCAAGATAGAGGAGAAACAAAAGCAGGTCGTGGTTGAAAAGGTTGGTGAGCCAGCCCAAGGTTACGAGGATTTCACTGCGTGTCTTCCTGATAATGAATGTCGATATGCTGTCTATGATTTTGATTTCGTCACCGCAGAGAATTGCCAGAAAAGCAGGATCTTTTTCATTGCATGGTAGTATTCTCAATGTTCATTAGCATTTTAAACAAAATTGTTATGTATTCCTTTGGTCTCAAGGTGTGTTTTTCCGTTTTCTTCGCTTCAAGGTCCC
This sequence comes from Solanum lycopersicoides, assembly GCA_022817965.1. Lineage (NCBI taxonomy): Eukaryota > Viridiplantae > Streptophyta > Magnoliopsida > Solanales > Solanaceae > Solanum > Solanum lycopersicoides. Next base: position 4,419,190 of record CM040626.1, read on the forward strand.
CTGACACATCAAGGGTGAGAAGCAAGATGATCTATGCCAGTACAAAGGAAAGATTCAAGAGAGAGCTTGACGGAATTCAGGTTGAGTTGCAAGCAACCGACCCAACTGAAATGGGACTTGATGTTATTAAGAGCCGCGCCAACTAGATATCGACTGATAGGTATCAGATGGACCTTATAAGAAGTGAAAACTCCTAATGCAATCATCTTTTTTACTCTTTTAAGGAAATATTTACAGTGTGACAGATACTTGGTATATTGGTTGCCAAGTGCTCTACAGTATATGTACTTTTTTATGAACAAGTTCTATGGTGTTTGATATATGATGTAATTTGTTACTTTTTTTTTTTGTTCCAAGTTTTCCAACTAGTAGTTTGATTCTATAAACTAATATGTATCATCCATTTTAGATTGTTTTCCAAAATCTTCTTTTGACACTTTACTTTGTGATTCTTGTTTTGGAATGGATACAAACAAAGCTAATTGCTGTTCTAATTAGCAAGTTTGTATATTTTGATTTAATTGTAGTTTAAAAGTAGTTGTCAAGAGAAGTTCATGAACATTTTACAGTGTTTTTTCCTTCAAAGATTTGATCTTTTTTTCTCAATATAATGACAAGGGGAATGAAGAATCTTAGTCACATTTGTCGTGTCGAGCGTTTATCAAAAACCTCTTTACCCCCACAAAGGTAGAAATAAGTACATGAGTATGTTGTTGTTCACACCATGCCGCGATTACTAATGAAAAACTTATGGCTTTACACAAGTATGTTGTTGTTCACACCACACTGCGACTACTAATGAAAAACTTATGGGCTTACACCAGTATGTAGTTGTTCACACCATGCCGCGGCTACTAATGAAAAACATATGGGCTTACACGAGTATGTTGTTGTTCACACCATGCCGCAACTACTAATGAAAAACTCATTGACTTACACGAGTATGTTGTTGTTCACATTATGCCGCGATTACTAATGAAAAACTTGTGTACACCCATTCAACATGATGATTTGCATTTATAGCATTACAAAAAATTAAAACGACAATATATATTAAGTATTTAATTTAAACGGGCTTATACATCACTATCATGTATACTAATCATACATTTACTTTCAAATAGTTACATATATTACCACTAATAGTAATTTATACCGTATATTAGTAAAATACCAATAGATCCACACAGTTCTTAAAATCAAGATTGATTAATAATCTTTACATTTAAACATTCCAATTAAAGTTCCAAAACCAATCAAATATTTTCTCTCTAATCGGCCTCTCCTCGATCTCCTCCGCCGACAATATCTCTCCCCCACTCCCACCCTAGCCCGCTCATACAACCCATTTAAACAACCCGTTTTCTTTCCTCCATGAATGAGAGAGAAAGTCAGAGGAAAAAACACGTTCTCTCTCTGCAAGATTCAATCAGAAAAAAACACATAATATTCTATTAGTACTTAGAAAACGCATAATATTTTATTGGTACATAGGATCAAACGTAAAGCAACACTCGATCAATTTTAAACTAATCTTATCAACTAACCATTTATAATCCTTGTTAAGAGAAAGAGTTACTTTTATCCACTTAGCATCTTTTGGTTCTCAAAGCCTCTGCTCTTCTTCACTGAGCATTTCTTGAATTAGTGTCACCGCATGCTACCTGTTTGTTGAATTGCTTCAATGGCTTTCTCTTTCTCTTCTTTCCTCAAATGCCATCCATGGACTCAATCTCAAAATTCACCAAACCCCTTTTCATTTCCTCCTCCATTTCATCCTCTTAAACCCATATCTCTCCCATTTTCATCTCGCCATGAACGTGTTTCTTCAACTGTTTTACCTTCTAAAGCAAAAGAACTCTTGCAAGATTTCACACCAAAGCAATTTCTCGACACCCTTCGTCAAGAAAATGATGAAACTTCAGCTTTTCATCTCTTTAAATGGGCTTCTAAGCAACCCCATTTCACACCCACTTTGTCTATATACGAGGAGATTCTAAGGAAGCTTGGAAATGTGGGATCTTTTGATTTAATGAAAGGGGTATTGGATGATATGAAGAGATTGAAGGTTGAATTAGTTGAAGGTACTTTCTTTATCTTTATTGAAAGTTATGCTAAATTTGAGTTGTATAATGAAGCTATTAAGGTTCTTGATATGACGTGGAATGAGTTTGGTGTAAAGCCTGGTACTTTTAGTTATAATTTGTTGTTGAATGTTCTTGTTGATGGGAATAAGTTGAAATTTGTTGAAAATGTGCATAGTAGAATGTTGGATGAAGGTGTAAAGGCGGATGTATCGACTTTTAATATATTGATAAAAGCTTTGTGTAAGACACATCAGATTAGGCCTGCTATTTTGATGATGGAGGAAATGCCTATGCACGGTTTGGTACCGGATGAAAGGACTTTTACGACGATAATGCAAGGTTATATTGAGGAAGGGAATTTAGATGGTGCATTGAGAATTAGGGATCAAATGGTGTCAGCGAAATGTCTTGCAAGTAATATTACTGTTAATCTTTTGATTCATGGGTACTGTAAAGAAGGAAAGATTGATGAAGCTCTGAACTTTGTGCAAGATATGTGTAGTCGAGGGTTTTCTCCGGACCAATTTACGTTCAACACTTTGATAAACGGTTTGTGCAAAGCAGGACACGCTGTCCAAGCCTTGGATATTTTGGATTTAATGTTGCAGGACGGGTTTGATCCTGATGTATATACTTATAATATTTTGATTTCTGGGCTTTGTGAAGTTGGTGAAGTCCAAGAGGCTATGGAACTTCTCAATCAGATGCTTGTAAGGGACTGTACACCTAATACAGTCACTTATAACACCATCATTAGTGCTTTGTGTAAGGAGAACCAAGTCCAAGAAGCTACCGAGTTTGCTCGTGTTCTTACGAGCAAAGGGTTCTTACCTGATGTTTGCACTTTTAATTCTCTCATACAAGGTCTCTGCTTTACCGGCAATTTCAATGTTGCAATGGAAATGTTTGAAGAAATGAAGGACAAAGGTTGCCAGCCAGACGAGTTCACTTATAATATCCTAATTGATTGTCTCTGTGCCAAAAGGAGAATAGGTGAAGCTTTGAACCTACTCAAAGATATGGAATCGAGTGGCTGTGCAAGAAGTGTGATAACATACAATACTCTGATAGATGGCTTCTGCAAAGACAAGAAAATTGAAGAAGCAGAAGAGATTTTCGACCAGATGGAACTACAAGGGGTTTCTAGAAACCTGGTCACGTATAACACTCTGATTGATGGTCTTTGTAAGAGCAAGAGAGTAGAAGATGCTGCTCAGCTTATGGACCAGATGATACTGGAAGGACTAAAGCCTGACAAATTCACGTACAATTCCATTCTCGCTCATTTCTGCAGAGCAGGTGATATAAAAAAGGCTGCAGACATTGTGCAAACCATGACATCAAATGGATGTGAACCAGACATTGTTACGTATGGGACCTTAATACAGGGACTATGTAAAGCAGGTAGGGTTGAGATTGCAAGCAAGCTCCTCAGGAGTATTCAAATGAAAGGAATGATTTTGACCCCTCAGGCCTATAATCCTGTCATTCAAGCAATCTTCAGACGGAGGAAAACCAATGAAGCCGTAAGACTCTTCAGAGAAATGCAGGAAACAGCTAGTCCTCCTGATGCTTTATCTTATAAGATTGTTTTTCGTGGTCTTTCTTCTGGTGGGGGACCGATTCAAGAAGCTGTTGATTTTTCTGTTGAGATGATGGAAAAAGGACACATACCTGAATTTTCCTCATTCTACAATCTGGCTGAAGGACTGTATTCTTTGTCGAGGGAGGACACGCTAGTTAAGCTTGTTGGCATGATCATGAAGAAAGCAAACTTCTCAGACAGTGAGGTTACTATGATTAAAGGTTTCCTGAAAATCCGGAAATTCCAAGATGCACTGGCTACTCTTGGCAGTGTCCTAGATAGCAGATACCCAAAAAGGACATACTCGGGATAAAGAAATCATCCAAAGTAGAGGTCCCACAAAGTAGGAATCAAACTGTATCAGTTGCTTGCTATGATAGTAATCGGTGTCTAATTTTGTCCACTCAGTTTGATAATGGTTTCATTTTTTGGCCCATCTCCGAAATAACCTCTTTAATGAGTTACAACTTAAACACTGTGGACATTTCCCAGCTTAATACAGTTCTCTAGAAGGCTTAAGTAATGTATTCATATATTGTCGCTGATTTCTGCTCTTAGATACATGCAACACAGAATTCTAACTGTATCAAAGCCATCTTACTAAGTTAATGTCAGAAGTAGTGGTTTTCTTGATCAGCAGGATACAGACCATGTATATGTTAGTTGCTTCTCTAAAGTTTCTGAAGCTGTCCCTCAATTAAGTTGTTGTTCATCCACCCTTCGATCTGTGAGACTAATGTTTTCAGTTACATTTATCTGTGCACACCATTTTCCTTTTCAGCACTGTAAGCTCACTCCAATAAGCCTCATTTCTCTTTTCTTATAATACATGAAAATTCCAATGCAAGAAACGCCAAAATCATTGGGATAAAGAAGAACTTGATATAGGGGTAGGAGGTAGCTGTTAGCTGGTAATTTAACTGAAAACTTAACATAGTAAAATCATCCTAGTTAATATAAGTTTCTTGTATGAATCCACTTGACCTGAAAATTTCGTGCACGAACTATGAATGCATACTGGCATAATCAATCAACCTCCCGGTTCTCATTCCCTACCTTCAGTTCAACTAAGGACGAGGGTAAAGTTAGGTAGCTTCGGAAAAATCTGCATGATGGCAAGCATGTTTTCTGTTTTCATGAATTTCAGTTCAATGAAAGTTAGCTTGGGTGAATGCATTGAGCCCTAACTCAGAAGGTATGTCTTCTTCTTCTGATTTTTGTTGGTTTGTTTGTTTCGATCATATTAACTTCAAGTCCTGTAATCATTGTATTGGTTGCAGATTCATTAAGATTCATTGTACAAGCTTGTTTCCTAAGACAAGTTGGATAAATCTTTAGCTCCAAGTGTCTAAGTTTACGTAAAGGCCAAAGATCAGTCTTTCATGAGTCCTTGGATCATGCTGACCACATTTTGCTTCACTTCAGCTGTTCAAGGTAAATAGTTTTCCTCTTTCTCAAAATTTACTTCAGTTTTTCATCAGCATGAGCTTTATGAAGCCTTTGACGACTTGTCCGAGACATCAATAGGGTGCATTATCTTGGTATAGGAGTCATATTGCTCTTGGCTGCTCAGGAAGGTGGATAAGTGACTACAGGGAAGTGTGTGCAAATGACGTTGCTTCATCGATGTATGTTAGTAAACTCTGAAGTAGATTAATGAGGTATCCCGAGAAATATGCCTCCTCCCTTTCCTTCATTACTGCATTGTGCTGAAATGTTTGAGGTACGGACTTCTTCTCGGAGATATGGTTGGGAATATGAATGTCTTCCAAGTTCAAATCTCGTCCCCGGCTTAGTCTTAAGCTGTAGTCACCAGCTTCTTTCACAATGTTAGTTATATCAGAGAATATATGTCCTGTCCCTCAATATCATCCAAATGCTGAAGATGGGATCAGAGACACACATTAGATGTTTGAACCAGTAATATGTTCCAATTCGAAGTAGTGACATTGTTCATTCACATAACTGCTCCTCATCTTTAATTTCAATTGGATTCTAATTTCATTCAAAGCATGTTTGATATTTCTTCATTGATGATTCGACGGAAATCTGGCATTCATTGTTTTAACTTGTTTAAGAACCTAGATATCTTGTTGTGGTTCAGACATGTGTTTAAATGTATCATTTTCAATTTTAGCTGCAAGACTTGGTGTAAGTTCATCTACTTCAGACTTGGTAAGCAGGATTTACCTATGATTTGTTGCTTGGGCACTAGACAAAATGGCCTCGTGAAATTAGTCGAGGTGCGTTCAAGCTGATCGTCGATGTAAAAGAGAAACTTTGTTGCCTCTTTGAGAATCTAAAAAGCAGTTAAATAGTGCTAACATCAAGCATAAAGTTTATATATTTACTGTAGTGGCCTAGTTGGGTAGATTCTCTTTGTAATGCCAAAATCTTTGAGTAAAGAGACCAAAAAGTTCTAAATTTGAGCTTTTGGTGCAACTTCTTTGTCAAAGTTTTTCAAACATATAATATACTTCAAAAAGACTATTTCCATTACTGTATTTTCTTTTCATACTTGATTTTGATATGTATTTGCATCGAGGTCTATCGGAAACCTCTCTAACTTCATACATGGGTTAAGGTTGCATAAAAATCAGTTTTCCGAAACTTCATTTGTGAGATTATACTAGGTATGTTGTTGAAATTCATGTCTCAACTTAAAATTTGATGTGGCCCTTTTACAAATTTTGTAAGTTTTCATTGTATCAACATTGCAAATATTTGGTATTCGATACATTAATAAATTAGTAATTAAAAAAAGGGATAGTTTCAAGTATATACAATAAAGTAATTAGTTTACAACAAACATAATCATGTTTTTATTTACATAAAAAGTCGAAAGTCATTGAAAGTATACATTGGCTATACACTAGCTATACAATATGATAAGTATAAGTTTTCATTTCATCAACCTTGCAAATATTTTGTATTTGATACATTAATAATTTGGTAATTAAAAAGAGGAATAGTTTCAAATACAAACAATAAAGTAATTAGTTTATGACAAATATAATCATGTTTTTATTTATATAAAAATAGCCAAAAGTCATTAAAAGTATACATTGACTATATATCAACTATACATTATGATACATTCAAAAGCAGACTTTAGCTTATTCATACTTGAGTTATACATTAATTATACATAATGATACACTTAAAAAGTTGATTATAGGTTATCTATACATAAAGTATACATTGACCATTTATCAAATTAATCTTTTTCTAACCGTTTGTTAGGCTAATTGAAGAAGAAGGAACGGGATGAAAAATAGTTAAATGGAAGATTAATTATGACAAAGAAGGTGATTCCGGAAGAAAAAACAATTTAATTACAAGTAATTTTACTTCTTTCCATCCTGGCTAACTCAAAATCTTCTCTAAATAGTATCAAATTTTAGATATGAAATCTTCTTAATATTTTAAATATTTTGATATATAATTTACTCAAAACGATTTATGTTTGCTCTGCGATAATTTTTTAAAATTAAGTTTTGAAACTTTAATGATCGAGATTGATCATCAAAGAACCATTAATGGCTAAAGTAGAAAGAAGAAGGAGAGTGACCATTTTTATCCCATAACAAACAAAGAATTTTTTTTTTAAAAAATATTTTTTTGGCAATAATTTAAAATTTCAATTTTTAATGTGCCATGTTAATGATGACGATAATAAAAAATATTTAAGTACGTTTTACATATCTCTAATTTATAATCAAGAATTCAGAAGTGATTTTTTATTTTTTATCAATTAAAACTAAACAAATAAATTAAAACACAAAGAGTTGCCCCAATTCATCTCCAAAACACAAAATAGCATATATTTGTATAGTGCATATATATCATATGTGTTTTGTATAAAATTTATAATAATGTGAAATGTGTGTATAAATATCTATATATTTTTATACAAGCTTATACATTGTGTACAATAGATATATAATGTTATATAATATTATACAAACATTGTTGAAGAAGAAAATGAGCTATGTGAGTGTAACACAAAAATATAAATCACAATTACTTAAAATACACATATTCTTTATTATAATTTCAAAAAAATTACAAAAATTTCCTATTGGATACATTTTTATAATCTCTCGAATACTCCCTCTTCTCTCGGGATCACTCCTTTTCGTGGTAGCTATAATGTATCTCCAGATTTCTGAATTGCTATGTTTACAATTTATGTATTCGCAATGTGTCTTGATATACCCAAAATCTTTTAATTTTAGAAAAAAATTATAATTCGAAAAAGAGTAGGGAGGGGTTAATAGTATATCATTTTAACTATTTTTTGGGGCAAAATTAACGAAATCACATACTTTTAAGTTAAAATTACAATCTATCCCTTAAAGGTCTATAATTACACAAAATCCCTCAACGGACGGAGTCACAATATGCATAGAGCGCTGATACAATCTTTGGAGATCCAAAATCCGGCGGAGATAGACGTTATCTGAGTGCCCGAGAGTTACACTTCAGTCTGAGTCGCAGAGTACGGAGGTTTTAGATCAGTGGATGGACCACGAGGAGCGTAGGGGGGGGAGCTGATGTGCGGATGTAGGTACAGTACTGGGATTGTATTGGCAGCTTAGTAAGCAGTGAAGGTGACAGGGGGGGGAGGGGGGAGGGAGGGCGTGGAGGAGATGGCTGTGGAGGTGCGCGAGCGGAGAGTGGCAGCTAGGTAGGTGTATCGGCGGGAGGGGTGGGAGTAGGCGCAGGCTGTTTAGTGAGGTACGAGGTTAGAGGATGTGCGCGAGCGGAGGTCACGTGGGGGGCGTGACAGTGGGGGGCGGCTTAGGTGGGGGCGGGGGGCGGGGTGGGTGTGGTAGGGTAGGGTAGGCTAATCTGATTGTGCTTATACATATACACTAATCTGATGCTCAATACATAACTTATGCACAAAATAGAATTTTGGAAATTTATAAAACTCATAGGGTATAATGGTAATAAGTAACATAAAAGGTGGGATTTCCGTGGTTTAATCCTTATTTTTATTAGATTGCACATTTTTTAAAATAAAAATCCACATTTCACAAAAGTTTGGGGGGTAAAAATAGCTTTCTATAAAATAAAGGACCAGTTTCGTTGAACCCTTGTAACACATCAATTTTGCTCTCACTTAGCTATTTCTCACATCATATCAAGTTTTTAGGGCAAACAATAGAGAGAGAGAGAGAAGGAGATTGCGGCACCCACAAAGCATCACAAAATCCACTGTAAATTAACTCTGAAACCATTTTTTTTCTTAATTTGCAAATTTTTAGTACAGTTTCAATCTGGTGAGTAGATTTGAATATATAGATAATGTGTGTGGGAAATGCCCATTTGGATTTATAGATGTGTTTACGTACTTGAATCTTTCGATTTATGATGTGGGGTTCTTTTTCTTTACATGAAAGAATGAAAGTTGAGATTTTTGTCGGTTTTTGATTGTAACTATTTGGGTATGGGTGAATTAGAGCGGAGTGGATGTAGAGGATTGATATGTTTGACTTTACTGGTTTGGGATGGAGCTTAGTTGATTTAATTGATTGATGGGGTTTTGTTAGATTGTGCCCAGGTAATAAAAAGATGATAAAGAAACCTTTTCTTGGTTTTGGGTCGAGTGTTGAGAGGGTATTTGTGTTGTGTGGGTTAGGTGACACTTGCGGGTTTGAAAGAAGACTAGTTTAAAGATTTCTTGGTTATAAGATATGTGAATAAAGAAACAATTATTCTGGTATGATATTTGGTTTCTTAGTTATGGGGATGGGGGTGGAGTGGAGTGGGGAGACCAAGAAGCTAGAGTTTTGACCGGTTTGAACTATTGATTGGGTTTTGTTGTATGTTGTCCTAGAAACACTACTACTGAGTATATGGATTTAGCATATATGTGTTCTGCCTCGATGTTGATGGACATCTCTGCCATTTATCTCATCCAACTGTTCCTTTGCAGGTGAAAGATCATCGAAATGGCGACTTTTGCCAAACCGGAGAATGCTTTGAAGCGTGCTGAAGGTTAGTGGAGTTACTATCTTCATCTGTTTTAGCAAATATCTTTTACGGAACTACTCAAAGTTTTACTTTGAGTTGTGCACTAGTATTATGGGTTCTGTACACTTGCTAATTTTTGTCTCAGGCAATGAGTCTGAGATTTTAGGAGGGGGTTATATGTTCTCAGGGTGAGGGTAGTCTAGATGATTCTTAGTAATTATTGAAGAGTGAAAATTTTGAAATTCCAGTTGTTTTTATAGCAAAATTTTAAATCTTGGCATGCTGATGAGTTTAATGTTTTGATGCAGAGTTGATCACTGTTGGACAAAAGCAAGAAGCCCTTCAAGCACTTCATGATCTTATTACTTCAAGGAGGTATAGAGCATGGCAAAAGACTCTTGAAAGGATAATGTTTAAGTATGTAGAGCTATGTGTTGACATGAGAAGGGGGAGGTTTGCCAAGGATGGTCTAATTCAATATCGTATAGTGTGTCAACAAGTGAACATTAACTCCTTAGAGGAGGTAATAAAGCACTTCATGCATTTAGCTACTGAGCGAGCTGAACTAGCTCGCAATCAGGCACAAGCTCTTGAGGAAGCTCTGGATGTGGAAGACTTGGAGGCTGATAAAAGGCCTGAAGATCTTATGTTGAGTTATGTTAGTGGGGAGAAAGGAAAAGATCGATCTGATCGGGAGCTTGTCACTCCCTGGTTTAAGTTCTTGTGGGAGACATATAGAACTGTTCTGGAGATCTTGCGTAACAACTCAAGATTGGAAGCTCTGTATGCAGTAAGTTTCCATTGCCCTACTTTTAGTTATGTGGTTGAATAATTAGACTGCTTTTATGTTCTGAGGTGAGGAATTTAGTTACCCGAATTTTCTCTGTTTTCAGAACTTGTTTTAGACTGTAATTGAGTAAGCAGATTGATTATCCTTTATTTCTTTTCTTTCTATTTGCTTGCCTGGAAAGTTATTATGCTTCTGATTAGTAAATCAGAATCAGTCCGTTTTTACTTCTTATTCACAAACTTAGCGGGAGTCTCTCTCAGTTTGCAGTGTATCTGTCTATGTACTTTGTTTAGTACAGATATCAGTTTTTTCAGATTAAGTTTATTATTTATTGATATGAAAGTTTATATATTATCCTGTTGTAAAAATTTTTTGTGCCTAAGAACCAAATTTGTCCTGTATGCTATTTAAGCTTTCTGCATGGCGGATTGGAAATTCTTTACTCTCTCCATCTTTAATTGGCGCATTTTTTTTCCGCTGAAAGATAGGTTAATTAATTTTCAAACCTAATTTGCTCAGATGACAGCACACCGAGCCTTTCAGTTCTGTAAGCAATACAAGCGTACAACAGAATTTCGCCGTCTTTGTGAAATCATCAGGAATCATTTGGCAAATCTCAACAAGTATAGAGATCAGAGGGACCGGCCTGATCTGTCTCTTCCAGAAAGTCTGCAATTGTATCTAGACACTAGATTTGAACAGCTGAAAGTTGCTACTGAACTGAGTCTATGGCAGGTTATTACTTTTTCTGATAGATTGTAAGCATATCTTTTTGTCCCAAGAGAGTGAATTTCATATGTTCTAATTTTTCTTTGATGCAGGAAGCTTTTCGTTCCATTGAGGACATATATGGTTTGATGTGCATGGTTAAAAAAACTCCCAAGGCGTCATTAATGGGTGTTTACTATGGAAAGCTTACTGAGATATTTTGGATGTCATCAAATCATCTTTATCATGCTTATGCCTGGCTCAAGCTTTTCTCTCTTCAGAAGGGTTTTAATAAAAATTTAAGCCAGAAGGATTTGCAGTTAATAGCATCGTCTGTTGTCCTAGCTGCACTTTCAGTGCCTCCTTATGATCAGTCTTATGGTGCATCTCATCTTGAGCTTGAAAATGAGAAGGAGAGGAGTTTGAGGGTGGCCAATCTAATTGGTTTTGAAGTTGAACCCAAAGCCGAAAACAGAGTGGCGGTAATTTCATTTCTGATTATGTTATTTAGTTCTTTTTTTTTTGATGAAAATGTTATTTAGTTCTTTATTTATAATGTCTTTACTTCGGCTAATCAGCTTCAGTTCTCTTGCTGTTTCTCCTTTTCAGCTTTCTCGATCATCACTTCTCTCAGAGTTGGTGAGTAATGTTATATGTTTTTTTTTTTGAATTTAGCGTATGGTCGTTCAATTTTTTCCATTAAATTCCATTTGTCTATTTTAATTTCAATGAACCAATCAAATTTTTGAGGCACAAATAAGTGCATTATACTGTTTTTTGTAATTGTTTCAGTCTCTTGATTTTTTAATTGTGTGACGGTTCCTTTTGCTTTTTCTTAATTGTTTCTCCTTCTGTAGGTGTCCAAAGGTGTGATGTCCTGTGTCACTCAAGAAGTGAAAGATCTTTATCATCTGTTAGAAAATGAGTTTCTTCCTTTGGATCTGGCACTGAAGGTGCAGCCCATATTGAATAAAATATCAAAGCTTGGCGGTAAGCTGTCTTCAGTTTCTTCGGTTCCTGAAGTACAACTGTCTCAGTATGTTCCTGCCTTAGAAAAGCTTGCTACTCTGAGGTTGCTCCAGCAGGTGTGCACACTGTTTTATACCTTTTGATAAAGAGCAGATCAGACATGCTCATTATTTAGGCGGAAGTCCATCTTTCAATTAAATGAGAACCCTTTTCTTGTTGCAGGTCTCTCAGGTGTATCAGACAATCCAGATTGATAACATATCTAAGATGATCCCATTCTTCGACTTCACCGCTATTGAGAAAATATCAGTTGATGCGGTTAGGCGTAATTTTCTTGCCATCAAAGTCGATCACATGAAGGGTGCCGTCTTCTTTGGCAAACAGGTATAATTGTGTTGTTTGGAATTAAAATTTCATCTACTGTTTTTGTTTGTTTGTCGGTAGGGCACACCTAGATATTCCTTTCCCTTGTCTTTATCAGGGATTTTGTCAGCCCTATCAATCAGCTGTACAGAAACATTGTTCTTCTCCTCACTGTTTAAGTAATAGCATGGACATAGCTTGCTTATGACATTTGACCGTGTGTCGTCTGTTATCTATAATTAAATGTTTGGAACAGTTAAATTTTGGGCTATCTAAATGTGTGTTGTTGGCATAATAAGTTTGTAGTTGCGTCACTAGAATGAATCTGGCTGACTGAGCTTGTGAACTCTGAAGAGCTGTGGTTTGTTTCTGAGATCTAAGAGTTCGACTGGATTGCTATTTCTGGTGGATTCTATATTATGGGATTATGGGCCATGGGGATGGTTTAAAAGTCTGACTCTTGTGGATTTGTAAGTTCAGTATTATACCTCTGGTATAATATGTTGATGAACTGAGGCAGGAGAATTTTTTCAAATAACATTTTAAACTAGCAGGGATTAATCTCACGTGTGCTAGTCTAACATATATCATCGTGTGCTAGTCTAACATATATCATTTGCTTTGGATTTTGTTTCTAGAGTATTGAGGCTGAAGGACTCCGGGATCATCTGACTCTTTTTGCTGAATCCCTTAGCAAGGCAAGAACAATGATCTATCCCCCAGCAAAGAAGGCGGCCAAGCTCGGGGATGCCTTGTCTAATTTAGCAGAGATAGTGGAGAAGGAGCACAAGAGACTTCTTGCAAGGAAGTCCATTATTGAAAAACGCAAAGAGGAGCAAGAGCGTTTACTCTTAGAAATGGTACGAACTTCTTGGTTGCATTATGAAATACTTGTTATTGTTGTTCTCGTGTATGAACTTTTATGACTTCTTATTAAGGAACGAGTGGAAGAGTCGAAGAGGCGAGAGCTTCAAAAGATGACGGAAGATGCTGAGCAGAAGCGCATTGCTGCCGAGTATGAGCAAAGGAGGAGCCAGCGAATTTTGAAGGAAATAGAAGACCGAGAACTTGAAGAGGCACAAGCTATGCTGCAAGAAGCTGAAAAACGCAGCAAGAGGAAGAAGAAGCCTATTCTAGAGGGAGTAAGTGCATAATTTGTAATCCTATCTCCAAACCTTCAGTTGGGAAATCTTACCTGGCTTTAAATTGATTTCAGGAAAAGATGACTAAACAGGTGATCATGGAATTGGCGCTGAATGAGCAACTGAGGGAGAGGCAAGAAAGGGAGAAAAAGTTGCAGAAGTATGCCAAAACTATGGATCATTTGGAAAGAGCTAAGAGAGAAGAAGCCGCACCTCTTATTGAAGCTGCATATAAACAGCGTTTAGCCGAAGAGGCAGCTCTTCATGAACGTGAGCAGCAGGTTTGCATTGAATATACATCATGCTTTTTGACCAAACCGCAAGAACAATTCACTTTTCTCTTCAAGAAATGGAAAATTGATACATTATATTCTTACATTATATTCTTTTTCTTTCTTAACTTTTTGGTCAAAATATTGCTGATGAATTTGCATTGTAACATACGTTTTCAGCAAGAGGTTGAATTGAGCAGGCAACGCCATGCTGGAGACTTGGAAGAGAAAAAAAGACTGGGACGCATGTTGGAGAACAAGGTCATTTTATATCCTGTCTTTTATGAATTTATGAACTGCTAGATATAGGCTATGGATAATAATTGGATTAGTGCTTTTGATAACTATGCAACTTTGTTTGGTCTAAATGGAATTGGTGTAGGACCAAGTTGGAAGCTTCTGAACTTAGTGCAGGGTACTTCAGGATTTGAACTGTTTGGAAATAGGAACAGTTGTTTTTTCTTTTATTCTGCCTTCTCTGTAAGTTTTTGTATGATGTCCTTGTACTTAAAGAAAAAGAAGGGAATCTCAAAATCCTTTGCAGCAGTTTATCCTATGATGAACACTAAAATAGCTAGCATTAAATCATATCCAGTCTATCCTTGCATCTTTTTAGGTAGGTAAACCTAACGTTAGAAATGCTAATGGACGTTACTTCCCCACTAGTTGAAATTTGAGCAGCCATGGGCTTGCTTGAAGATTGGTCTTGGTCTCTTGACAAAACAGATCGGCTGATATTTTTCTAATCATGCAGAGGATTTTGCAAGAAAGAGTTGTTAGTAGCCGGGAAGCTGAACTCAATAGATTGAAGCAGGAGAGACGAGAAAGGATCAGCCAGATAATTCAATCAAGGAAGCAGGAGAGGGAAGCTAAGAGGAAAATGTTGTTCTTTCTGCGAACTGAGGAGGAGCGTCAAAAGAGGTTACAGGAAGAGGAGGAAGCCCGCAAACGTGAAGGTACTTTGCCATTTAATGCCCCACCCACATCTTATGCATTTAATTCTTTTAGGCTAAGCAAGGAAGGTAGGCAGTTATCGAGGTGTATCCAACCTAAGAGGTCATGGTTCTGTTGGTGTGACATGACATCTACAACTCTGCATTATAGTAGTCAAGTTGTATTTTGCACTTGAGGTTTCAATAGCCTACTCGAAATTAATTTGGCATCCTATGGACTTTCTGAAAATATTGCAGAGGCAGAGAGACGGAAGAAAGAGGAAGCTGAGCGACAAGCCAAGCTAGATGAGATTGCTGAAAAGCAGAGGCTGCGAATGATAGAGCTTGAAGAGAAAGAAAGACGGGAAAAAGAAGAGAACTTGCGCAGGCCTGCTGTACTGCCAAGGCCTTCTGAGCCTCCAGCCTTGGGGCGTCCAACTGAACTTGGAGGAGCTGCTCCCGTTCCTGCAGCAGCAGCAGCTGCTGCACCTGCTGCTGGGAAATACGTTCCTAGGCACATGCGAGGTAACGCTGATGCTGCAGGCCAGGCTCCACCTCCTGATACTGACAGGTGGGGCGGCAGTGGAAGCAAGCCAGATGATAGACCATCATGGCGCGATGAACGAAAGCCCACATCATTTGGTAGTAGTGGCTCAAGGACCAGTTGGTCATCTTCTAGGCGGTGAATGAGAGTTAGTAACTGATGAGTCGTGCAGTGGCTTATACTCAAGTCTTGCATCCTCGGCATTTTGGTTCAAGAAATTCAATTTGTTGCTTTTTACCTTAATATGTACCAGAGATTGATTAATGTTGGGTATTATGAGCTCAAGAGTATCAATTCTTGGCTAGGACATTTCCGACTGTATGGAGAGGGTTGAAATTTTCGTCAGGCGATTTGATCTCGATATACTTTTTGTCGTAGCAAATAACTACAGTTGATGTTGTGTTCCATCTTCCTTTTTTCCTCTCTAGTATAAGACGTTGCCTACTTTACTCCCTGTTGGTTTCATGTTTTCTTCATCCTCTCACATATTTTTTCTTTGGCAATTACATTTTTGTGATAGTAGTGAAAATAATACATTTCTAGGTGAAGTTTTTTTTTTTCCTTCACTTGTGGATTAAATGTTGAAGAACCAAACGGTTCTTTTTATTTCAAGTGTATTGTTAGGTGAGTAGTATAACAACATGTCACAATTGACAAATTACATGTGCAATATAAAGTTCAATATTTCCTATGTCTAGGTTCTCATTTGGCTATAGACTTTAATGTTGAAAGTGGAAACTTGAAAATTTAAGTATTTGAAGTTGTGTTTGGAGGAGACATACAATTTACCTTAAAAGAAATTGAAGTTTTAGGAGTGGAATGTCACGGACCTAGAGAATCTGCTAAGAACCGTGCGGCACTCGACAACTTGCTCACGAATCTTTCACGATCTTGCAAGCTCAAGTAAGCCTTTTTGCCTAAGATCGCTAAGAGAAATGCTAAAGAAGACTTAGAAAGAGAGAGATTTGGAGGAAGAAGTCTTTATTACTTCTTTGTTGGAAGGATTGTTGGTTTTGTTGGTTTACAAATGAAATGACCCTCTATTTATACAATTCCCTAAGGGCCTAAGTGTAAAAAAAATAACTTTACAAGTCCCTAATTATTTACACTTTAGTCCATGTTCTAGAGAATTCCACACTCTCTAGAATATGCCTCCAACGGCTAGAACCTTCTAGAGTTCTCTACACAACTCTAGAATGGTCCGCTCCTCCAAACGTCTCAAGCCTTCTAGAATTCTCCGCACTATTCTAGAACGGCTGTCGCGCCTTCTAGAGAATTCTACGGAATTCTCTAGCCTTCTACGGGGCTCTAGAGCATTCTGACAAACCTCTAGACCCTTCTGGCCCTCATCCGGACGCAAATCAGCTGGCATTGTGGCGGGACGTCTCACTCTCCCCCACCTATTGATGCGGCGACCGCGACGCATCCTTGCTCCTTCGGCATCCGAGTCTTGTCGTGCGATCTTCAATCCACGTACTCCGTCGATACCCTCGAGCAGCTCCCTCAGCTGTTGCCCGATCTTTCTTGGCCCGATCTTGCGAACTTCCTCCTTTCTCGGAGGCAAGCGCCTCAGCGGCTTCTCTTGCATCACGACTGCGTTCCCTCGTGGAACCTGCTTCGTGCACAGCGGCATGGACTTTTCAGCACTATTACCTTCTCTCAAACTTGCAATGGCTGCTGCTGATTGCCTCCCTATCTCCTTGCCGACCCTCTCGAGCTTCATGGCCGTCAGTCTGACCTGTCCCTCCGTCTGCGATGCCTTCACCATGGGAACCATACATGTTCCTCCTTGCTCCAAGACCACGAGTCTCTGGAGAAAAGGATCGATCACGGCATGGCACTGCCGAAAGAACTCCTGCCCAAGAATTATGTCAAAGAGATCCACGGGAGCGACAATGAAGTCTGCCTTCCCCTGCCACTGGCCTAACGTGATGCTTACTCCCTGCGCCTCTCCACACACGGGAGTCGGTGGTGCATTGACCGTCCTGAGTTGGACGTTGCTTGGACTATAACGCAAATCGTGATGTCGACGTACTGCGCGCCGCATGCCTTCGGCTTCGCATGCCTTGGTTCCGCATGCCTCTGCTCCTCTTGCCTCGGCTTCTCTTGCCTTGGCCTTGCATGCTTCGGCGGCCTCTGCGGTTGCCTGGTGATAGCTCCGCATAGCCCTATCAGTCCCAACTGCTTGGTCTCCTCGACCTGACCTTGCTCCTGTGCTTCCTTAGCTTTCCGCTCTCGTAGGACAGCACCAAGGTTCTTCAGTTCAGGGCACTTCGCATAGCGATGCGGCCCACTGCATAAGTAGCAACCATCTACCTTGGCAACCCTCGGCTTTCTCTCTGTGTTGCCCTGGCCTCCAGACTTCCTGCCGTTGGACTTATAGGTGTCATGCCTCTGAGGCCGTTGCTCCTCGCATTGCCCCCTGGGTTGTGGCCGTTGCTCCTCGCATTCGCCACGTTCTCCCCAACCATTATCATGACTACCTCTGTCGTCCCCTCCGGCACTATAAGGCTTCTCCTGCCTGAAGTCTGTCAACGGTTCGGCCTGCGTGATGGCGTCATCGATAGTCCCGACCTGTCTGCGTTCCAACTCCGTCCTGGCCCAAGTCTGCAGCCCATCCATGAAGTGGAACAACATGTCCTCATCCGTGAGGCTGGGAATCTGAAGCGTCAGGGTTGTAAACTCCCGCACATACGCACGTATGCTACTCGTATGCTTCAACTCCCTAAACTTTCGCTTGGCCTCGTAGATGACGTTGTTGGGGAAGAACGCCCTCTTGAACTCTTCGCGGAATTTCTCCCACGTGTTGATGGTGCACGTCCCCCTCTTGATGTCGGACTCTTTACGCCTCCACCATAGCATGGCCATCTCCGTAAGATACAACACACGGTGTTGATCTTACCCTCGTCGCTCTTCACCCGACTACACTTGAAGTAATTTTCCAAGTGCCATAGGAAATTCTCCACCTCATTCGCGTCACGGACGCCTCTGAACATAGGTGGCTTGGGAGCCTCGACGCTGGCCTCCCTTTCCCGGTCGAACGACGGTGATCCACCAACCCTCGCGCCTTCCTTGAGTGCTGCTATCTCGGCCTTCATGGTGTCAATCGCGCGCAACGCCTCCATGAGCCGACACTCCAAGGAACGGATGACCTCCTTCATCTCACACTCAGCCCGCTGACGCCACTCCAACTCCTTACGGATGGATTCGGTCTCCTCGAGGGTGAAGTCTTCAAGGGTCTTGAACTTGCCGTCTACCACGTTCATGCGCCGGCCTAAGATCTCTACGGCCTTCCTCGCCGTTTCCACCCTTACGACCCATTCTTCTCCGGCAGTGATGTCTATGGGCTCCTCACCCATTTCATCGTCACTGGCTCCGGCGGTCGAAGGTGGATGAGATGTTAGCGCCTCGCTTGGCTCTGGCAGCATCTCTTCAATTCCCTTCTGCTGTCTCTTCCCCTTTCGGCTCTTCTTACTAACATCCTGGCGGACGTTGGCAGTGCTAGCGACGTTCATGTCTCCTTCGGAAGCCATTTTCTTAGCCTGCTCTGATACCACTCTGTCACGGACCTAGAGAATCTGCTAAGAACCGTGCGGCACTCGACAACTTGCTCACGAATCTTTCACGATCTTGCAAGCTCAAGTAAGCCTTTTTGCCTAAGATCGCTAAGAGAAATGCTAAAGAAGACTTAGAAAGAGAGAGATTTGGAGGAAGAAGTCTTTATTACTTCTTTGTTGGAAGGATTGTTGGTTTACAAATGAAATGACCCTCTATTTATACAATTCCCTAAGGGCCTAAGTGTAAATAAAAATAACTTTACAAGTCCCTAATTATTTACACTTTAGTCCATGTTCTAGAGAATTCCACACTCTCTAGAATATGCCTCCAACGACTAGAACCTTCTAGAGTTCTCTACACAACTCTAGAATGGTCCGCTCCTCCAAACGTCTCAAGCCTTCTAGAATTCTCCGCACTATTCTAGAACGGCTGTCGCGCCTTCTAGAGAATTCTACGGAATTCTCTAGCCTTCTACGGGGCTCTAGAGCATTCTGACAAACCTCTAGACCCTTCTGGCCCTCATCCGGACGCAAATCAACTGGCATTGTGGCGGGACGTCTCAGGAAGTCCTAAAAATCAAAGATCAAGTGACAACAGCTGCAACTACAGCCTGTTCAGTCTCATATTGGTAATTAATTTCTTTCTCAGTTTTCCTCAATTGAGTCTATTTTTGGACCCCATATACTTTGCAAATTCAGTTCCATTTGATTGTACCTTTTTCACTCTTATATTAGTCATTTTCATTGATTAGTTGTGAGTTGTTGATTACAGTGTTATAAGTCTGTAATTGAAACTTAGCCCAAAAAAAAAAAGAAGAAGAAGAAGAATACTTGTTTGGCTTACTTGATCATCTTCAAACAGATCTTTGGTTACATGAAATCAATATTAACTTCAATTGTTGTATATTAGTACCTATGTTGCTCGGACTCTTCAAAAATGTCAAGAATTGGCCAAAAACAATGTATTTTCGAAGAACTCAACACATGTGCGACATGAAAGTGGAGAGTCCGCACAACTTAGATTAGTACATAAACATTAGTAGTGTGTACTGACAAAGGCGGATTCAAGATTTGAACTTAATGAGTTCTGAACTATTTAAGTGTTTGATCCTCAGTAAACATTTATGTATCATGCATTGGTTCTTCTTCTTGTGTTTTTATACTAGTCGCAGTTTCTTGGCAGATTTACTATAGTGTTGTATAGGACATTCATGAAGATTCAAGTACTCCTTCAACGAAAGATCAAATCCGGACCCTTAAAGCAGATTTAAGGCTTCTCAGGATTTTCTTTATGTGTTCAGCTTGTCGACACATAGAGGACAGCAATGCAAAAAACGCGTTGATGCATGTAGAAACTCTGGTGCGAAATGCAGAATCAGATTTTCAATCTCTCCTATCAACACATTTTTTGGCACATAGTAGTGTTTCTGCAAGCTCTCCTTCATGCACCAGACGACTGTCGTTCTCTTGGAAGTGAACTAAATGTTTTGATCACACTACAGTGTCGAAAGATTAATCTCTGGGATGTTGTCAAGGAGAACAATGAGCATCTAAAAGGCACTTGTTATGCAAGCAGCCTATAAGACGGAGTATGCTATTGATTCATTTTTGGTTGAGGACCGAAACATCTGGTGTAGTGTGGTTGAGATGTCTGATGTTGTAGAACAAATTAAGGTCAGTAACCTATCTACAACAGTAACATTTGAAACATTGTGTGATGTTCGACTGGTTTTCAGCTGTGAATCATCACGAACTAATGCTCCAACGTTCCACGATGATGTAGACAATGTCATTGATGGACTTACCATAGGGACGTACAGCGCGATGTTTCAATTGTTGGCATGTCTGGACTTGGCAAGAGTACGACTCTTGCTAGAAAAGTGTTCAATGATGAACAGTTGTTATGTTTCTGAAGTGACTAAAGAGGTAACTAATTGTTTGTAGATAATCTTTGTGATATCAAGGCTTGGGATGACTACAAGATTTGGCTTCACAAATTGAATCTGATATGAAGCCTGACAATTGGTGATCCGAAATTTCGGATTTTTTGTTGTCTAAGTACTTCCGTTAAGACCTTAGTAATGGTGCCAATTGATCCAGACAGGCAAACAGACCAATTTTCAAGTTCAAAGTAGCCCTAAAGCAAGTAAACCTTCATTTATCGATTTTCGTGTGCTATAGTCCTTGAATTTTTGGTGATATGGATATTTACGATAAATATAGATGGCCTGATGGTGTAAAATTGTTTAAAACGATATTACATAAACTCTAAAGTTTATCGATTAGTATACACAATATCATAAATGAATATCCTTATAGGGTTTGGTTTTTGTTTTATTAAGGTTCCAAAAACATTGATTTCATATAATCATATTGTGTTGTTTACTTAAATAATTGAATTGCTTTTCATTCTCATTGATGAAAAGGGCTTTAAATGGACATAAAGGTCGAAACACATTTGAATTATCATTTTTTTTGCCAGTTTTACATCGTAGTTGAGTAGATTGTGATAGTTCCGGTAGGAAAAGGAACAACTTGATACTTGACCTTATTGGTTTTAAGGTGTGTTTGAATACATATATAGATGATGATGATAGTGATGGTTCCGGTAGAAAAATGGAACGACTGATAGTCGAGATGTGAAACTTGCGAAAAATGATATCTAAAGACCTGATTTGTATATCTAGTTAATTTAAATAGAAGTAAATTGGTTTTGATTTGTTGATTTAGGTTATTATTTTCCTTAGTTAAGCGTTGTCTCGCTTTCCTATTGGACATGCTTTGTGATAGTTTGGAGCACCGTATCTGCTTTTACTTTCATACCACCAGTGGCGGAACCAGAATTTTCAGTTCAAAATTCGTAGAAATAGATACATGGTGTAGTCGAAGGGGTTCGACATTTATTATATATACATAAAATATTATTTTAATCATGTATAAATAGTATAATTTCCCGTCGAATGAACCCCCTTGTACCAAGGTGGCTCCGCCCCTGCATACCACTAGTATTACTTGTACTATTCTCAGGGAGATGAAACGCTTCGCAACTCTGCAAACAAGGTTCGAATTCAAAATCTATGAGTACTTGTCATTTTGTCAAATCTTTAATAGCGTGTAACAAATAATTATCAAATTGTTGTGTATAAGTACTATTTTTGCAGTTTAATTTTAGAGAGACACTTCTTTATTCTAACTGGGAATAAATTTAATTTCTGTTCTTGAAGTTATTCATTAAAAAATTTCCAGGCTAGCAAATAATTTAAAAGCTAATTAGATATAATTTTTAAAACTAAATTGATAATGTGAAAATTCATAATAATATACATGAATATTATAAGTGTTTTTTAATTTATAGTTTCATTAGCAGTACAAATGTCAGCCTTTGGCTTATTAGTAAACATTTATCATGCAATGATAAGTACATGTTTTTATCTTAAGTTATGGCTTAATTTTGTAAAGATAATAAATTATTTTATTATTTGATATAAATATTAAGTGCCAGTAAAATTGTGTAGTACTTTTTCATACTTTAACTTGATGGAGAATTTAGAATTTAACTTTTTATAAGTTCAATTTTTTAAGTTTCAAAATTGAATCTATTTTATTTTTATATGGGTTTGAATCTACTTTTTATTTTAAGTAAACATTTATGTATAAATTTACGTTTCACCTGAAAAATACTCGATTCAAATGAATCTATCACTAAATAGTTGTATTTTCATTACTTAACATAAAATGTAGTAAAGAAAAAAAAAGATCTTGTTATACTTTTAAAATTTACGATCTTAAGCATATTATTGTATTTGTGTGACAATAAATTTTTTAAATTTACGATATTAAACATGAGATAATATTTGAGTAACTATAAAAAGAAACTTACAAAAAGTGAAAATTTCACACACAAATTTTTGATTAAACTTAAATTGTTTGACTCTAAAAATACAAAAAATGTCACATAAATTGAGATACGGAGTGCAATACTGCACACTCAAATTTGGTCTCAGCGGATAAATCAACATTTTAATTTAAAAAATTCGCAACTACATACTTTTAACTGAATCTCAAATAATAACTAAACACTTCAATTTATTTCTATTATATATCTAGTATATATCTTAAGCTGATATAATATATAAATTTTAAAAATATTTAAATTATTATTTTATAAGTTGGAGTGTTTAACTATAGATGAAAAAAATTATGGTGACAACTTGGGTTGAATCTGTAATCATGGTTCATGTGCTTATTTTTTATATATTCCTAAAAAAGTTTCTTTACTTTAAATAAAAATCAAATCTTTTTGTCTGTTTTATGAAAAAAAAAAAGAATCTTGATTTGTCCCAAAATTGAAAAAAAATATACAATTTTTTTTGTCAATAAACATTAATCTATGGCCGCTGAAGTTTTGTTATTGTCATATTCATCAGTTTTCTTCAGTAGCTTAAGCTTTATCTATATGTTCTTTTCTTTATAGTTCCTTTTGCCGGCAAATGGTGTCACTCAATTTCTCTTTCTTTTGACAAAAAAAGTTTTTTTTTTTTTTTTTTGTATATATACACTTGTGTACATAAATTTGTTGGTGGGGTTTGGTTATTTTGTTGTAACTTTGTTGATCTTGATAATTTTTGGTTTGTTAATGGCTATGGATGAGGAAGCACCCCTTGTTGTTGAAATTTCGAAAAATGAGAACTCAATTGTGAATCATGAAAGGGATGTTTATATTCTGAGCTCTGCTTTTTTGTTGATTTTTTTGGCTTATGGGGCTGCTCAGAATCTTGAAAGCACTATTAATACAGTAAGGTTTTTGTGTATTATTTATTTTTAATGAAGTTATTTAGTGTTGAATTGTGATTTTGGATAGAGTTTGTTTGGCTCTCTCCCATTTTGCTATAGTTTTTGAAATTTGAGTTTTTGTTGTGATTTTTTGAATTTGAAGTTGTGTTTGGAAGTGTATTTTACTTGGAAAAAGTTTGAAGGTTTGTGAGTGAAAGCCCCAAAAAGTGATCAGAGTTTAAAGATTAAATTTTCAAAATGTATGGCCAAATGCGAGCTTAGACGCTGAAGTGATAATGAGTTTGAGGTTTTCTTTTTTTGTGTTTCAGGAAGGAAATTTAGGGACCATTTCACTGGGGATATTGTATTTGTCATTTATGTTCTGCTCGATATTTGCTTCATTGGTGGTTCGGAAGCTTGGGTCGAAGAATGCTTTGATCCTTGGCACTACTGGCTATTGGTTGTTTGTTGCTGCCAATTTGATGCCTAATTGGTATGATTTCTCTTATGTTTAGTGCATTTTGCTTTTCCAAGATTAAATCTTTGACCAATAGGGAAGGATTAGGATTTAGGCTATTGAGCTGGTAGTGATCGAATTTTATGAATTGAGTTGTGATTGTAGTTCTTTTGTAATTGGATTCGCGTTTAACAATGTTTGTGTGCTTATGGATCCTTAATGTGAATGGATATATGAAACTTGTACTCCATTGGAATAAATATAGAGATCTATCAGATTTCATATTTCTCCTTGTGAGGTTGTAGCATTAGCCACAAAGAAGTTTATTGAAGTAATTACAGAGCTACCTCTACCTCTCCGTGGGTGTGTCATGTCCTGTCTAATCACCTCTCCCCAGTACTACTTCAACGTACCTCTACCTCTCCTCAGATTCATATTGCCAACCTCTCGCACTTCCTCACTGGGGCATCTGAACATCTTCTCTTTGCATACCCGAACCATCTCAGTCTCACTTCTCTCATCTTGTCTACCACGGGGCCTACTCTCACCTTGTCCACAATATCTGCATTCCTAATCTTTTCCATCTTCTGTATGTGCGGGTTCTTGACCGTCCAATACTCTGCCCCATACAACATAGCTGGTTTGACAACCATTTTATGAAACTTAGGTTATGCCAGAAAGACAAACTGCAAGACCATAAAAGCCAGCCAAACCTATGTTATAATCGTCCTTTTGATGTTAATAGAATTAGTAACAGCATTATCAGGGCAAACTTGCCATCAATCTTTATACACATACTTGTCAAGGAAGGATTATTGCTTATTCACATCGCTGTGGATGGACTTATTTAGTGGCTTATTCAAATATTCACCGTTTTCTGTTGTGGCTGCAAAAAATGGGCTGTAAAGGAGTTTATTGAGTTGGGTATGATGCTCGATAGATGTGTGTAGCCCTGGAAGACTATGATGACTTTTCGTTGGCTCTGGATAACTCTGCTGTTCCTCCTTACCTTTCACTTGAAGAAGTCATCAGAACCAAGTTGGGAGTTGTATCGTTGTTCCATAACAACTAAAGTCAATGTTCCTTATCAAAAAAGAAAGGAACTAAAGTCAATATAATTTAAATGGGTAGTATCTGTATTGCATCTTTGAGATTTAGAACTCAGAGTGTTGTATGACTTAAGTTTTTCCATTGATAGCTCTAAGATTTAATTTCCTAGGGGAAATTTTCTATGGCTTCTTTTCCCTCAAGTTTAGTTCGAATCAGGCATAGAGCCTTCTTTTCTTTCCTTATGTACCAGACAAAATATATGCTTGGTTCATGTGGTCCAAAGTGACAACATTTAACATGATTTGATGTACTGTTAGACAACTATTTCTTCTATTCGAGACATAGAAGCAGCGACTAAGTCATGTTCCTGAAAACAAATGTTTCGGGATATGCATAGCATCCTACCATTACTCTTCCCTTTCTTCATTTCTCATAAATTTACTTTGGGAGCTTGGTACTTTGGAAAATACTAATTTCCGAGGGCAGTGAAGGTGCTAGGTGAATCATATGCTTACATCTGGGACTTAATGGTACAGTCTGGTTGCACTTCCAGTATAGATTTACTTTCCGTAAATTCTTCTCTTTTCATGTATATTCATGTATTTTTACCATGAGACGTGTCTTCTCTTCATTTTCTAGGATATGATTAAGTTATACTTTATTTGAAAAGATGTAAATGAGGTTTAGCCTATGTATATCTTATTTTGGACTCGTAATAGGCCTACTGCTAAGGAATTTTTTCAATGACCTTTAACATACCTCATAAATGATCAGAACATTTTTATAAGTACTCTCATCTTGATTTCACAATATGAGTTTAATTCTTGCCTCATTCCTGTGAGATTTTAAAACATAATATTCAAAATTAATTATGTTTAAAACTGTGTTTCAGTTATTTGGCACGTACTTATCTTTCCTGCATCAAACATAGTATAAATTTAGTCCATTTACACAATTTTCCTGTTATCCTTTTCCACTACCCATCTTTTATGGATTATGCTTTCTTTCTTAATGCTAACACTTTGTAAGGTTTTGGGTGGTTTTTTTCTTGATACATGTTTGTTAAGGATGTTCATGAATTTCAATTGTCGGCAACTGATTAAACTATCTTGTAGGTATACCATGGTCCCAGCTTCTTTATACCTTGGTTTTGCTGCCTCCATAATATGGGTTGGGCAGGTATGACTTTCTTTTAGGAGTTGAACTTTGTTTTTGGCTTCAGCAATAAGCTTAATCTTGTCATTTGTGATTAGGGAACATATCTTACTTCCGCTGCACGCAGTCATGCAAATGATCATATCTTAAATGAAGCAGTTATAATTGGTAAATTCAATGGTGTGTTCTGGGGAATGTTTGCAAGTCATCAGGTACCTTTTATGAACTTTGCTAGTAAAGCTTCTTAATATATATCTCTACTCACATGATATTTCCATGCACATAACTTTCATCATCCTGCAGTTTGTCGGAAATCTTATCACTCTTGCTTTGATGAGAGACGAAGAGGTAAGCATCTACTGAGATTAAATGCACAACTGTTCAAATTTTTTTTTGTCTTTCACTAAGATTTGCTAGTTTTCTGATGCTACAGGGAGGAAGCACTAGTGGAACAACTGTACTTTTCTTGGTTTTTGTTTGTACCGTAACCCTTGGTGCCATTTTGATGTGCTTCTTAAGCAAGAGAGCTGGTAAAGAGGAGGCAAGACAGCAAGACTCCTCCGCTAGTTCCTTTTCTTCTGTGGCAACTTTGCTCAAGTCTATCATTACCCTTTTACAAGACATAAGAATGCTTCTGATCATCCCTCTTATTGCATATTCAGGTTTACAACAAGCATTTGTATGGTAAATGATGCTTCTAATAGTTCATTTTAGTAGAGTTTGGAGCTTCTTGTGCTGTATTTTGATTTACAATGTGTTTCAGGGCTGAATTCACAAAGTATATCGTTCAGCCTACGATGGGAGAGAGTGGTGTTGGTGGTGCAATGGCCGTATATGGGGTTTTTGATGCAATTGTAAGTATGCAAAATCAGTAATAGACTAATTCAATCGCTTCATTTTTTTGTTAAGTAAGGATTTTATTTTAGGAGTACCAACAAGCTACTAATTTTCTCTGGTAACACCAAAGATATGCCCATTATGCTAAAATAAAATGTCCCTGCATTGTCTTGAAAATCTGCAATGCAAGGAAATAGCATTTGCTGCACAAGGAAAAATCTCTCCTTAATTTATTCTGTGTTTGACAATCATCCCTAGCTGCTTTCCCAGGTGATTTGGAATCCCATCCAGCTCCCAAAAGATAGGTATTGCTTTTTCCATTGAGTGAGCTTATTTTTGCACCTATCAACAACCCCCTGCCAAATGCTACTGCCCTTTCTTTTTGCCCTTAAAGGCAGCACCATAACGAGTCATAGGTTGACTCGTTTTGTAGTTTGACTGTGTTTCTTTGAGCAAACTGCTTTTACTCTTTATGGTGCTGGATGGCATGCTATTGACATGTTTGCCACTGTTGTGGTATGTTCTTCAGTCTTCTACGAGGAAACTAGAGCAGTAAATTTTGTCCTTTTCACATTCTCTTTTGTTGTGTTTCTAGTCTATTGTACGCCTTTAATTATAATTTTTTTGTTGCATTTTTATTTATACTAAGGTAGTCGTAGTAATGAAAGTACTATGGTCTGAGAGAGTAATTGATAATCTTGAGGGACAGAAGCTTAGTGGCATTGGATTGAGAACTAAACCAAGTAACAGATCATCCATTAAATAGTCATTGCAAACATTCTACTCTAGCTGTATTTTAGGTGCATTTAAGTCATTGAGATACAAAGATCTTGTGTCTGGGAAATATATAACTACTGTATAGTGCTAATTGGTGGCAAATTATGTTGTAATCAAAGTGCAATTTATTATCTATTATGTTTGATAGAATTTTGACTAGAATACTGCTCTTGAGTTACTTTGTATTGAGAGTAAAAACTGATGTGAATGACATAGAGCTTTTACTTAAGTGCAACTATTTACTTGTTACAATTATTCCCTATATAGTATTAGTTTTCTCAGCGTGACTGAAGGAACTGTGTAAATCAATTATTTACGTGCGCCCAGTGAATATAAAAAGAAGACTCAAAGAGCGTTTGCTCATGTTTGTAAACATTGAAAAATCTTCAAGTATATTATAACAGTTCAATGACAACTTATTTTGGAGAGTTAGTAAGTAACTTTAATATGACTATGATCGCAAAACATATCCATTTCTGTTCCTTCCCTTGTGAAAACATCCTACATAACTGTAAACATGTTCTCTCATAAACATATGAAGAAATCACATTAGTTTAAGCTGTATATACAGAAAATAATAACATGACTAGTATAAAGGCACAATACATGTTTTCTATTAAATCAACCTTTGCTAATCGAGAGAAAGTCTAGGTACTCTAGATTGTGGAGCTCCAGATATACAATTTTCCATTAACACAATTACTGGAAGTTCTGAACTCATACATATTTTATCATAGCTATATTTTGTAATGCTTTCAAATAGGTTTATGCAAATCTTAGACATTACTTATTACAGTAAGCTTTTTCAAATTGACTTCAAAATTGTAATTCTGCATGCACATTCTCTATAGAACTGTGGGTATGTTAGATTTGATAGTAGTACCCAGGCAGAATTTGAACTTATCTGATATAATGCTGTGATTATTATTCTATTGTATCATTGGGTGGTCATTGTCTCAGTGCTCTCTAGTGGCTGGGCATTTCACCTTTGGTCTCTCATCTATCTCGATAATTGTCTCGGGTGGAGCTTTAGTTCAGGGTGCTGTATTGGTATGGATTCTACTGGCTCACAGGTTTGCTTCGTGTAATGTTCCCTTGTTACTTTCTGGAAGAAGCTGACACTGGTACTTGAAATCTTATCGTTTTTCCTCTATTGTAGTGTGACTGCTGGAGCTCTCGGCATACTATATCCACTTCTCGTTGCAGCCTTGTGGGGCATAGGTGATGGAGTCTTGAATACCCAGCTAAGTGCATTGCTCGGGATACTCTTCAAGGACGATCTGGTACTAATTTGCTAATATTTCCCTACATTTTTGTCTTCTCTGAAAATAGTTCCTGAATATGATACTTAGGGTGGTTGATAAAAGTTGAAAAGCCTTTACCATCATAGTACAAAATTGTATGATTCCCCCTAGCCGTGTTTTTTAAGTTTTCCGCTGATTTAATGCTATAAGGATCCATATGAAATTAAAAGTGGTCATGAGAATAGTGCGGACGACAAATAAAGATAGCTGTTATAAGTCGCTGCGCTAAGTTACATAGACTAGACTGCCCAGGGGCCAGGGTGAGTTCTCCCATCAAAGAAACTCAAATCTCATAGTCATCACCGAAGAATTCATGCATAACATTGAATGGCAAAAGGTTGCCGGTGGTGTTTAAGCTACAATCACCTGAAATGCTACTCGACATAAAAACTATAGGGAAGGAAGGAGGCCTGGACATTATCTTTATGGGGACTCAAAATCTTGTTAACTGGTATAGGTCTTGATTTTGGCAGACCAGGAGAAGACGTGATGATCCCTTTTACTTTTCTTTCATTTTACTTATGTAGAAACTAGTACAAAAATGGCTTAGACAGTGTGGCAGGGCATGTCCTGACTAGGTCAAAGTGAAGTAGGTTAGAAAGATCGCGACCCCGACCTCGACCCCTTGTTAAATGCAGACGTATTTGAAGGCTCTACTGCTGAAGCATATTGTATACTTTATTGTAGATATGATAAAGTCTTGGTCAAGTTGTTGCCATGTGGCTAGGAGGTCACTTGTTCAAGCCGTGAAAACAGCCTCTTGCAAAAATGTAGGGTAAGGCTGCTGCATAGAATAACCCTTGTGGTTCGACCCTTCCCTAGACCCCATGCATAGCGGGAGTGTGAAATTAGGTCTTAGGCCTAACTCACACCCCAAAAGCTAGCTCAAAGGGAGGAGGATTGCCCAAGCCTTATAAGGAGTCCACCCATCTCATTAACCACCGATGTGGACTTTTGTCATTCTTTAACACCCCACCTCACGCCCAGTGCTTAGCATCTGGTGCGTGGACAATTTTAATTTCGGGGTTCCCAACATCGGGTGAGACGGGCCCTGCTCTGATACCATGTGAGAAATATAGGAAAATAATATTATTGAATTGTTGTTGTTGTATCTACATTATTACATGAGACCCTATTTATAGACCATAGAATACAATCCTTTACCAAATAGGATACTATTTAGTAGTCCTATTCCTATTCTAATAGGATTATATAAACATATTCCTATTCTAATAGGATTATATAAACATATTCCTATTTTAATAGTATTGTATAAACTATTCCTATTCTAATAGGATTCTATAAACCTATTCATATTCTAACACTCCCCCTCAAGCTAGTGCGTACAATTCATGCACCTAGCTTGTTACAAATGTAATTAACACGGGGACCGATGAGGGGCTTGGTGAGATATTTGCAGACTTCACAAAATTGACGGTCAATCTTAATGTGCTTGTCTTCTCATTAAATACTGGATTTGATGGATTTGATGCATAATGCCAGTAAATCTCAATGTGCTTAATCTTCGCATGAAATGCTGAATTTGATTCATAATGTTGGTGTTGAACTTCCCAACCCAAGCTTGAGAAAAATTGTTCTAGACCATAGAGTGATCTGCACAATCGATGACACAACACAATCGACATACAAGACTACTAAACTCCCCCTGAGCAACGAAGTGCTCAAATCTAATATAAAGTATATGAATCATGTTAGCATCAATAGATGAGTTAATATTAAATAAGAAAGTCACCAAAAAATTTATTGGAACATGCTCATATGCCGGAGTATTAGATTTGATGGCTAAAAATGGTCACAACCTAAGAAATAAAATTATATAGGTAGGGTCGGAATGATGTCACGACCCAACTAGAAAATAAAAATTATATAGGATAGTTCAAATTGATTGAATGACCCCATTGACAAAAAAAAGAGAAATAATATGGGTAGGATCGGAATGATGGCACGACCCTAATGAAAAAGAGAAATTATATAGGTAGGATTGGAATGATGGCACAACCCTACGCAAATCAGATTTGAGTAGTCACCGGAAAAGACGAATGAAACTATGCAAATCAAATCTCAGTTACTGAAAAGACACATGATGTTATGCAACTCAGATATGAGAAAATAGTTCGGAAAAAAATCCACGATACTACATAAATTCAATATGAAAAGTAGTCCGGGAGATGCACAGTGCTACGCAAATCAGATATGCAAAAAAAGGTAGTCACCGAAAAGATGGGACGGTGCTACAAAATTAAATATGAAAAAGTAGTCACCGGAATGATGGGACGGTGCTACAAAATTAAATATAGGATAATAGTCACTAGAAAGATACACGGTGACCCAACTTTTGCTAACATAATCATTGGCCGGACGGGCGACATATATGAGTAATAGTCGCCCGCCGACAGCGAAAGCTCTTTGATTGTTTACCAAGATCGTAGAGGCTCTGATACCATGTGAAATTAGGTCTTAGGCCTAACTCACACCCCAAAAGCTAGCTCAAAGGGAGGAGGATTGCCCAAGCCTTATAAGGAGTCCACCCATCTCATTAACCACCGATGTGGACTTTTGTCATTCTTTAACAGAGGTTTTAGTGCGTCGAGTGTTTTCTGTAGATATAATTAAGTAAATAATACCGTGCTCTCACTACTAGCTTAATCTTTTATAGGACATATTCATTCAATTCAACACGATATCAAAGTAGAGATAGGTATTGGGTTCGAGTCTCACTGCCACTAGTTATAAAAAGCATTTCCATGTACTTGCCCATGAAAAAAGAACCGGGCACAGACATAATTAAGTAAATACACATTTAGAGAGAGCACACTATGAGTTGAATAGATAATTAAGTAAATCTAAGTGTGCTCTCTCTAACAACGTAAGTCTTTAAATGAAATGATCATACACTTCAACATGTTAAATGGAGGTAAAAAAACACATGATTTTACATTTTGGCGTTTAGCAATGATATATGCTTGAAAGTAGTTTACCCAAACAAAATGATATAAACATCACTGTTGTTCAAGATACATGTTAATGCTGTGCTGAATTCTATTTAAAGGCGTCTTATTCCGTTCTGTTACTTAAAATATTATGCCAGTCTTTCGTTGGATGATCGTTTTCTTTACACTGAACATCTAATCATTTGGTGCTTAACAGGAAGGAGCATTTGCCCAACTTAAGCTTTGGCAGAGCTTTGCAATTGCCATAGTCTTTTTCCTCGCCCCCTACATCTCGTTGCAGACAATGCTAGTGATTATGTTCGTTGCCCTTTGCTTCTCCGCTCTTGGTTTTCTTTTCTTAACTCTTAAAGTAGAAAGAGCATTCTCGTATCGAGCTGCCTAAGGCGATGCCAACAGGTTATTCAGTGTTGTATCGGCTATGCTATCGTCTAGTTCTGCTGTGTTTATAATACATCTTGTATTTAGATTTGAACTTGCCCCATTGCAGTGTTTTCTGTTCATTGAGTTCTTAAGAAATCCATTTCACACCATCTTTTCTCTGCTATGTTCTTTCCTTGTTTCAGTTGAATTATACTCCCTCTGTTGTAATTTGTTTATCTGAGTTTTGACCAAGCGCGGAGTTTAGATAAAAACTTGATTATCTAAATGAAGAATTATATAGGTGTGGTATCTATGATCTATCGAGTTTTGATTTATGAGTTGCAAATGTCTCAATTATAAAGGAGAAAAAAAATGAATGATATATAAACATGACCTTTAACTTGACGTCAGTAACTATCTATTTTTTCGCTTTTGATGTGTACAAGCATATATTTAAACTCGTAAAAAGTTGACAAATAGATACATTCATTCTACATAACAATTTTGTGTCCTGCATGGTATCCTACGTATATTATGTCATGTAGTATTTCTGTGTTTACTTGTACAATTTTATATAAATTTAAGTGGTTACTTGTACACATTTAAAGTTGAAATGCGTAGTTGTCCGTTGAAATCAAATTAATGGTCATCTTCATAATACTTAAATGTGTCTGGTAGACAATTAAAGTTGATCAAGTAGACATACATATTTTACGTGACAATTTGCATCTAATTTTGTACAAATTTAAGTATCTATTTGTGTATATCCAAGTTACGATCAAGTAAATTATGCCAAAAAAATAAGTAACCATCAATTTCCATCCAACCTTTAATTAAATTGAGTTAATGGAAGTGCCATTGTTATCATAGTCATTATGATTATCATTATCTATCATAATTATTATTGTCATTGTCATTATTTCATTATCATTATTTTCTTTATCTTTAATTTTCATTATATTCTCATTGTTTCTTTGCTATATAATGAAGGAAAAAAAAAACACCTAAATTGATGGTCAAAGTGCACTATATAAGTGTCATGTTGAGCACTTAATTTTTAAAAAATCATATTTATATTAAAAAATTATGAAATAATTATCATATTTTTCTCACCAAACCCATACCAAATAAATTAAAATAATATAATGCCATATCCACGCTGTCCACCAAAAATAGCAGTTCTTTTTATAGTTGCAACCCTCTCCTTTTTTATCTCACCAAACTATCAAAAAATAAAAATAAAATTCAGCCAATAATCCATCCATTATTACTACAAAAATTCATTAAAATAATGAAAAATAAATTTTTCCCTAATAGATATCAGATAACTTTATTTACGAAAACTTGAGACTGATTGAAAAAAAAATTGTATTTTTTTTATATCCGTTTGAATTTGAACCTTATATATATACCTTATACCTCTCAACCTAACCACTTTTGATATTGAATCTTTAAAATCATTACCGCAGAATATCCATACTCATTTTTTTTCTAATCCTTTGAGAAAATGAGTTCATTAAGATAGAATCAATAACGATCGATCATTCGTATTAGAGATAATTATGTGTATTATATTCTAAAAAAATAACCTAATAATACAAAAATACTACAAGAAAACTGAGAATTACACTAGTATTTTCTTGGGAATTAGTATGAAAACCTGCGAATTTTTATACTAATTCCCAGACATGTAATTCACAGTTTTTTTATAGTGAAAAAAAATTCACACGATCAACATATAACTCGTAAGTTAAACTCTAATAATTTGAGTTATGAGAGTTGCTCAGTTGATTCAAAACCCCTTTATCGTGAAAATATCGAATCTCCTCCCCCTCTCTCCTCCCCCAAATACACAAAAAAAGAAGTTAAAACTCTAACAACTAAACTACTTGAAAGTTGAAACCATGTTGAGCATTATATCATTTCCAAAGTAGTTAAGGGTTAGGTCTATCTTTCCCATAACACCACCAACCAACAAAAATATCCTTATTATTATTATAAAATTATTATTATTATACCAATATTTGATTTGACCAATTAATAAACAAGTAATTAAAACCCCCATTATATTCATTCATTCTTTCTTTCTTCTCTTACAAAAACAACAACAACAACATGAACTTTACTTTCTTGAACTCAATTGTTGAAAGAGTTTCATTAAGGCTACCATTACTATTCTATGCAGCAACATGGACAACTATTTTGACAATAATCGTAGCGGTTGCATCATTTTCTCCAGAATTAGCCTTTGTTTCCGCGATAACACCTTCTTCTTCCTTCTCTCAAGCTTGTTATGATGATCATAATCGTAACGAAAAAGGATATGTAAGAATACCATTGGATCTTCCATTAGAGGTTTTTTGTTTTCCTTCTCAAGTTTTTAAAAGATCTCAAATGGATTTAATTATTCCTCCTATTTTTGCTGCTACTATTGTGGCTTTATCTGCTTATGTTGTTAAAGCTTTAGCTTTATGGGAAGTTGATGATCAACATCATAATCAATTTTGACCTTTTTATTTTTGTGTGTGAGATTTTGATTTTGTTACATTTTATTATAATAATATTAATCAGTTATTATCTCAGAAAGTTATCTTTTTTTTTTTAATTTTTTTTTTTATCTAAAGAAAGTGATGTTCTGAGATAATAAGTATTACTTTAGCGATTACATGAGAAATTAACTCTGTTATAAAGTTGATCACTAGTTTTTAATTTCTTGTTTCCTTTGGATGATGATATTTATGTGTTTGGTCTAGAGCCGTCAATATGGGATAGGCCCGTTGGGTCGACCATTTTTTGGCCCACGCCAAAAATGGGCTAGCCCGACCTGACCCGTAAAATGTCAAAGCCTGTATGGATTAGCCCGGATAGGGTGGGCTAACCCATCTTGACAACTCTAATTTGGTCATTGGAATTTTCGATGAAAGTTGGGTATTATAGATTCTATATCGATAAGTCAAATTCTGATGAAGGTTTTTGTGGGAAATTAGCAATTTTTTTTTTATCTATAAGGTGTAATGATTTATGTTTTGGAAGAAATTTTAATTAGAAAATTCGATAGACGCTATGTTAAAAGATACATTTCTTCGTTTATATATAGAAAATTTGATAAATTATTATAAATATACGAAAAATTAAATTAACATAGGTAGTACAATTTAATTCAATTGAACTCTCTTCTTAAAGTTGGAATAGTGTAATGTATCTTGAATTCAAATAATGCAATTTATTTTGAAATTAAATATTGTAGCTTATTGTGAATAAAATAAAAACAAACAAATTTGTTCTTCCTATAGAATAGGTCCGATCCATTCATTTTTTGACTAACAATTTTTTTCGACCCTTTTTTCTACTATGAGACATTTAATATGATATTTAACCTTACGCATAAAGTAATTATAGGCCCGCCTAAGTGGCATCCTTAAATTTTAGAACTTTACTTGTATATTTTTTCTGAATTTTTAGGGTTTTTACTCTTAATTTTTACCTTTACATCTGATTCTTCAACTCGTATGTCCCTTCTGACTGTTGTATCACTTCGATTGTATCTCTTTAGGAACTATTATAAAAACTGATAAGTCATATTCTAGTTATTGTATTTTCTTTTTTCGTAATAAATTTCATCTCTAATTTATGTGAAACTTCGTCAATTTCTTGTAAGTCTACTTTGGATCTTCATTTAAAAAAATAATGAAACAAAACTATCATTTCCTTATAGTTTTTTCCTCTATTCAACGTGTCAAAAGAAAAATTATTTCAATTGCTCAATTCTTACTGATTACAACCATGGTAATATTTTGGTCGTACCTACTTCTCTTTGATGGCTTTTTTCTTCTATCACCACTTTGTCTGCAACTTATATATGTTAATATTTTATTCAATGATCTATAAAGTTTTATCTTTTATGAATTTTTATTGAATTAATCTTGTGATTTTGATTATGAAAACTTTTTAAGCATTCTTGACGGAATAAAAATTAAGGAAGAGATAACAAAGAGAAAATAAATTTCGCAATTTGATAAGGTACTTGTATCCATCTCAAAAATGTTGTAAAGTTTGGCCAATATGGAAAACTACCATCCTTCAAATAGTCACGATCCATCGAAAAAATCACAATCCTTTAATTTGAAAAGGTGTTTTCTTTTAATATATTTTATAATATAAATTAATATAAAATGAAATATTTTGTAGGATTTAGGTAAGCATTTTGGTATTAGTAGTACTTATCGATAGTATGAAATATAGAATATGTGCTAAATTGGGTGTTAAGAAGAAGAAGAATAGAAAACTTTGAAAATTTGTGATTTAAAAATGTGAGAAAACACCTCTATTTATAGCCAACAAAGGATAGTATGAACAAATTTTTATTGTGGCTTATCAGAAAAGTCACAACCCTTCAAAAAAATGAAACTCTTTGTAAATCTTTTTTTTTCAAAACGTGTCTTGCTTATTAATAATTAATAATATAATAATTACTAGAGAGGGGACATAAGGCCTAACACCTCTTCACATAATGAAAAATCACAATCTTCGAAAAAGTCATAACTTTTGAAAAAGTAAAAATTTCTTCGAAAAAGTTATAATCCTTTGAAAAGTCACAATCATTCAGTGTGAATCTTTTAATATATTTTATATTATGATATAAATAAATATAAAATATGTACTAACTGGGTGTTTTAGAAGAAAAAAATAGAAAACTTAGAAATTCGTAGTTTTAAAATGTGAGAGAACTTTTCTATTTATAGTTAAGAAAGGTAGTACGGGCATGTGCTTATTGTGCTTATTAGAAAAGACACAACTCTTAGAAATGTCACAACCCTTTAAAAACACAACTCATCGAAAAAGTCACAACTCTTTAGAAAAGTCAGAGATCTTAACAAAAGTCACAACCTTTTATAATAATCGTAACCCTCCTGAAAATCACATATTTTGAAAGTTACAACTCATCGGAGAAGTCACAAATTTTTGAAAAGTCGCAACTCAACCCTTTAATGTGAAAATGTGTGTACTTTAATATATTTTATGATATAAATATTTAAATAAATAAAATAGGAAAAATGAACTAATATACCCTGAACTTTGTCATTTAGAGCTGATATACCCCGTTATGAAAGTGACTCATATATACCCCTAGTTATATACAAATAACTCACATATACATTTTCATCTAACGGAAATGAAAAAATTAATTTTAATTTAATTTAATATTATTATTATTATTATTTTTAAAAATATAATCCATACGAGTATATTTAATCCTCTCAAACATATTTCTTTTTTTAACTTTTTATTTTATTTTAATAACTAATTTAATTATTATTTTGATATCAAATTTATTTATTTTTACTAATAAAACTTATTGTATGATTACGTAGCAAGTCTATGTACTATGTGAACATGACAATCTAAACAATTATTTCTTATTTTAGCTAGACTAGATGAGGAACAATATAATTATGGAGTATATATAATTTTACTATGATTTTGACCTTATTATATATATATGACAATGATAGATTATATTCTTTCTATGTGATTAATTAATTAACCAATCAAATATTGAATGAGACGTTTACTTGGGTACTATATACATTATGAATCAACCTCACGTATTTATTTCAATCTATTCACGTATATATAACTCGTAAGATAAACTCTAATAATTTGAGTTATGAGAGTTGATCAGTTGATTCGGAACCCTTTATCGCGAAGTATCAAATCTCGTCCCCCGACCCCCATCCAACACACACACAAAAAAGTTAAAATTCTAACAACTAAACTACTTGAAAGTTTAAACCATGTTAATTAAGGGTTAGGTCCATCTTTCCCATAACACCACCAACCAACAAAATATCTTTATTATTATTATAAAATTATTATTATTATTTTTATACCAATGTTTGATTTGACCAATTAATAAACATGTACTAAAACCTCATTATATTCATTCATCTCTTAAAAAAAAAAAAAGTAACTTCATTTTCTTGAAGAAAAAACAACATGAACTTCACTTTCTTGAACTCAATTGTTGAAAGAGTGTCACTAAGGCTACCATTACTATTCTACGCAGCAACATGGACAACTATTTTGACAATAATCGTAGCGTTGGCATCATTTTCTCTAGAATTTGCCTTTGTTACCGCGATAACACCTTCTTCTTCCTTCTCTCAAGCTTGTCATGATCATAATCGTAACGAAAAAGGATATGTAAGAATACCATTGGATCTTCCACTAGAGGTTTTTTGTTTTCCTTCTCATGCGTTTAAAAGATCTCAAATGGATTTAATTGTTCCTCCTATTTTTGCTGCTACTATTGTGGCTCTATCTTCTTATGTTGTTAAAGCTTTATGGGAAGTTGATGATCAACATGATTATCAATTTTGACTTTTACTTTTTTTTTTTTGGTGTGAGATTTGAATTTGTTATATTTTATTATAATAATATTACTCAGTTATTATCTCAAAAAGTTATTTTTTTTTTTATTTCAATTTGTTACTAAAGAAAGTGGACGTTCTAAGATGATAAATACTAATTTAGCAATCATCTAAGAAATTAACTTTGTTACAAAGTTGATCACTAGTTCTTAATTTCTTATTGTTTTCCTTGGATGACGATATTTATGTGTTTGTTCATTGGAATTTTCGATGAAAGTTGGGTATTATAGGTTCTATATCGATGACTCAAATTATTATGAAGGTCTTGTGTAAACTTAGCAATTTTTTTTATATAAAGTATAATGATTTATGTTTTGAAACGAAGCTAGAAATTCTAATTAGAGAATTAAGAAACACTGTTGGAAGGTTTCTTCATTTTATATATAGAAATTTGGTAAATTATTACATATATATACAAAAAAATAAAAATTTAGGTAGTACAATTTTATTCAATTGAACTCTCTTCTTAAACTTGAAATAGTGTAATTATCTTGAATACAAATAATGTAATTTATCTTTGAAATTAAATTAGCTTATTGTAAATAAAATAAAAACAAACAGATTTGTTCTTCCTTTAGAATAAAATAAAAACCAAAAGTTATGCTAGTTTTAGAGAAGCATCAGGCAAGTGTAGCTTCACGGCCAGCTATACAACCTTGAAGCGTTTCACAGACCGTGAAGTCGTAAACAACCCGTGAAACCTAGCTCCCTTTTAAGATACCTTGACAGTTTTAAAAGCTGAGATCATTTTTGTCTTTCCCTATGCAGTTGGTACTTAAACTACATCGTTTAATCCCTATTCTAAGCCTAAACCATGATGTTTTACACCTAATTAAGGGCTTAGAAAGTGTTAGGGACGGCTCAACGTGATTGGGGGTCTAAAACAAAATTTTAATTCGGAACCTAAAATTTAAACAAACAAACTTCATATAAGTATTTATTCTAATTTATTTTCTTACACTATTTAAATGAAAATTATCAGTATTTTAATATTGTTTTTTTTTTAGCTATTTTAAGAGTTAGAACCATAGAATTTGATGCAAGAAGTTGATGACTTGGTATACCCCATTTGAATATGCTTGTCGTAGTGCTTAAAACTAAATTTAAAACGAAGTTAAAAAAAATTATAATTCACTATGTTCAACACTTATCAGTTTTCCTATTAATTCTTATTTTGAACAAAGTACAAAAAATATCAAAAAAGTGTAAAATAATACTCCCTCGTTTAAAAAAGGGTGGCCTAGTTTGACTTGGAACGGAGTTTAAGAAAAGAAAGAAGACTTTTAATCTTGTGGTTCTAAATTAAAGTTATGTCAAATATACCAAAATGTCCTTTAATCTTGTGGTCTTAAACATGTCACGTGGAAAGTTAAAGTTAAAGTGTTGCCAAAAAAAGAAATGGGTCATTTTTTTTGAAACAAACTAAAAAGGAAATGGGGACATTCTTTTTTAAACGATGGGAGTATTTTGTTTATATATTATTAGATAAATTTCACATTTTAATAAGTTTATATTCATTATTTTTTGGGATAATGCACAAGTTATCCCTCAACCTATGCCCAAAATCTCAGAGACACATTTATACTATACTAAGGTCCTATTACCCCTTGAACTTATTTTATAAATAATTTACTACCCCTTTCGGCCTACGTGGCACTATCTTGTGGGCCCATCGTGTGTTGACATTTTTTTTAAACTAGTGCCACGTAGACCGAAAAGGGGTAGAAAATTATTATGAAAATAAGTTAAGGGGGTAATAGGACCTTAGTATAGTCTAAGTGTGTCTCTGAGATTTCAGGCATAGGTTGAGGGGCTACTTATGCATTTTCCCTTATTTTTTAGATAAAGATAATTTTTTACATTCATATGTAAAAATAATCTTAACTATATAGTCATTGGGTTTTAATAGAACATCCGAATATTAAAAACTTGTATCTAAAGTCAAATATTAAAATTTAAATGCACAGATTTTGACATCTTAATCTTATTAAAAATAAACGATACCTAATCATCTCAAATGATTTCTCATTTTAAAGTCAAAACGTACTACTAGTACCTTATGGAGAAGGATGTTATTTTTCAATCTTACCTAATCTTGTATGACTACACATCCAACATCCACTTCTTTGAAATATTCATCTCATGGAAGTATATTAAACTTTATCGGCCTATTGCTTATTATCATATAATTGTCATATATAAATTTACCTTTTACTTTAGTGTGTATATATATATATATATATATATATATATATATATATATATATATATATATATATATATATATAGTATCGTTGGAGTCGATACACAAATCACCTTAAATCTAAGAAGCCGAGTCGGTGGGTTGGTCCGGGTGGAGAGAAAAAAAAACGAATATCACATAAGACCTCAATAATTTTTTTATTTTAACCATTCAATTACATATTATAGGAGTAACAGTTTCCTCTATTATTTCATTCTCTTGAAAGAATGAACTAAATATCTAAATTGTAAGTACTTTGATACCACAATTCAATTTACAATTTATTTTACTCTTCTCATGCTAATTAAACATACAATGCATATAATCAGTTGTATTTCTACTTTCCATGATTACCTTGTTTTCTAAAGTGTTTTCTATATTTCAAGTTTTTTGTTTTATTTCTTATTTTGTACAAGTGTAACAAATTATAATGAATTATGACATTTACAAAGCTTCACAATTTGATGTAATTTGCAGAGGTTATCACAAACCTCCACTATAAATCCGCTACAAATTTGTAACAACCCGAAATCAAATATGCTAAGTAACGTATTAAGGACCCTAGAACCAGCCACCCTAGCACCCTAGGGGTACCCGCATGGACCACACCCACCGGATGCACTCAACCCGTGAGGGTGAGGCTTCCCGGCAAGGTGTGGGGGCCAAGGTTCCACGGCTCAATGCATGAGGAACCGGGTCCCCGGGCCTATGCACTCCCCTAGCCAATCAACTTGGTGAGTTGGTTGAGCTAGGTGGGACAAGGTTGGGCAAGTTTAGGACCCCGAATACGAGTTTACACCCGAGTGTGTCCAATCCGAACTTGAAAGGGGTAACCTTACGTTTGGAGGGTCTAGGGGTAAAATGGTCTTTTCCAGGCCAAGGTTAATATCGCAATTACCATAAGAAATTAATTAATTTATTAATTAATTTAATTAAAGGAAGGGTTC
Source organism: Solanum lycopersicoides (assembly GCA_022817965.1). Lineage (NCBI taxonomy): Eukaryota > Viridiplantae > Streptophyta > Magnoliopsida > Solanales > Solanaceae > Solanum > Solanum lycopersicoides. Next base: position 4,461,426 of record CM040626.1, read on the forward strand.
GGGTCGGGTCGACCCGGAATGACCCGTTTCGCGATGGAGGCGTCACCCGAGTTCGAACCTCAACGGAAGCATCGATTAAGTGTATTTAAATTGAGGTTTATAATCTGATTTTTTGTAAGGGCATTATGGTCATTTCACTAAGCTAATTAAATCAGATTTTTTTAAAGTTAAGGAGAAGTCCTAGTTTGACTAAGTCTTCACCTAATCCTAAACTACCTATCCACGTTCGTCTCTCTCACGTCTCTCCACTCTCTTTTCTCTTCCATGATTCTCTCTGCCTAGCCAACGTACAAGAACAGAAAAACTACAAAAGTTTTTCACACTTGAAGAACTTTCACGTTAAAAACATATACAGTACGCTAAGCAAAAACGTAAGGCAAAAGGGAGGGGTTTTTCCGTCGAATTTGGTGTTGAAGCTTTCGGACTTGGACGTGAGTTTGGAGAAGGTCTTTGGGCAGCAACTTCAAGGTTTGAACGTCAAAATAAGGTATGGGTTTTCTTACTCTTGGTCCCTTTCCCAAGAGACCTTTAAGACTCAGATGAATCTATTTCGAAAACTAGGGTTGTTCCCCGTTGCATGTCCCTGTCACTAGCTCCCATCGATTTGTAGGTTGGGTATGTTTGCTGGTAGAATTTAAGGATGTAACATGTTTTCGTGATGATTATGTTCATGTATGTATGTTCGGAATTATGTGAATATTGAGCATGTTGTCCGAAACTATGTGTTGACGTGTGTGCATTGTGTATGCCGTGAATTTTGTCACGGTTTGAAGCATGAAAATGGCATGTTTAATCTTTGTATTTTAGGTGCAAAAACTTGTATATAACGTGATGTTCATATGGGGTGTGATGTTGCTGATTTGAGTGAAAAACTCTTGGATAAATGTAACTACGAATCTACACCTAATAATGCACTAAATGATCCATGAATTACCCTAAGAACTAACGTGTAAACGTTGATGAAAAGATGCTGAAAATCATGACCAAATTTCCAGCATTTTTTAAGCTTAGTTTCGGCCAAAACAAGGATAACAATCTGAAATTTTAAATGAGTGTAAAATAGGTGAGGTCACTAGGGATTGAACCCGAGACCTCACACGTGAAAAACACCAAAAACGTAAATGAAGAAATGGGGTTATGGGGAATCGAACTTGGGTGCCCTTGACCGAAAATTGATAAAATTCACTAAGGTATACTATGATTAATTAAAGTAAAAACGAGTGAGGCACACGGGATTCGAACCCGAGTGCCCTTAGCCGATTCTCCTAAACTAAAACGGAAATAAAGAAATGAGAGGAGTGGGATTCGAACCCACAACCTCTCGGTCAGACTTAAGAAAGAACTAAAAGAAAAATAAAAGTTGAGGCATGTGGGAATCGAACCCACGACCTCTCGGCTGAATAAAGAAAATTAAGGAGAAAAATAAAGTGGGGCTATGAGGGTTCGATCCCACACCCTCTCGGTCAACACGGAAAGGATTAAGGAAAGGAAAATAAAAGAAAATGAGGTTGTGGGGGTTCGATCCCACATCCTCTCGGTCCCAAACGGATGAAAAATAAAGAAAGAAATTAAGGGGAAAGGAGTGTAGGCGTTGGGGCTCGATCTCGGGTCCCCAAGCCGAGTGGGTTAAGTAAAAAATAATTAAAAATGTAAGTGTTGTCCAAGGGATTCGAAACCTGAACACTCCAATGAAAGTATTGAGATTAATGTATACTTAATACTAATGATGAGATGAGAAATCATCTATTGAGCTATGATGTCCTCATACTAGAAGCCAGCTTCCATGACGTATGAGTTGAATGTAATGAAACTTTATACTGAGCACCGATAGGCTAGCTATGAGCGGTGATGCCTTCTTTCGGGAAGGGCGGAGGTTCACGTAATTCTCATGAGATGAGACTGTCCGGCATGCCGGGTATGGGTCTCCATATATCTCCTAGTCTTTGAACCTATACTGCCAATATAGGTATCTAGCAGGGTTCAATTCCCTATGTACGCTAGCATGTTTTGGGTCACCTTGGCCGATGATTCCACCTCTTTTCGGTGTGGGGATGACACACTGGATTTCATGATGCTCACATGATCTATGTCGGTTAAAGTTAAAGTTCCCAAAGAATAAATGAGGCCAGCCTCAAATGATGCACATAATGAAATGAACGATACCAAAGGTGTTAGGATAGGATTATCAAGAGGTGAGGTTAGACTCAAGTAATGACACTAGGTTATTCTTGATTATTGCACAGATAACCCTATGAGAGTCTTAAACTACATCCTAGGTACGGCTTGTGTTTACATTAGTTTATGAATGAATGAAATGAAGTACGTATGAATGAATGAAGCAGACTCTGTGTTTGCTAAAAAAGGCTCCCTAGTTGAGGTCCCATATGTTGAGCCCTCATTTTGGGAAGTCTTAATGTCAAGTCAATGATTCCAAGGTCTCATGGCATATGGACGAATGATATGAAAGATGTTATGTGCTATATGCAATATGTTATGTGCTATGTGTAAGATGTTATGTGCTGTGTGCAATATGATACGTGTGATGATGCAGGTTACTCTCATGGCATGACTTTCCTAATTTAATTTGGCAAGTCCACTGACTAGCTAATCCAAATTTGGCAAGTCCCCTGACTTTCCTAATCCAAATTTGGCAAGTCCACTGACTTGACTTTCCATAAATCATGTTGTTAGGAAAGAGCTATTCTTACTCATGCATGTCCTTGGTGTGTGCTTGCATATACCCATACTTAGTACAAGTGTGTACTAATCCCATACAACTCTATATTTTTAGGTGCAGGCACAGGTGGACGTTAGAGCTTGCAGGTCGACGCTGAAGCTATACGGACGTGGAGCATTCATTCGGACTTGGTAGGACCTCATGCTTTCGAGGACGCTTGCCCATTATATTCTAGCTTAGTTATAGGATTGAGTTAGTGGAGTATGTTCCACTAGCGTTTCTTTCCCATTTTATTTCAGACATTTTATTGGTGCCATTTTGGCAAGTATACACTTAATGCAGTATTGAACTATTTCTTTCAGTTGATGATCTTAATGTTAGATGGTTGATTGTGAACGTTTATGAGTTTAAGTAGAATGACATACATGCATGTTAAGGAACAAAAAGTTCAAATTTTCCGCTAAAATTAACCTAGATGAAGTAACGATGACGTATGTAGGCTTGTCAGTGACCTCTGAGAGGTCAACGACGCTGGTCTCGTCTGGGGTCTAGATTCCGGTCGTGACAAAATTATAATAAATTGCGGTGTTCACAAAACCTCACAAATTGGTGCAATTCGCGGAGGTTATCAAAAGCCTCCACTATAAAACCGTCACAAAATAAATTATATCGCATGGGTTAAAATAAGCGCTACAAAATGATTTTACAGTGGAATTTTTTAAAAACCCCACAAATAAACCTCTGCCAATTAGCCTTTTTTGTAGTGTTACCGCATGAATGATTACTCCACTAAGTAGTTAGTCAAACCAAGAATTCAATTGAGAATAAAAAACGGTTCTCGAGTGCCAGCCACATCCAGGGTGTAGGCTCGAGGCGTGATATCTAGTCAGCTAAATGTGTATATTTACTAGCATGAAGGATTTCTTTCCAAAAAACTAAAATATATCACTAACTTTTAAAGAAAAACAGTCAAGTCTATTAAATTATTATTATTCAAATCAGATTATTTCTTATACAATCTGATTAGTCAAATCGATAGTCTTCAAATTCATGTTAAGAGAGACAATTATAAGAAGACTTCTCTCTGTTAAGTAATTATTTAGGAGTTCTCAATATTTGTGACAAAGATGAATGATGCAGATGCGATGGGTAAATGTGCAGCATGTAAGTACAAAACAAAAGATGTGATGAGAATTGTCCATTAGCTCCATTTTTTCCTTCAAACAAAGTTGATGAATTTGATAAAGTCATTCGACTTTTCAAACATCGATTTCTTTGTAGTGTTACCGCATGAATGATTACTCCACTAAGTAGTTAGTCAAACCAAGAATTCAATTGAGAATAAAAACGGTTCTCGAGTGCCAGCCACATCCAGGGTGTAGGCTCGAGGCGTGATATCTAGTCAGCTAAATGTGTATATTTACTAGCATGAAGGATTTCTTTCCAAAAAACTAAAATATATCACTAACTTTTAAAGAAAAACAGTCAAGTCTATTAAATTATTATTATTCAAATCAGATTATTTCTTATACAATCTGATTAGTCAAATCGATAGTCTTCAAATTCATGTTAAGAGAGACAATTATAAGAAGAACTTCTCTCTGTTAAGTAATTATTTAGGAGTTCTCAATATTTGTGACAAAGATGAATGATGCAGATGCGATGGGTAAATGTGCAGCATGTAAGTACCAAAACAAAAGATGTGATGAGAATTGTCCATTAGCTCCATTTTTTCCTTCAAACAAAGTTGATGAATTAGCTCTATAATATTAATAGTTGTTAACACCTACTAAGGTGGGTGAAGCAAAAGAGTGCCTTCATCTTATCCTTCCTGAAGTATTCCTTGAGTTGCCAATAGATGTGCGAGCTTATTCCCTCCTCGAAAACTGTGGCGGATGAGTGAATTCCCCAAATTCTTCGGTGATGACCTGCATTTTGAAGGAGATTGTTATAAAGTTGAACATTTTTGTCTTTGATTAGCTTTATTACCTCAGAGGAGTCTGTTTCAATTTCTAGATCTGTACTTTGGCGATTGTTGACAAGGTTAAGGCTGTGGAAAAGGGCCATGAGCTCCATGGAAGTGTGGTTGATGGCGATGAACTTTTTCGTAGAAACCTATCACCCATATGCCCTTTTCATCTCTCAAAATTCCTCCTATGCCCCCAATATTTGTACCTCTATTATAGGAGTCGTCAATGTTAAGCTTCAAGAAACCTTCAGCGGGAGGATGCCATTAGATGTGCATCGTGAGGCTAGCCCTAAGAGGATGGAATGGGGTGTTAGAGGAGAAATTGGACTCAAGAAATTTGTGCTCTAGATTGTGGATGTTTATAGGGTGCTTGGAGTTGTTAAACACATTGTGGTCACGATTGGTCCAAATGTATCAGATTGCAATGGGGAAGAAAATTTCCCATTTGACTAAAGGATTTTTATTTTTGATCTTCACAATTATCATTAGTATTAAAGTCTTTACCGAAGTGTATGTGATAACTTTCCCAAAAATGCTTTGCTATTGGCTATGAGAATGTGGTTCAGGGATTCGAGATTTAAACTACAAATGGGGCATAAGTTATCATTACTAATGTTAATGGTTTGGAATACAATTTTGAGGGAAACCTATTATGGGAGCATTGTCACATGAAGTGTTTAATTTTATTGAGGGTCTTTACATCCCAAATCCATTGGAAGTTGTAAATGTTGGGATCGGAAGGTGGGAATACTTTTCGGAGGGAGATTAAGGTAAAGAGGTCGTTGGAGTTTAGGGACCATATAGGGAAATTTGATCCAGAATGACTATCTAAAGCAATTTGATAGTTGCGATCAACAATACTCGTCGAGATGGGAAAATAGCAGTTATTAAGATTCCAATTTCCGTTATTAAAAAGACTAACCACTTTCGTGTCAATTTCATTCTTATTGATAGGGAATTCATTGAGGGATATATGATTATTGTTAGGAGGGATCCAATTGTTATGCCATATGTTAACTCTATTTCCATTTGTGAGCACCCAGTGCCTTTATTGCAAATCCTCCACCCATTGAGAATATTTTTCAAGACAAAGGAACCTCCTTTGGTAGGTTTATTTCTTTTCTAGTATTTAGAGAGCATACAGTTTGCCCAGAAAATGTGAGAGCCTAGGAAGAGCCTTCATGCTAAGCTGCCTAACGTGTGTTATTCTTATGCTCCGCAGTAATGAGGTCCATCGCCCCTTCTGTTTTGGGTTTGGTTACTATGGTCCAACTAAGATAATGAATTTTCCCCTTATTGGAAGTACTACCCCATGTAAAATCTTGTTGAATTTTGTCCATTATCTTAAGGGTGGAGCTAGGCAATTTAAAGTAATTCATATGGTACGTAGGAATGATGTTGAGGGTACTCTTTGCTAGGGTGGTTCTTCTAGCTAAAGTGAGAAAATGCACTTTCTAGCCCGCTAATATGTTAGTCATATTATCAAGGATGTAGTTAAAGTCTCGATGAGTTGGATTATGGTTAAAAATGGGATAACCAAGATACCTTCCAAACTCTGAAGCGATTTCTATACCAGATAAGTCTTTAACAAGTTTGGGAAAATGGTTTTTGGAAAAAATAGCTTTTGACTTTTTTTGGTTTATAGTTTCCCCATACATAGTAAAAAAAAGATTTTAGCATTGATGCATATTGGAAATAGTTTCGTGGGATATTGTGGCCGTAAGGGTAAGGTCGTCCGCATACAACAAGTGAGAGATAAGAGGCCCTCTAGGAGTAAGAGTAATAGGGATAAAATTAGGAATATCTACTTGATATCTAATATAATTTGAGAGAAGTTCCTCACACAAAATAAAAATATAAAGAGATATAAGGTCCCCTTACCTGGTCCCCTCGTGGGCTGGAAAATATCAGTTTTTGAACCATTAACCAAAATAGAGATAGAGCTAGAGGTGATGCAGTTAAGGATAATGGAAGTAATTTTACGGGGAAATTTAAAGTAGAGTAAACCCGATGAATAAAGAACCATTCTATCTTATAAAATGCTTTTCCAAGATCTAATTTAAGCATAAACAACATTTGGAGCTTCAAGTAGTTTGGAATTTTTCTATGATTCCCTGAATGAGGATTGCATTGTCTGAAGGTCTTATTCCTTTAATGAAGCTGTCTTGGAAGGGGTGATCAGATTGGGGAGAAAACGTTTTGTCCAATTTACAATGATTTTTGTAAGCACCTTGTAAATGGTATTGTAAAGACCAATGGGTCAAAAAAATTTCAAGTTATTTGCATTCTTCACTTTGGGAATGAGGAAGAGATAAGTCTCATTTCTTTCGGGAGGAAGGAACGTACTCGCAAAAACTTGATGACAAAAGCGTCTAATAGAATCCCCCACTATGGTGTTAAAGTTTTTGTAGAAAAACTGGTGGAGGACATCTGGGCGCAGGGATTTGAAGGGTTGGAAAGAGCTAATCGCATTATGGGTTTCAAGATCTTTGAGTGGTCTATCTAGATTGGCCAGATCTAGTTTATGAAAAGAAGTTTAAATAGTAGGGTAGTGTGTTTTAGAGTTTGTAAGGCGAGTAGTGTAAATTTGCCGAAAATAATTTAGAGTGTGAAACAAGATCTCCTTATGATCAGTAATAGTAACACCATTATTGTCTAATAAACTAAGTACTTTGTTTTTCCTTTTTCTATTAATAAGTGAAATATGAAAAAACTAGTATTGGCATCACCCTCATTGATCCAATTTATTCTAGAACTCATTTTCTTGTAATCATCCTCAATCCTAAGAATACTATTATATTCTCTTATGAGATCTTGTTCTAGATTTAAGAGTCTAGCTAAAATGATCCTTTTTTTTACGTCACGAAATGTGATCTTGCTCTACTCAGTGATATCCTTAGTAAATTTGTGATTATTAGCTATGAGGTCCTCATTATTATAACATCTAACAACTATGCTCCTAAAGATTGATGCGAGGTCCAAACTCGCTCAAGTTTGAAAAAGTTTAGGGGCAACACTATTATATTATTATCAAAGATTGATTAGGAGAGGATTGTTGTCAGAGAAAGTCCTAGGAAGGTGGGTGGTGGTTACGTTAGGGTAAAGATATATCCATGGCTTGTTTGCTAAACCCCGATCTAGTCTTTCAAGGATAAGACCATCTTTCCTACGATGATTCGACCAAGTATATTTGGAACCTTTAAAACACAAGTCTATTAAATCACAATAGTTCATGCATGTTGAGAAAATATTGGCTATGGTATAGTTTATAGGTTGATCTTCCCATTTTTCGTTCGGACTCATAACTTGGTTAAATCCCCACACATTACCCAGGGGGCAGAGTAATGATTTTTGAAAGCACAAAGATTTTTCCATAGGTGAGACATGTGGGTCGAGTTAGTACTAGCGTAAATAATACTTAAAAGCCTAGGGGAATTATTGGTGTTTACCTTTGACTATGACATGCATTTCCTGATCTGATTGTCTGTAGCGAGTGACTGTCATTAAATTTTCATGCCAAAAGAGAACAGTTCCTCTCGACCTTCCAATTGCAGGTTGTTCGAGCATATCATCAAACCTAAGCATGTCTTTGAGTCTAGCATGGTCTTCCATCATAATTTCCCAAAGAGCAAGAATATAGGGGTTATAAGTGTTAAATAAATCTTTAAGATTTCTTATAGAAACATCATTAGAGGCTCCTATGATATTCCAAATAATAAACTATTAGGCCTAGTCATCATGGGGGTGTTTTGTTTTAGTATCTTGTTCACATCCTCCGGATGAGAAATCTCTTTCAGTGTTAGACTCAGCACCACTGCGAATTTCATCTTTGATTAGTTTATTGGTGGGCGAATATCCACTGAGCATTTGGTCAGTGTTGTTGGCCTTTTGAAGATGAAACTCGTCTTTCGTTTCGGAAATAACATAAGGGCTACTTCTCTTAGTCTTGCTATTTATGTGAACATGCGGTCCTCCTCTATTTCTTCCCTTTGTAAACACTCACTCCTACTCTTGGGGAACTTGTTGATAAAAGTTCACTACAAGGAATAGTTCTTGTTGTTGCTGTTGTGGTTTCGTCATTTGTGGTATCTATGGAAAAAAATTTGATCCCCCATATTATCCTATGGTGTGAACAATGGTGGATCATGCCTTGTTAGTGGGTTCATTATAGGGTTGGAGTAAGACGACATGTCCCATATCTGTTGCAAGGAGTAGAATTCGGAGTCATCGTAGAGGCAAGGGGGCTTAGAATATTGATTAGTCATACATGATTCGTATTGTTGTCCATTGCAAGCGTCATATCTTCTGTGACTAGTTGTGCTAGAAAGTTAGGGTTCTGAAGGACAATCATCACTTCCCTCCTATCTATGTACATAGTGAAATAGGTTGCTTGTCCATGCAAATCTTCCTCTATCCATGAGTGGGGAGGTTGAGCCAGCAGTATTGCTTGTGTGGCATACACTATTGGAGGATTTGGTATCTGATTGTTGTTCATGGTCGTTTCTTTTGGGACTTTCTGAGTAAGCGGTGAGAGTTTTTTTTTGTGCAATGGAATTTTCAACCTTTTATTTTGGACTGTATTGAGGGGATTTTATATTAATAGGAGAGGTACTAAGAGTGGTTGGTTGAAAAATACGGGGTAATGATTGGATATCTTTAGATTTTGATTGAACCAAAAATGGATTCGTGGGGCAATTAATATTGCTAGTAGAATTCTGTTTAAGGATTTGCATCATATTTTCATTCAACACTTGGCAAGAGGCTTTCTCCAAGTGTTTCATGCATATAATATCATTGGCTGATTTTTTTGTATGACAGATGTCACTATTTCTAGTGGGAATAGCTTGGGAAGTACTATTTACTGCTTGAGGGTTTGTTACTTGGTTTTCTGCGGGGCCACGTGTCTATCTGTGGTAGCTCCAAAAGAGAAATTCATCTTTGGAATTATCGAATGATGGAAGGGTATCTTACAGTGGGTTCACTTGTCTCTAGAGGGTCGGATCTTGTATTTTCGAAGGAGTTGAATTTATAGTTAGTGTGGAAATCCTCTAGGTTGTTTAATTGAGCGAGAATATTATTTGCTAGCAATCCTTTTGCTTGTACCTTCATAATTATTGGGAAAATAAAGCATACATGTCTGCAGTTTCAAATGATTATTTCTACGATCATTATCCTTGCCTTTCTCTAAGATAGGTTCCTTTCCTATGTTGTTAGCTTTTCAAAAGCTACCATCTTTAATTCGTTACTAGATTGCAGTTGACTTTTGTTGTTAATTTCCTTAGCCAAGATTTGTGAACAACATCTTTGTGGGTTCCCAATTCTTCCACACCCATGGCAGAGTTGATCCTTTCCTTCATATTTGATTTGTTGTTTATAGTTCTCGATATTTATGTGTGATTTAACTGGCTTGTTAAGTGGAACTTCTACGCATAGTCGAGCATATCTCCCTCGAATGGTGGCGCTTGTGCATGCATCAATTTTTAGTAGTTTCCCAATGGAATATCCTATCTTTTTTAGTATTATAGCACCGTAGAACTCCGGGGGAAGTTGAGGTAGTCTGATCCAAATTGTTGATTTCTCCTCCACTGCCTCCGAGGCTACAAAATTTGGGGGCCATCTTTGAACTGTGAGAAAGTTCCCATTTATAAACCAAGGGCGCTTGCTGAGTACTCTGCTCAGATTTTCCTCTTTTGTGAATTTTTCTATGTAGTAATCTGATCCTAGATCTTTTAGGGGGGAATGGTTCAGTAACTTTCCACATTTGGAGAAGTTTACTTTTTAGTATATGATATGAATTTTTTTCCCCCGTGAGTTATATAATTAAGGAGAATTTTCATGGCGAGTACATACGATTTTATCTCGTTAAGTTAAGTACTTACTTATCACTATATCACAAATTTTCTTAGCCTACAATACAACGCACCAATCCCAAAAATACACACATTCACATATACGAAGTCACATATAAATTTATGTATTTTTACACATAAAAGAATTAAATTAAATATTTCACATAGAAGAATCTATTTTCTTTGGTAAAAGATTAATTTGTTGATTATGCAATTATTTCATTTTGTGCAGAAAAATGAAGAAATCTCTACAAGCGGCATACAAAGCGTTCAAGATGTGAAAAAGGTCAGGTCATGTCGTATTATAAATGTTTCAATTTTTAATTAAAGTACTTTTAAGACAATCTTGAAAAAATTTCTTGAAGGAAACTCAATATCTATTCTTATGAACTTTTTATTTATTTTAAAAGCCAGTAAGAAATTTATATTATTATTTTGCCTAACATTTGTATTTTTTTTATTGTAGGGTTGATTCCGGTGATAATGATGAGACTTAGGAAGCACATGAATTTACAATGAAGATGAGATGAGGATCATAATTGCTGAAGATTATGATTTTAAAAAAGTTAGTTATGGTGACGTAAAATTATATCTTATAAATTTTATTGACGCTCATATCTAAGTATTGAACATTATAGTATATTGTGTTTTTCTTTAATTAGTTTCTCATCACGTGCTTTGCACGTATATGTTAAGCTATTGGCACACTATTTTAAAACAAATTATCAATATTATTAAATCAAGTCTTTGAATTTATAATGTTTATATATGAATAACATAAGAATAACATACATGTTCTTGCAAATGTTATCAATATGGATGATCAAATAATGACTTGTTTGATGATGATTGTACATATATTATGCATCAATCATAGCAAGGGAGATATCTATGGCACTAGTAATATCTTGTCAGGTGCCACCAAATGTACTATCACTATTTAAATCACATAATGACTTTTTCAAGCTTATCAAAAAGCTAGTGTTTGACCATTGAATTGTAAATAGGAGAAGAAGACAAATATACCCTCCGAACTATCATAAATGGTATGCAAATACCTTTCATCATACTTTTGGGACATTGATGTCCCTACCGCCCAAAAGTTAGAACGTATATACCCTTTATACTAACGGACATACAATGAAATCTTGTTAAGAGACCCTTTTTGAGTAATTATCCCAATCTAAAATGTAGTTTTACACTGAACAAAGAGAAATCTTGTTTTCTAATGAGCAATGATGTTAAGAGATATTTCAGAATAGTTACCTATTTTAAGAGGATAATTTGAGCAATTATCTCAAATCAGAGAAAAATTGTTTTTATACATTTGGGCAAGTGTATACATTATTGGAAGTAGTATTGAGAATCGATATAGGGCAAAGTTCAGAAACTCATAGCCTCCATAAACCTTGTCTTGCCAACATGGGTACATGATCATGCTCTTTAGATGAATCCTTAGTGCCTCCGGGTAGAGCTTAGTAGATCAACTTAGTTGAGATGTTCTATATCCCGACATAATGCAGGATAGTTCTAACAATGTGGAAAACACATTATATCATCACGTAGTTCATAGTGATGATTGTTAGTTAGAGAAACTTCCAATAGAGTTAATGTGTATTTTTATATATCACTTATTATGTTGAGTTCATAAATTAGTAAGTATTTTGTAAAGCTTAAAATGATTTAACTCCTATATTTCTTTACATTCAGCTTAAGTATAGTTTTATTACATTTAGTTATTTAACTTCGGCTATATTACATATTCGTACATTCAAATGTATTGATGTCATTCGACCTTCATCTTTTATGATGTAGAAACGAGTGTTCATATTTATCAACATGCGCTTTGTTACGATCACTCTACACTCCTGGTAGCTTTTGGTGAGCTTCTTGTATTCTAGATGACTTCACATTACTTTCAGTTTGGTATTTTTGAGGCGTCATGAGTCTTGTCCCGACACATATCTTAAACATTAGAGGCTTCATAGATAGATCGAGTTAAGAAGTCATTCATAAGTTACTTTTCCTTGAGATGTCTTTGCAAACTTTTATTCTTATGTCATTGAGTATTTTACAACTACAGTTTGACTTGAGTATTTAATTTGAGTTTAAATATTAAAAATCATATTTTAAGCCCATTACACTACAAAAAAAGGGTCATTTTATGGAAGGGTTTTAATCGATTTGTGGGAGTTTTGACCCACACAAAATTAATTGAGGCGGTTTTAGAAACTGTCACATGCATAGTTGTGACGGTTTAACAGAACCTTCATTACATCCGCCACAAAATGAATTTGCAATTTGTGGTAATACGTTACCCCTTAAATATGATTTTAGAACTTTAATAACTACATTCTACAAGGGTTTATAACTCACAATTAATATAGTCTCAATATCTTATTTAATTTTTTTTGAAAGGGTTTTTATCTTCTTATTTTACCCTCCCTAAAGCTCCCACCCCTTTTGCTCCGTTGGTAACTCGAACTCGCAACCTTTGGGTTGGAAGTGAGGGGTGCTTACCATCCAACCAACTCCCTCTCGTCATTAAAAAACTTGAGTTCTGTCATTTATAACATACTCTACATTTAAAATATTCAAGTTACAAAATAACATAAATCTTAATCCATGACAAATTGACACAATTAGTAACTATTTTTGATAACTTAAAGTTTAAAACTTTAACAAGTGATATTTAACATCAAACAAATATAAAAAAGGTAATATAGTAATCTAATTATAGTGATTTGTGTTTACTATTATTATTTCATATTTTCTTTCATAACAACTACACCATATATTCTTATAGCAAAATAATACTCCCCCCGTTTCAAAAAGCATGGCCTAGTTTAACTTGGAACGGAGTTTAAGAAAACAAAGAAAACTTTTAATCTTGTGATTCTAAATAATAGTTATATCAAATGTACCAAAATGCCCTTTAATCTTGTGGTCTTAAACATGTCACGTGGAAAGTTAAAGTTAAAGTGTTGCCAAAAATAGAAATGAGTCATTCTTTTTGAAACAAACTAAAAAGGAAATAGGGACATTCTTTTTTAAACGATGGAAGTATTTTGTTTATATATTATTAGATAAATTTCACATATTAATAAGTTTATATTCATTATTTTTTGGGATAATGCACAAGTTATCCCTCAACCTATGCCCGAAATCTCGGAGACACATTTATACTATACTAAGGTCCTATTATCCCTTGAACTTATTTTACAAATAATTTACTACCCTTTTCGGCCTACGTGGCACTATCTTGTGGGCCCATCGTGTGTTGATATTTTTTTCAAACTAGTGCAACGTAGGCCGAAAAGGGGTAGAAAATTATTATGAAAATAAGTTAAGGGGGTAATAGGACCTTAGTATAGAGTAAGTGTGTCTCTGAGATTTCAGGCATAGGTTGAGGGGGTACTTATGCATTTTCCCTTATTTTTTAGATAAAGATAATTTTTTACATTCATATATAAAAATAATCTTAACTATATAGTCATTGGGTTTTAATAGAACATCCGAATATTAAAAACTTGTATCTAAAGTCAAATATTAAAATTTAAATGCACAGATTTTGACATCTTAATCTTATTAAAAATAAACGATACCTAATTATCTCAAATGATTTCTCAGTTTAAAGTCAAAACATGCTACTAGTACCTTATCGAGAAGGATGTTATTTTTTAATCTTACCTAATCTTGTATGACTACACATCCAACATCCACTTCTTTGAAATATTCATCTCATGGAAGTATATTAAACTTTACCGGCCTATTGCTTATTATCATATAATTGTCATATATAAGACCTCGATAAATTTTTTATTTTAACCATTCAATTACATATTATAGGAGTAACATTTTCATCTATTATTTCATTCTCTTGAAAGAATGAACTAAATATCTAAATTGTAAGTACTTTGATACCACAATTCAATTTACAATTTATTTTACTCTTCTCATGCTAATTAAACATACAATGCATATAGTCAGTTGTATTTCATGCTAATTAAACATACAATGCATATAATCAGTTGTATTTCTACTTTCCATGATTACCTTGTTTTCTAAAGTGTTTTCTATATTTCAAGTTTTTTGTTTTATTTCTTATTTTGTACAAGTGTAACAAATTATAATGAATTATGACATTTACAAAGCTTCACAATTTGTTGTAATTTGCAGAGGTTATCACAAAACTCCACTATAAATCCGCTCTAAATTTGTAACAACCCGAAATCAAATATGCTAAGTAACGTATTAAGGACCCTAGAACCAGCCACCCTAGCACCCTACGGGTACCCGCATGGACCACACCCACCGGATGCACTCAACCCGTGAGGGTGAGGCTTCTCGGCAAGGTGTGGGGGCCAAGGTTCCACGGCTTAATGCATGAGGAACCGGGTCCCCGGGCCTATGCACTCCCCTAGCCAATCAACTTGGTGAGTTGGTTGAGCTAGGTGGGACAAGGTTGGGCAAGTTTAGGACCCCGAATACGAGTTTACACCCGAGTGTGTCCAATCCGAACTTGAAAGGGGTAACCTTACGTTTGGAGGGTCTAGGGGTAAAATGATCTTTTCCAGGCCAAGGTTAATATCGCAATTACCCTAAGAAATTAATTAATTTATTGATTAATTTAATTAAAGGAAGGGTTCGGGTCGGGTCGACCCGGAATGACCCGTTTCGCGATGGAGGCGTCACCCGAGTTCGAACCTCAACGGAAGCATCGATTAAGTGTATTTAAATTGAGGTTTATAATCTGATTTTTTGTAAGGGCATTATGGTCATTTCACTAAGCTAATTAAATCAGATTTTTTAAAGTTAAGGAGAAGTCCTAGTTTGATTAAGTCTTCACCTAATCCTAAACTACCTATCCACGTTCATCTGTCTCACGTCTCTCCACTCTCTTTTATCTTTCACGATTCTCTCTGCCTAACCAACATACAAGAATAGAAAAACTACAAAAGTTATTCACACTTGAAGAACCTTCACGTTAAAAACATATACAATACGCTAAGCAAAAACGTTAGGAAAAATGGAAGGGTTTTTCCGTCGAATTTGGTGTTGAAGCTTTCGGACTTGGACGTGAGTTTGGAGAACGTCTTTGGGCAGCAAGTTCAAGGTTTGAACGTCAAAATAAGGTATGGGTTTTCTTACTCTTGGTCCCTTTCGCAAAAAACCCTTAGGACTCAGATGAATCTATTCCGAAAACTAGGGTTGTTCCCCGTTGCATGTCCCTGTCACTAGCTCCCATCTATTTGTAGGTTGGGTATGTTTGCTGGTAGAATTTAGGGATGTAACGTATTTTCGTGATGATTATGTTCATGTATGTATGTTCAGAATTATGTGAATATTAAGCATGTTGTCCGAAACTATGTGTTAACGTGTGTGCATTGTGTATGCCGTGAATTTGGTCACTGTTTGAAGCATGAAAATGGCATGTTTAATCTTTGTATTTTAGGTGCAAAAACTTGTATATAACGTGATGTTCATATGGGGTGTGATGTTGCTGATTTGAGTGAGAAACTCTTGGCTAAATGTAACTATGAATCTACACCTAATAATGCACTAAATGATCCATGAATTACCCTAAGAACTAACGTGTAAACGTTGATGAAAAGGAGCTGAAAATCATGACCAAATTTCCAGCATTTTGTAAGATTAGTTTTGGCCAAAACAAGGATAACAATCTGAAATTTTAAATGAGTGTAAAATAGGTGAGGTCACTAGGGATTGAACCCGAGACCTCACACGTGAAAAGCACCAAAAACGTAAATAAAGAAATGGGGTTAAGGGGAATCGAACTTGGGTGCCCTTGACCGAAAATTGATAAAATTCACTAAGGTATACTATAATTAATTAAAGTAAAAACGAGTGAGGCACACGGGATTCGAACCCGAGTGCCCTTAGCCGATTCTCCTAAACTAAAACAGAAACAAAGAAATGAGAGGAGTGGGATTCGAACCCACAACCTCTCGGTCAGACTTAAGGAAGAATTAAAAGAAAAATAAAAGTTGAGGCATGTGGGAATCGAACCCACGACCTCTCGGTTGAATAAAGAAAATTAAGGAGAAAAATAAAGTGGGGCTATGGGGGTTCGATCCCACACCCTCTCGGTCAACACAGAAAGGATTAAGGAAAGGAAAATAAAAGAAAATGAGGTTGTGGGGGTTCGATCCATCCTCTCGGTCCCAATCGGATGAAAAATAAAGAAAGAAATTAAGGGGAAAGGAGTGTAGGCGTTGGGGCTTGATATCGGGTCCCCAAGCCGAGTGGGTTAAGTAAAAAATAATTAAAAACGTAAGTGTTGTCCAAGGGATTCGAAACTGGGTTCCCTTGCACAATTCTGTATTGATACATAAGTCATACGTGAATAAATATTCAAAATAATGTTGCCTACATAGATCGAAATTGAGATCTTGGCATACATACAAGATGCATAAGTCTTGTACCACATAATCTTAGGAATATATGAATCACTTAAACGAACTATGAATGAAGCCTCATGGATTGTATGTAAAGACTCATAAGTCTAGCATACGTTTAAAAGTAAGTGAACCTAAGATGTATGTAATGAAATGATGAAACTCTAGAAGGGTTAAGTAAGAGTGTGAAACACACTAAATGGCCAAGGGCATTGGCATATGATGAAATGAACATTCACGTACAAATGGGTGAGTAATTATGAAGAGCAAATGTGCTAAAGTTAATGAATGTGGTAACAATATGATAAGAGGCTAATGTGAAAGATGAGAGCAATCTCGAATGACCCTAAGTAAATGTTACCAAAACGTACTCACCTATGAGAGTGTAAAGTTAATGAAGAGACCAGTCTCTATAAACACTCTAATGAAAGTATTGAGATTAATGTATACTTAATACTAATGATCAGATGAGAAATCATCTATTGAGCTATGATGTCCTCATACTAGAAGCCAACTTCCATGACGTATGAGTTGAATGTAATGGAACTTTATACTGAGCACCGATAGGCTAGCTATGAGCGGTGATGCCTTATTTCGGGAAGGGCGGAGGTTCACGTAATTCTCATGAGATGAGACTGTCCGGCATGCCGGGTATGGGTCTTCTTATATCTTTTAGTCTTTGAACCTATACTACCAATATAGGGATCTAGAAGGGTTCAATTCCCGATGTACGCTAACATATTTTGGGTCACCTTGGCCGGTGATTCCACCTCTTTTCGGTATGGGGATGACACACTGGATTTCATGATGCTCACATGATCTATGTCGGTTAAAGTTAAAGTTTCCAAAGAATGAATGAGGCCAGTCTCAAATGATGCACATAATGAAATGAACGATTCCAAAGGTGTTAGGATAGGATAATCAAGAGGTAAGCTAGACTCTAGTAATGACACTAGGTTATTCTTGATCATTGCACAGCAAACCCGATGAGAGTCTTAAATTACATCCTAGGTATGGCTAGTGTTTACACTAGTTTATGAATGAATGAAATGAAGTACGTATGAATGAATGAAGCAGACTCTGTGTTTGCTAAAGAAGGCTCCCTAGTTGAGGTCCTATATGTTGAGCCCTCATTTTGGGAAGTCTTAATGTCAAGTCTATGATTCCAAGGTCTCATGGCATATGAACGAATGATATGAAAGATGTTATGTGCTATATGCAATATGTTATGTGCTATGTGTAAGATATTATGTGTTGTGTGCAATATGATACGTGTGTAAGGTCTCATGGCATGACTTTCCTAATTTAATTTGGCAAGTCCACTGACTTTCCTAATCCAAATTTGGCAAGTCCCCTGACTTTCCTAATCCAAATTTGGCAAGTCCACTGACTTGACTTTCCATAAATCATGTTGTTAGGAAAGAGTTATTCTTACTCATGCATGTCCTTGGTGTGTGCTTGTATATACCCATACTTAGTACAAGTGTGTACAAATCCCATACAACTCTACATATTTGGGTGCAGGCACAGGTGGACGTTAGAGCTTACAGGTCGACGCTGAAGCTATCCGGACGTGGAGCATTCATCCGGACTTGGTAGGCCCTCATGCTTTCGAGGACGCTTGCCCATTATATTCTAGATTAGTTATAGGATTGAGTTAGTGGAGTATGTTCCACTAGCGTTTCTTTCTCATTTTATTTCAGACATTTATTGGTGCCATTTTGGCAAGTATACACTTAATGCAGTATTGAACTATTTCTTTCAGTTGATGATCTTAATGTTAGATGGTTGATTGTGAACGTTTATGAGTTTAAGTAGAATGACATACATGCATGTTAAGGAACAAAAAGTTCAAATTTTCCGCTAAAATTAACCTAGATGAAGTAACGATGACGTATGTAGTCTTGTCAGCGACCTCTGAGAGGTCAACGACGCCGGTCTCATCTGGGGTCTAGATTTCGGTCGTGCTAAAGTCAACTATTAAAATTTAAATTCACAGATTTTGACATCTTAATCTTATTAAAAATAAACGATACCTAATCATCTCAAATGTTTTCTCATTTTAAAGTCAAAACGTGCTACTAGTACCTTATGAAGAAGGTTGTTATTTTTTAATCTTACCTAATCTTGTATGACTACACATCCAACATTCACTTCTTTGAAATACTCATCTCATGGAAATATATTAAACTTTATCGGCCTATTGCTTATTATCATATAATTGTAATATATAAATTTACCTTTTACTTTAGTGTGTGTCTATATATATATATATATATATATATATATATATATATATATATATATATATATATATATATATATGTATATAGTATCGTTGGAGTCGATACACAAATCACCTTAAATCTAAGATGCCGAGTCGGTGGGTTGGTCTGGGTGGAGAGAAAAAAAAAACGAATATCACATAAGACCTCAATAAATTTTTTATTTTAACCATTCAATTACATATTATAGGAGTAACATTTTCATCTATTATTTCATTCTATTGATAGAATGAACTAAATATCTAAATTGTAAGTACTTTGATACCACAATTCAATTTACAATTTATTTTACTCTTCTCATGCTAATTAAACATACAATGCATATAATCAGTTGTATTTCTACTTTCCATGATTACCTTGTTTTCTAAAGTGTTTTCTATATTTCAAGTTTTTTGTTTTATTTCTTATTTTGTACAAGTGTAACAAATTATAATGAATTATGACATTTACAAAGCTTCACAATTTGTTGTAATATGCAGAGGTCATCACAAACCTCCACTATAAATCCGCTACAAATTAAAATAAATTGCGGTGTTCACAAAACCTCACAAATTGGTGCGATTCGCGGAGGTTATCAAAGCCTCCACAATAAAACCGTCACAAAATAAATTATATCGCATGGGTTAAAATAAGCGCTACAAAATGATTTTACAGTGGAGTTTTTTAAAAAACCCACAAATAAACCTCTGCCAATTAGCCTTTTTTGTAGTGTTACCGCATGAATGATTACTTCACTAAGTAGTCAGTCAAACAAAGAATTCAATTGAGAATCAAAAACGGTTCTCGAGTGCCAGCCACATCCAGGGTGTAGGCTCGAGGCGTGATATCTAGTCAGCCAAATGTGAATATATTTACTAGCATGAAGGATTTCTTTCCAAAAAACTAAAATATATCACTTACTTTTAAAGAAAAACAGTCAAGTCTATTAAATTATTATTATTCAAATCAGATTATTTCTTTTCCATTTGATTAGTCAAATCGATAGTCTTCAAATTCATGTTAAGAGAGACAATTATAAGGAGAGCTTCTCTCTGTTAAGTAATTATTTAGGAGTTCTCAATATTTGTGACAAAGATGAATGATGCAGATGCGATGGGTAAATGTGCAGCATGTAAGTACCAAAACAAAAGATGTGATAAGAATTGTCCATTAGCTCCATTTTTTCCTTCAAACAAAGTTGATGAATTTGATAAAGTCATTCGACTTTTCAACATCGATTATCTCATAGATATGCTGAATTTTGTTACTGCTAATGAGGAAAAGGCAAAAATGGTTGAAACCCTAATTTTAGAGGCTAAGATTAGGTCTGAAAATCCTGTGTACGGGAGCATTGCCGTTACAGAAAAATTGAGTCTGGAAATTGAAGAAACTCAAAAGGAGCTTGATTTAATACAAAAAACAGTTGCTTTTTACAAAGAATTGGGTGGAAGCTCATCCTTGAACAAGGTATGTTTTTCTTTAATTTTAATTTGGTATTCTTTATAAAAAATTTTTTTTGATGCTTTCTTCCTATTGTATTCGAACTTTATTTTCAAAATTATAAATTAAAGTATATTATACATCACTTGCTCTTTGACTTACCAATTGAGATCTTTTGTCTTTAGATTTATGAATTAGTATGTCTAATAATGATTGAATGATATGTGTTCTCACTTTTTTCTCTTATTTTGGGAACAATAGATATTTTATGTAATACTAGAAAGCCATTACATTGGTCCTAGGCACATTAGTAAGCATTACAGTGGTTATAGACAAATTACTAAGCATTGCATTTCTAATACTAATATTTCTCATAGAAGCTAAGTTGGTACTAGTACTAAGAGGGACTTTATTTTCTATGAATTGTCCACCTCTATAATATTAATAGTTATTAACACCTACTAGGGTGGGTAAAGCAAAAGAGTGCCTTCATCTTATCCTTCCTGAAGCATTCCTTGAGTTGCAATAGATGTGCGAGTTTATTCTCTCCCCAAAAATTGTGGCGGATCAGTGAATTCCCCAAATTCTTCAGTGATGACCTGCATTTTGAAGGAGATTGTCATAAAGTTGAACATTTTTGTCTTTGATTAGCTTTATTACCTCAGAGGAGTCTGTTTCAATTTCTAGATCTGTACTTTGGCGATTGTTGACAAGGTTAAGGCTGTGGAAAAGGGCCTTGAGCTCCATGAAAGTGTGGTTGATGGCGATGAACTTTTTCGTAGAAACCTATCACCCAAATGCCCTTTTCATCTCTCAAAATTCCTCCTATGCCCCCAATATTTGTACCTCTATTATAGGAGTCGTCAATGTT
Organism: Solanum lycopersicoides; assembly: GCA_022817965.1. Classification (NCBI taxonomy): domain Eukaryota; kingdom Viridiplantae; phylum Streptophyta; class Magnoliopsida; order Solanales; family Solanaceae; genus Solanum; species Solanum lycopersicoides. The sequence goes on from CM040626.1 coordinate 4,482,915, forward strand.
AAGCTTCAAGAAACCTTCAGCGGAGGATGCCATTAGATGTGCATCGTGAGGCTAGCCCTCAGAGGATGGAATAGGGTGTTAGAGGAGAAATTGGACTCAAGAAATTTGTGCTCTAGATTGTGGATGTTTATAGGGTGCTTGGAGTTGTTAAACACATTGTGGTCACAATTGGTCCAAATGTATCAGATTGCAATGGGGAAGAAAATTTCCCATTTGACTAAAGGATTTTTATTTTTGATCTTCACAATTATCATTAGTATTAGAGTCTTTATCGAAGTGTATGTGATAACTTTCTCAAAAATGCTTTGCTATAGGCTATGAGAATGTGGTTCAGGGATTCGAGATTTAAACTACAAATGGGGCATAAGTTATCATTACTAATGTTAATGGTTTGGAATACAATATTGTGGGAAACCTATTATGGGAGCATTGTCACATGAAGTGTTTAATTTTATTGAGGGCCTTTACATCCCAAATCCATTGAAAGTTGTAAATGTTGGGATCGGAAGGTTGGAATATTTTTCGGAGGGAGGTTAAGGTAAAGAGGTCGTTGGAGTTTAGGGACCATATAGAGAAATTTGATCCAGAATGACTATCTAAAGGAATTTGATAGTTGCGATCAACAATACTCGTCGAGATGGGAAAATAGCAGTTATTAAGATTCCAATTTCCGTTATTAATAAGACTAACCACTTTCATGTCAATTTCATTCTTATTGATAGGGAATTCATTGTGGGATATATGATTATTGTTAGGAGGGATCCAATTGTTATGCCATATGTTAACTCTATTTCCATTTTTGAGCACCCAATTCCTTTATTGCAAATCTTCCACCCATTGAGAATATTTTTCAAGACAAAGGAACCTCCTTTAGTAGGTTTATTTCTTTTCTAGTATTTTGAGAGCATATAGTTTGCCCAGAAAAGGTCAGAGCCTAGGAAGAGTCTTCATGCTAAGCTGCCTAACGTGTGTTATTCTTATGCTCCGCAGTAATGAGGTCCATCGCCCCTTATGTTTTGGGTTTGGTTACTAGGGTCCAACTAAGATAATGAATTTTCCTCTTATCGGAAGAACTACCCCATGTAAAATCTCGTTGAATTTTGTCTATTCTCTTAAGGGTGGAGCTAGGCAATTTAAAGTAATTCATATGGTACGTAGGAATGATGTTGAGGGTACTCTTTGCTAGGGTGGTTCTTCCTGCTAAAGTGAAAAAATGTACTTTCCAACCTACTAATATGTTTGGGAAAATGGCAGGGCGATTTTTGAAAAAAATAGCTTTTGACTTTTTTTGGTTTATAGTTCCCCATACATGGTAAACAAAATATTTAAGCATTGATCCATATTGGAAATAGTTTCGTGGGACATTGTGGCCGTAAGGGTAAGGTCGTCCACATACAACAAGTGAGAGATAAGAGGACCTCTAGGAGTAAGAGTAATAGGGATAAAATTAAGAATATCTACTTGATATCTAACATAATTTGAGAGAAGTTCCTTACACAAAAATAAAAATATAAAGAGACATAAGTTCCCCTTCCCTGGTCCCCTCGTGGGCTGGAAAAATCAGTTTTTGAACCATTAACCAAAATAGAGATAGAGCTAGAGGTGATGCAGTTAAGGATAATGGAAGTAATTTTACGGGGAAATTTAAATTAGAGTAAACCCGATGAATAAAGAACCATTCTATCTTATAAAATGATTTTCCAAGATCTAATTTAAGCATGAAACAACATTTGGAGCTTCAAGTAGTTTGGAATTTTTCTATGATTCCCTGAATGAGGATTGCATTGTCTGAAGGTCTTATTCCTTTGATAAGTCTCATTTCTTTCAGGAGGAAGGAACGTACTCGCAAAAACTTGATGACAAAAGAGTCTAATAGAATCCCCCACTATGTTGTTAAAGTTTTTGTAGAAAAACAGGTGGAGGACATCCGTGCCCAGGGATTTGAAGAGTTGGAAAGAGCTAATCGCATTTTGGGTTTCAAGATCTTTGAGTGGTCTATTTAGACTGGACAGATCTAGTTTATGAGAAGAAGTTTAAACAATAGGGTAGTGTATTTTAGAGTTTGTAAGGCGAGTAGTGTAAATTTGCCGAAAATAATTTAGAGGTGAAACAAGATCTCCTTATGATCAGTAATAGTAACACCATTATTGTCTAATAAACTAACTACTTTGTTTTTCCTTTTTCTATTGATGAGTGACATATGAAAAAACTAGTATTGGCATCACCCTCATTGATCCAATTTATTCTAGAACTCATTTTCTTGTAATCATCCTCAATCCTAAGAATAATATTATATTCTCTTATGAGATCTTGTTCTAGATTTAAGAGTCTAGCTAAAATGATCCTTTTTTTACGTTACGAAATTTGATCTTGCTCCACTCAGTGATATCCTTAGTAAATTGGTGATTATTAGCTATGAGGTCCTCATTATTATAACATATAACAACTATGCTCCTAAAGATTGATGTGAGGTCCAAACTCGCTCAAGTCTGAAAAGTTTAGGGGCAACACTATTATATTATTATCAAAGATTGATTAGGAGAGGATTGTTGTCAGAGAAAGTCCTAAGGTGGGTGGTGGTTACGTTAGGGTAAAGAGATATCCATGGCTTGTTTGCTAAACCCTGATCTAGTCTTTCAAGGATAAGATCATCTTTCCTACGATGATTCGACCAAGTATATTTGGAACCTTTAAAACACAAGTCTATTAGATCACAATAGTTCATGCATGTTGAGAAAATATTGGCTATGGTATAGTTTATAGGTTGATCTTCCCATTTTTCGTTCAGACTCATAAGTTGGTTAAATCCCCACACATTACCTAGGTGGCAGAGTAATGATTTTTGAAAGCACAAAGATTTTTCCATAGGAGAGACATGTGGGTGAGTTAGTACTAGCGTAAATAATACTTAATAGCCTAGGGGTATTATTGGTGTTTACCTTGACCATGACATGCATTTCCTGATCTGATTGTCTATAGCGAGTGACTGTTACTAAATTTTCATTCCAAAAGAGAACAATTCCTCTCGACCTTCCAATTGCTGGTTGTTCGACCATACCATTAAACCTAAGCATGTCTTTGAGTCTAGCATGGTCTTCGATCATAATTTCCCGAAGAGCAAGAATATAAGGGTTATAAGTGTTAAATAAATCTTTGAGATTTCTTATAGCAACATCATTAGAGGTGATATTCCAAATAATAAACTATTAGGCCTAGTCATCATGGGGGTGTTTTGTTTTTGTATATTGTTCACATCCTCCGGATGAGAAATCTCTTTCAGTGTTAGACTCAGCACCACTGCGAATTTCATCTTTGCTTAGTTTATTGGTGGGCGAATATCCACTGAGCATTTGGTCAGTGTTGTTGGCCATTTGAAGATGAAACTCTTGTCTTTCGCTTCAGAAATAATATAAGGGCTACTTCTCTTAGTCTTGCTATTTATGTGAACATGCGGTCCTCCTCTATTTCTTCCCCTTGTAAACACTCACTCCTACTCTTGGGGAACTTGTTGATGAAAGTTCACTACACGGAATAGTTCTTGTTGTTGCTGTTTGGTTTCGTCATTTGTGGTATCTATGGAAAAAAATTTGATCCCCCCATATTCTCATGTGGTGTGAAGAATGGTGGATTTGGCCTTGTTAGTGGGTTCATTATAGGGTTGGAGTGAGACGACATGTCCCGTATCTGTTGCAAGGAGTAGAATTCGGAGTCATCGCAGAGGCAAGGGGGATTAGAATATTGATTAGTCATACATGATTCATATTGTTGTCCATTGCAAGCGTCATATCTTTTGTGACTAGTTGTGCTAGAAAGTTAGGGTTCTGAAGGAAAATCATACTTCCCTTCTATCTATGTACATAGTGAAATAGGTTGCTTGTCCATGCAAATCTACCTCTATCCATGAGTGGGGAGGTTGAGCCAGCAGTATTGCTTGTGTGGCATACACTATTGGAGGATTTGGTATCTGATTGTTGTTCATGCTCGTTTCTTTTGGGACTTTCTGAGTAAGCGGTGAGAGTTTGTTTTTTGTGCAATGGAATTCTCAACCTTTTCTTTTGGACTGTATTGAGGGGATTTTATATTAATAGGAGAGGTACTAAGAGTGGTTGGTTGAAAAATACGGGGTAATGATTGGATATCTGTAGATTTTGATTGAACCAGAAAGGGATTGGTGGGGCAATTAATATTTCTAGTAGAATTCTGTTTAAGGATTTGCATCATATTTTCATTCAACACTTGGCAAGAGGCTTTCTCCAAGTGTTTCATGCATATAATTTCACTTTTTTTGTATGACAGATGTCACTATTTCTAGTGGGAATAGCTTGGGAAGCACTATTTACTGCTTGAGGGTTTGTTACTTGGTTTTCTACGGGGCCACGTCTCTATCTGTGATAGCTCCAAAAGAGAAATTCATATTTGGAATTATCGAATGATGGAAGGGGTATGTTACAGTGGGTTCACTTGTCTCTAGAGGGTCGGATCTTGTATTTTCTAAGGAGTTGAATTTATTGTTAGTGTGGAAATCCTCTAGGTTGTTTAATTGAGCGAGAATATTATTTGCTAGCAATCCTTTTGCTTGTACCTTCATAATTATTGGGAAAATAAAGCATACATGTCTGCAGTTTCAAATGATTATTTCTACGATCATTATCCTTGCCTTTCTCTAAGATAGGTTCCTTTCCTATGTTGTTAGCTTTTCAAAAGCTACCGTCTTTAATTCGTTACTAGATTGCAGTTGACTTTTGTTGTTAATTTCCTTAGCCAAGATTTGTGAACAACATCTTTGTGGGTTCCCAATTCTTCCACACCCGTGGCAGAGTTGATCCTTTCCTTCATATTTGATTTGTTATTTATAGTTTCCGATATTTATGTGTGATTTAACTGGCTTGTTAAGTGGAACCTCTACGCATAGTCGAGCATATCTCCCTCGAAAGGTGGCGCTTGTGCATGCATCAATTTTTAGTAGTTTCCCAATGGAATATCCTATCTTTTTTAGTATTATAGCACCGTAGAACTGTCATGACCGGGATCTAGACCCCCGACGAGACCGGCGTCGTTGACCTCGCAGAGGTCGCAGACAAGCCTACATATGTCATTCTTACTTTATCTAGGTTAATTTTAGCGAAAATTTGAACTTTTTGTTTCTTAACATACTTACTAATCATTTCTAATACATTCATAATTTGTTCACCATCAACCATAATACATTCATAATTTGTTCACCATCAACTATCTAACATGAAGATCATCAAATGAAAGAAATAGTTTAATATAGCAATAACTGTATACTTGCCAAAATGGCACCAATACAATGTCTGAAATAATACGGGAAAGAAACGCTAGTGGAACATACTCCACTAGCTCAATACTAAGACTAAGATAGAATATAAATGGGCAAGCATCCTCGAAAGCATGAGGGACAACCAAGTCCGGATGAATGCTCGACGTTCGGATAGCTTCAGCGTTAACATGTAGCTCTAGCGTCCACCTGTGCCTGCACCTAAAATTGTAGTGTTGTACAGGGTTAGTACACACTTGTACTAAGTATGGGTATATGCAAGCACACACCAAGGACATGCATGATAAAGGATAGTTATTTCCTAAAAGCATGATTATGGAAAGTCAAGTCAGTGGACTTGCCAATTTGAGAATAGGAAAGTTAGTGAACTTCCCAAATTTGTATTAGGAAAGTCGGTGAGCTTTCCAAATTTGGATTAGTAAAGTTAGTGAGCTTTCCAAATTTGGTTTAGGAAAGTCATGCCATGGAGCAACATGCATCATCATACTTATCATATTGCACACAACACATAACATCTTACACATAGCACATATCATATAGCATACAGTACATAACATTTTTTTTATAACATTCATTCATATACCATGAGACCTTGGAATCATGGACTTGACATTAAGACTTTCCAAAATGAGGGCTCAACATATGAGACCTCAACTAGGGAGTCTTCATTAGCAAACACAGAGTGTGCTTCATTTATTCATACGTACTTCATTTCATTTCGTTCATAGGCTAGTGTGAACACCAGCTATACCTAGGATGTAGTTTAAGACTTTCATCGGGTTTGCTGTGCAATGATCAAGAATAACCTAGTATCATTACTTGAGTCTAGCTCACCTCTTGATTATCCTAACCTAACACCTTTGGTATGATTCATTTCATTATGTGCATCATTTGAGGCTTGCCTCATTCATTCATTGGGAACTTTAAATTTAACCGACATAGATCATGTGAGCAGCATGAAATCCAGTGTCTCCCACACACCGAAAAGAGGTGGAATCACCGGCCAAAGTGACCCAAAACATGCTAGCGTACATGGGAATCGAACCCCGCCAGATCCCTATATTGGCAGTATAGGTTCGAAGACTAGGAGATATAAAGAGACTCATACCCGGCATGCCGGACAGTCTCATCTCATGAGAGTTACATGAACCTCTGCCCTTCCCGAAAGAAGGCATCACCGCTCATAGCTAGTCTATCGGTGCTCAGTATAAAGTTCCATTACATTCAACTCATACGTCATGGAAGATGGCTTCTAGTATGAGGACATCATAGCTCAATAGATGATTTCTCATCTCATCATTAGTATTAAGTGTGTTAATCTCAATACTTTCATTAGAGTGTTCATAGAGACTAGTCTCTTCATTAAATTTACACTCTCATAGGAGAGTACGTTTTGGTAACATTTACTTAGGCTCATTTGAGATTGCTCTCATCTTTTACATTAGCCTCATATCATGGTGTCACCACATTCATTATCATTAGCACATTTGCTCTTCATGGTTACTCACCCCTTTTTACGTGATTATTCATTTCATCATATGCCAATGCACTTGGCCATTTAGTGTGTTTCACACCCTTACTTAACCCTTCTAGGGTTTCATCATTTCATTGTTCATTTCATTATTTCATTGTTCATTTCATCATTTCATTGTTCGTTTCGTCATATGCCAATGCACTTGGCCATCTAGTGTATTTTACACTCGTACTTAACCCTTCTAGGGTTTCATCATTTTATCGTTCATTTCATCATATGCCAATGCACTTGGCCATTTAGTGTATTTTACACTCGTACTTAACCCTTCTAGGGTTTCATCATTTCATTACATACATCTTAGGTTCACTTACTTTTAAACGTATGCTAGACTTATGGGTCTATACATACAAGCCATGAGGCTTAATTCATAGTTCGTTTAAGTGATTCATATCTTCCTAAGATTATGTGATACAAGACTTATGCATCTTGTATGTATGCCAAGATCTCGGTTTTGATCTATGTAGGCAGCATTATATTGAACATTTATTCACGTATGACTTATGTATCAATACGGAAATTGGGCAAGGGAACCCGATTTTGAATCCCTTGGACAACACTTACATTTTTTTATTCATTTTGGTTTGATCCATACGGCTTGGGGACCCAAGATCGAGCCCCAACGCCTTCATTTTATTTTCCCCTTAATTTCTCTCTTCACTTTTCGCTCAATGGAACTAAGAGGATGTGGGATCGAACCCCCACAACCTCATTTACTTTTTATTTTCATTGCCTTTAATTTCTCTCCTTTGGCCGAGGGGTTGTGGGTTCGAACCCCCACAGCCCCTCTTTAATTTCTTTTAATTTTTCTCCTTAAATCTGCCTAGGAGGTCGTGGGTTCGATTCCCACGCCTCACATCTCTTTTCTTTCATTTTCTTTAGCTCTCCTTCACTACCTAGAGGTCGTGTGTTCGATTCCCACGCCTCACATTTCTTTTCTTTCATTTTCTTTACTCTCCTTCACTGCCTAGAGGTCGTGGGTTCGATTCCCACGCCTCACATTTTATTTATTTTATTTTACTCTTCCTTAAATCTGATTGAGAGGTGGTGGGTTCGAATCCCACTCCTCTCATTTTTTATTTTTTTTAAGTTACATTTTCCAGCCAACGCCATGGTTCGAATCCCCTTCTCCACATTTCTTTTACTTCTTTATTTTCATGGTTTTTAACATGGTGAGGTCACGGGTTCAATCCTCCATGACCTCACTTGTTTTAATTCATTTTTTTTCAACATTTTGAACCCTCTTTGCTGACCGAAATTCATCACTTGAAGCTGGAAAGTTTTTTAAAAAATTTCAGCATCCTTTCATCAAGTTACACCTTAGTTCTTAGGGGAATTTCGTAGTGCATTTAGAACGTTTTAGGTGCGTTTTCATGGATTCGTTTAGCCAAGAGATTATCCCCCAAATCAGCCACATTTCAACTCATATGAACATCATCATTTACATCAACATGTGTACATGAAATATAAAGAACTATCATGCCATTTCAAGTCCTAAACCATGAATAATAGCCACGGCAACACACACATACACACGTAGTTACATTTTCGTAAACATCAACATGAGTCACATAATTCCGAACATACATATAAACACATAATCATCACGAAAACACGTTTCATCCCTAGTTTTCTACAAGCAACCATAACCAACCTATGATTCAATGGGAGCTAGTGACAGAGACATGCAACGGGGAACAATCCTAGTTTTTGGACTGAATATTCTGAACCCTAAGGGGTCTCTTGGGAAAGGGACCAAGAGAGAAGTAAAACCCATACCTTATTTTGACGTTCAAACCTTGAAGTTGCTGCCCAAAAACTCAACTCAAGAACACATCTAAGCCTCCTCAATATCAACTCCACTCGAATGACAACCTCCCTTAGCCTAGTGTGCGATTAACGTTTGTTTTCTTGTGACTTCGTGTGAGTTCTTCAAGTATGAAGAACTTGGTTTATTTTTCTGCTTTTGTATCTTATTTTGGCAGAGAAATTTTGTGTGAAAGAATGGGAGAGATTGAGCGTGAGAGAGTGGGAGTTATATTAGGCTTAGGAGTCTAGTTTAGGACTTAGTCAAATAAGGTTTAGTTAATTATTAAAATCTGATTTTTATTTTATTTTAAATCAGCTAATGAATAATAATTATTAATTAATTACATTAATTCAATAGCTTAAATAAAAATCACATAAATTCATTGCTTCCACCTAGGTTCTAACCCGGGTGGAGCAAGACTTAACTTCAAGAGCTCAATTTCGGCTCTCTCTCCCCAATTTGCCCCTCCACCTTATTAAATAAATAATCAAATATATATTTAGGGTAATTACGATACTACCCTTAGCCAGGAAAAAGACCATTTTACCCCTAGACCCTTCAAACCTAAGATTTCCTCTTTTTAAGTCCAGTAAAGACTCCTTCGAATAAATCTTCGTATTCGAGAGCCCTACATGGTTGGACCCAACTTTTCCAAGCTCAAATAACTCCCCAAGTTAGTTGGCTTGGCTGTAGCAAGGGTTCCGAGTTCTGGTTCTACGCGCATTAATCCGTGTGAACCCTGGTCTAATCATAGGCATTCTTGACACATTAAGCATTACTTATCTTATCCATTTTTTTGGGTTGTTACAAGAACTCAGGGGGAAGTTGAGGTAGTCTAATCCAAATTGTTGAATTCTTCTCCGCCACCTCCGAGGCTACAAAATTTGGGGGCCATCTTTGAACTGTGAGAAAGTTCCCATTTATAAACCAAGGGCCCTTGCTGAGTACTCTGCTCAGATTTTCCTCTTTTGTGAATTTTTCTATTTAGTAATCTGATCCTAAATCTTTTATGGGGGAATGGTTCAGTAACTTTCCACATTTGGAGAAGTTTACTTTTTAGTATATGATATGAATTTTTTTCCCCGTGAGTTTATAATTAAGGAGAATTTTCATGGCGAGTACATACGATTTTATCTCGTTAAGTTAAGTACTTACTTATCACTATATCACAAATTTTCTTAGCCTACAATACAACGCACCAATCCCAAAAATACACACATTCACATATACGAAGTCACATATAAATTTATGTATTTTTACACATAAAAGAATTTAATTAAATATTTCACATAGAAGAGTCTATTTTCTTTGGTAAAAGATTAAATTGTTGATTATGCAATTATTTCATTTTTTGCAGAAAAATGAAGAAATCTCTACAAGCGGCATACAAAGCGTTCAAGATGTGAAAAAGGCCAGGTCATGTCGTATTATAAATGTTTCAATTTTTAATTAAAGTACTTTTAAGACAATCTTGAAAAAATTTCTTGAAGGAAACTCAATATCTATTCTTATGAACTTTTTATTTATTTTAAAAGCCAGTAAGAAATTTATATTATTATTTTGCCTAACATTTGTATTTTTTTTATTGTAGGGTTGATTCCGGTGATAATGATGAGACTTAGGAAGCACATGAATTTACAATGAAGATGAGATGAGGATCATAATTGCTGAAGATTATGATTTTAAAAAAAGTTAGTTATGGTGACGTAAAACTATATCTTATAAATTTTATTGACGCTCATATCTAAGTATTGAACATTATAGTATATTGTGTTTTTCTTTAATTAGTTTCTCATCACGTGCTTTGCACGTATATGTTAAGCTATTGGCACACTATTTTAAAACAAATTATCAATATTATTAAATCAAGTCTTTGAATTTATAATGTTTATATATGAATAACATAAGAATAACATGCATGTTCTTGCGAATGTTATCAATATGGATGATCAAATAATGACTTGTTTGATGATGATTGTACATATAGCAAGGGAGATATCTATGGCACTAGCAATATCTTGTCAGGTGCCACCAAATGTACTATCACTATTTAAATCACATAATGACTTTTTCAAGCTTATCAAAAAGCTAGTGTTTAACCATTGAATTGTAAATAGGAGAAAAAGACAAATATACCCTCTGAACTATCGTAAATGGTATGCAAATACCTTCCATCATTCTTTTGGGACATTGATATGCCTACCGCCCAAAAGTTAGAACGTATATACCCTTTATACTAACGGACATACAATGAAATCTTGTTAAGAGACCCTTTTTGAGTAATTATCCCAATCTAAAATGTAGTTTTACTATGAACAAAGAGAAATCTTATTTTCTAATGAGCAATGATGTTAAGAGATGTTTCAGAATAGTTACCTATTTTAAGAGGATAATTTGAGCAATTATCTCAAATCAGAGAAAAATTTGTTTTTATACATTTGGGCAAGTGTATACATTATTGGAAGTAGTATTGAGAATCGATATAGGGAAAAGTTCAGAAACTCATAGCCTCCATAAACCATGTCTTGCCAACATGGGTACATGATCATGCTTTTTAGATGAATCCTTAGTGCCTTCGGATAGAGCTTAGTAGATCAACTTAGTTGAGATGTTCTATATCCCGACATAATGCAGGATAGTTCTAACAATGTGGACAACACATTATATCATCACGTAGTTCATAGTGATGATTGTTAGTTAGAGAAACTTCCAATAGAGTTAATGTGTATTTTTATATATCACTTATTATGTTGAGTTCATAAATTAGTAAGTATTTTGTAAAGCTTAAAATGATTTAACTCCTATATTTCTTAACATTCAGCTTAAGTATAGTTTTATTACATTAAGTTATTTAACTTCGGCTATATTACATATTCGTACATTCAAATGTATTGATGTCATTCGACCTTCATCTTTTATGATGTAGAAACGAGTGTTCATATTTATCAACATGCGCTTTGTTACGATCACTCTACACTCCTGGTAGCTTTTGGTGAGCTTCTTGTATTCTAGATGACTTCACATTACTTTCAGTTTGGTATTTTTGAGGCGTCATGAATCTTGTCCCGACACATATCTTAAATATTAGAGGCTTCATAGATAGATCGAGTTAAGAAGTCATTCATAAGTTACTTTTCCTTGAGATGTCTTTGCAAACTTTTATTCTTATGTCATTGAGTATTTTACAACTACAGTTTGACTTGAGTATTTAATTTGAGTTTAAATATTAAAAATCATATTTTAAGCCCATTACACTACAAAAAAAAGGTCATTTTATGGAAGGGTTTTAATCGATTTGTGGGAGTTTTTGACCCACACAAAATTAATTGAGGCGGTTTTAGAAACTGTCACAGGCATAATTGTGACGGTTTGATAGAACCTTCATTACATCCGCCACAAAATGAATTTGCAATTTGTGGTAATACGTTACCCCTTAAATATGATTTTAGAACTTTAATAACACACTCTACAAGGGTTTATAACTCACAATTAATATAGTCTCAATATCTTATTTAATTTTTTTTGAAAGGGTTTTTATCTTTTTATTTTTACCCTCCCTAGAAGCTCCTACCCCTTTTGCTCCCTTGGTAACTCGAACTCGCAACCTTTGGGTTGGAAGTGAGGGGTGCTTACCATCCAACCAACTCCCTCTCGTCATTAAAAAACTTGAGTTCTGTCATTTATAACATACTCTACATTTAAAATATTCAAGTTACAAAATAACATAAATCTTAATCCATGACAAATTTACACAATTAGTAACTATTTTTGATAACTTAAAGTTTTAAAGTTTAACAAGTGATATTTCACATCAAACAAATATAAAAAAGGTAATATAATAATCTAATTATAGTGATTTGTGTTTACTATTATTATTTCATATTTTCTTTCAAAACAACGACACCGTATATTCTTATAGCAAAATAATACTCCCTCCGTTTCAAAAAGCATGGCCTAGTTTGACTTGGAACGGAGTTTAAGAAAAGAAAGAAAACTTTTAATCTTGTGATTCTAAATTAAAGTTATATCAAATGTACGAAAATTCTTTTAATCTTGTGGTCTTAAACATGTCACGTGGAAAGTTAAAGTTAAAGTGTTGCCAAAAAAAGAAATGGGTCATTCTTATTGAACTAAACTAAAAAGGAAATAGGGACATTCTCTTTTCAAGGACGGGAGTATTTTATTTATATATTATTAGATAAATTTCACATTTTAATAAGTTTATATTCTTTATTTTTTTGGTTATCCCTCTACCTATGCCCGAAATCTCAGAGACACATTTATACTATACTAAGGTCATATTACCCCTTGAACTTATTTTATAAATAATTTACTACCCCTTTTCGGCCTACGTGTCACTATCTTGTGGGCCCATCGTGTGTTGACATTTTTTTCAAACTAGTGCCACGTAGGCCGAAAAGGGTAGAAAATTATTAAGAAAATAAGTTCAGGAGGTAATAGGACCTTAGTATAGTCTAAGTATGTCTCTGAAATTTCAGGCATAGGTTGAGGGGGTACTTATGCATTTTTCCTTATTTTTTAGATAAAGATAATTTTTTACATTCATATGTAAAAATAATCTTAACTATATAGTCATTGGGTTTTAATAGAACATCCGAATATTAAAAACAAAAACTTGTATCTAAAGTCAACTATTAAAATTTAAATGCACAGATTTTGATATCTTAATCTTATTAAAAATACACGATACCTAATCATCTCAAATGTTTTCTCATTTTAAAGTCAAAACGTGCTACTAGTATCTTATGGAGAAGGTTGTTATTATTTAATCTTACCTAATCTTGTATGACTACACATCCAACATTCACTTCTTTGAAATATTCATCTCATGGAAGTATATTAAACTTTACCGACCTATTGCTTATTATCATATAATTGTAATATATTAATTTACCTTTTACTTTAGTGTATATATATATATATATATATATATATATATATATATATATATATATATATATAGTATCATTGGAGTCGATACACAAATCACCTTAAATCTAAGAAGCCGAGTCGGTGGGTTGGTCTGGGTGGAGAGAAAAAAAACGAATATAACATAAGACCTCAATAAATTTTTTATTTTAACCATTCAATTACATATTATAGGAGTAACATTTTCATCTATTATTTCATTCTCTTGATAGAATGAAACTAAATATATAAATTGTAAGTACTTTGATACCACAATTCAATTTACAATTTATTTTACTCTTCTCATGCTAATTAAACATACAATGCATATAATCAGTTGTATTTCTACTTTTCATGATTACCTTGTTTTCTAAAGTGTTTTCTATATTTCAAGTTTTTTGTTTTATTTCTTATTTTGTACAAGTGTAACAAATTATAATGAATTATGACATTTACAAAGCTTCACAATTTGTTGTAATTTGCAGAGGTTATCACAAACCTCCACTATAAATCCGCTTCAAATTAAAATAAATTGCGGTGTTCACAAAACCTCACAAATTGGTGCAATTCGCGGAGGTTATCAAAAGCCTCCACAATAAAACCTTCACAAAATAAATTATATCGCATTGATTAATATAAGCGCTACAAAATGATTTTACAGTGGAGTTTTTTAAAAAAACCACAAATAAACCTCTGCCAATTAGCCTTTTTTGTAGTGTTACCGCATGAATGATTACTCCGCTAAGTAGTCAGTCAAACCAAGAATTCAATTGAGAATCAAAAATGGTTCTCGAGTGCCAGCCACATCCAAGGTGTAGGCTCGAGGCGTGATATCTAGTCAGCCAAATGTGAATATATTTACTAGCATGAAGGATTTCTTTCCAAAAAACTAAAATATATCACTTACTTTTAAAGAAAAACAATCAAGTCTATTAAATTATTATTATTCAAATCAGATTATTTCTTATACAATCTGATTAGTCAAATCGATAGTCTTCAAATTCATGTTAAGAGAGACAATTATAAGGAGAGCTTCTCTCTGTTAAGTAATTATTTAGGAGTTCTCAATATTTGTGACAAAGATGAATGATGCAGATGCGATGGGTAAATGTGCAGCATGTAAGTACCAAAACAAAAGATGTGATAAGAATTGTCCATTAGCTCCATTTTTTCCTTCAAACAAAGTTGATGAATTTGATAAAGTCATTCGACTTTTCAACATCGATGTTCTCATAGATATGCTGAATTCTGTTACTGCTAATGAGAAAAAGGCAAAAATGGTTGAAACCCTAATTTTAGAGGCTAAGATTAGGTCTGAAAATCCTGTGTACGGGAGCATTGCCGTTACAGAAAAATTGAGTCTAGAAATTGAAGAAACTCAAAAGGAGCTTGATTTAATACAAAAAACAATTGCTTTTTACAAAGAATTGGGTGGAAGCTCATCCTTGAACAAGGTATGTTTTTCTTTAATTTTAATTTGGTATTCTTTATAATTATTATTTTTTCGATGCTTTCGTCCTATTTTATTCGAACTTTATTTTCGAAATTATAAATTAAAGTATATTATACATCACTTGCTCTTTGACTTACCAATTGAGATCTTTTGTCTTTAGATTTATTAATTAGTATGTCTAATAATGATTGAATGATATGTGTTCTCACTTTTTTCTCTTATTTTTGGAACAATAGATATTTTATTTAATACTAGAAAGCCATTACATTGGTCCTAGGCACATTAGTAAGCATTACAGTGGTCATAGCCAAATTACTAAGCATTGCATTTCTAATACTAATATTTCTCATAGCAGCTAAGTTGTTACTAGTACTAAGAGGGACTTTTTTTTCTATGAATTGTCCACCTCTATAATATTAATAGTTGTTAACACCTACTAAGGTGGGTAAAGCAAAAGAGTGCCTTCATCTTATCCTTCCTGAAGCATTCCTTGAGTTGCCAATAGATGTGCGAGCTTATTCCCTCCCCGAAACTGTGGCGGATCAGTGAATTCCCCAAATTCTTCACTGATGACCTGCATTTTGAAGGAGATTGTTATAAAGTTGAACATTTTTGTCTTTGATTAGCTTTATTACCTCAGAGGAGTCTGTTTCAATTTCTAGATCTGTACTTTGGCGATTGTTGACAAGGTTAAGACTGTGGAAAAGGGCCATGAGCTCCATGAAAGTGTGGTTGATGGCGATGAACTTTTTCGTAGAAACCTATCACCCATATGCCCTTTTCATCTCTCAAAATTCCTCCTATGCCCCCAATATTTGTACCTCTATTATAGGAGTCGTCAATGTTAAGCTTCAAGAAACCTTCAGCGGGAGGATGCCATTAGATGTGCATCGTGAGGCTAGCCCTAAGAGGATGGAATAGGGTGTTAGAGGAGAAATTGGACTCAAGAAATTTGTGCTCTAGATTGTGGATGTTTATAGGGTGCTTGGAGTTGTTAAACACATTGTGGTCACGATTGGCCCAAATGTATCAGATTGCAATGGGGAAGAAAATTTCCCATTTGACTAAAGGATTTTTATTTTTTATCTTCACAATTATCATTAGTATTAAAGTCTTTATCGAAGTGTATGTGATAACTTTCCCAAAAATGCTTTGCTATTGACTATGAGAATGTGGTTCAGGGATTCGAGATTTAAACAACAAATGGGGCATAAGTTATCATTACTAATGTTAATGGTTTGGAATACAATTTTGAGGGAAACCTATTAAAGGAGCATTGTCACATGAAGTGTTTAATTTTATTGAGGGTCTTTACATCCCAAATCCATTGGAAGTTGTAAATGTTGGGATCGGAAGGTTGGAATATTTTTCGGAGGGAGATTAAGGTAAAGAGGTCGTTGGAGTTTAGGGACCATATAGGGAAATTTGATCCAGAATGACTATCTAAAAGAATTTGATAGTTCCGATCAACAATACTCGTCGAGATGGGAAAATAACAGTTATTAAGATTCCAATTTCCGTTATTAATAAGACTAACCACTTTCATTCTTATTGATAGGGAATTCATTGAGGGATATATGATTATTGTTAGGAGGGATCCAATTGTTATGCCATATGTTAACTCTATTTCCATTTGTGAGCACCCAGTGCCTTTATTCCAAATCCTCCACCCATTGAGAATATTTTTCAAGACAAAGGAACCTCCTTTGGTAGGTTTATTTCTTTTCTAGTATTTAGAGAGCATACAGTTTACCCAGAAAATGTGAGAGCCTAGGAAGAGCCTTCATGCAAAGCTGCCTAACGTGTGTTATTCTTATGCTCCGCGGTAATGAGGTCCATCGCCCCTTCTGTTTTGGGTTTGGTTATTATGGTCCAACTAAGATAATGAATTTTCCCCTTATTGGAAGTACTACCCCATGTAAAATCTCGTTGTATTTTTTCCATTCTCTTAAGGGTGGAGCTAGGCAATTTAAGGTAATTCATATGGTACATAGGAATGATGTTGAGGGTACTCTTTGCTAGGGTGGTTCTTCCAGCTAAAGTGAGAAAATGCACTTTCCAGCCCGCTAATATGTTAGTCATATTATCAAGGATGTAGTTAAAGTCTCGATGAGTTGGGTTATGGTTAAAAATGGGATAACCAAGATACTTTCCAAACTCTGAAGCGATTTCTATACCAGATAAGTCTTTAACAAGTTTGGGAAAATGGCAGGGCGATTTTTGGAAAAAATAGCTTTTGAATTTTTTTGGTTTATAGTTTCCCCATACATAGTAAAAAAAATTTTTAGCATTGATGCATATTGGAAATAGTTTCGTGGGACATTGTGGCCGTAAGGGTAAGGTCGTCCGCATACAACAAGTGAGAGATAAGAGGCCCTCTAGGAGTAAGAGTAATAGGGATAAAATTAAGAATATCTACTTGATATCTAATATAATTTGAGAGAAGTTCCTTACACAAAATAAAAATATAAGAGACATAAGGTCCTCTTCCCTGGTCCCCTCGTGGGCTGGAAAATATCAGTTTTTGAACCATTAACCAAAATAGAGATAGAGATAGAGGTGATGCAGTTAAGGATAATGGAAGTAATTTTACGGGGAAATTTAAAGTAGAGTAAACCCGATGAATAAAGAACCATTCTATCTTATAAAATGCTTTTCCAAGATCTAATTTAAGCATGAAACAACATTTGGAGCTTCAAGTAGTTTGGAATTTTTCTATGATTCCCTGAATGAGGATTGCATTGTCTGAAGGTCTTATTCCTTTAATGAAGCTGTCTTGGAAGGGGTGATCAGATTGGGGAGAAAATATTTTATCCAATTTACAATGATTTTTGTAAGCACCTTGTAAATGGTATTGTAAAGACCAATGGGTCAAAAAAATTCAAGTTATTTGCATTCTTAACTTTGGGAATGAGGCAGAGATAAGTCTCATTTCTTTCAGGAGGAAGGAACGTACTCGCAAAAATTTGATGACAAAAGCGTCTAATAGAATCCCCCACTATGTTGTTAAAGTTTTTGTAGAAAAACAGGTGGAGGACATCCGGGCCCAGGGATTTGAAGGGTTGGAAAGAGCTAATCGCATTATGGGTTTCAAGATCTTTGAATGGTCTATCTAGACTGGACAGATCTAGTTTATGAAAAGAAGTTTAAACAGTAGGGTAGTGTGTTTTCGAGTTTGTATGGCGAGTAGTGTAAATTTGCCGAAAATAATTTAGAGTGTGAAACAAGATTTCCTTATGATAAGTAATAGTAACACCATTATTGTCTAACAAACTAACTACTTTGTTTTTCCTTGTTCTATTAATAAGTGACATATGAAAAAACTAGTATTGGCATCACCCTCATTGATCCAGTTTATTCTAGAACTAATTTTCTTGTAATCATCCTCAATACTAAGAATACTATTATATTCTCTTATGAGATCTTGTTCTAGATTTAAGAGTCTAGCTAAGATGATCCTTTTTTTACGTCACGAAATGTGATCTTGCTCCACTCAGTGATATCCTTAGTAAATTTGTGATTATTAGCTATGAGGTCCTCATTATTATAACATCTAACAACTATGCTCCTAAAGTCTTGATGCGAGGTCCAAAATCGCTCGAGTCTGAAAAGTTTAGGGGCAACACTATTCTATTACTATCAAAGATTGATTAGGAGAGGATTGTTGTCAGAGAAAGTCCTAGGAAGGTGGGTGATGGTTACGTTAGGGTAAAGAGATATCCATGGCTTGTTTGTTAAACCCCGATCTAGTCTTTCAAGGATAAGACCATCTTTCTTACGATGATTCGACCAAGTATATTTTGAACCTTTAAAACACAAGTCTATTAGATCACAATAGTTCATGCATGTTGAGAAAATATTGTCTATGGTATAGTTTATAGGTTGATCTTCCCATTTTTCGTTCGGACTCATAACTTGGTTAAATCCCCACACATTACCCAGGTGGCAGAGTAATGATTTTTGAAAGCACAAAGATTTTTTCATAGGAGAGACATGTGGGTCGAGTTAGTACTAGCGTAAATAATACTTAATAGCCTAGGGGTATTATTGGTGTTTACCTTGACCATGACATGCATTTCCTGATCTGATTGTCTGTAGCGAGTGACTGTCATTAAATTTTCATGCCAAAAGAGAACAATTCCTCTCGACCTTCCAATTGCAGGTTGTTCGAGCATACTATCAAACCTAAGCATGTCTTTGAGTCTAGCATGGTCTTCCATCATAATTTCCAAATAGCAAGAATATACGGGTTATAAGTGTTAAACAAATCTTTAGGATTTCTTATAGCAACATCATTAGAGGCTCCTACGATATTCCAAATAATAAACTATTAGGCCTAGTCATCATGAGAGTGTTTTGTTTTTGTATCTTGTTCACACCTCCGAATGAGAAATCTCTTTCAGCACTGCGAATTTCGTTGTTGCTTAGTTTATTGGTGGGCGAATATCCACTGAGCATTTGTTCAGTGTTGTTGGCCATTTGAAGATGAAACTCTTGTCTTCCGCTTCGGAAATAACATAAGGGCTACTTCTCTTAGTCTTGCTATTTATGTGAACATGCGGTCCTCCTACATTTCTTCCCCTTGTTACCACCCACTCCTACTGTTGGGGAACTTGTTGATGGAAGTTCACTACACGGAATAGTTTTTGTTGTTGATGTTGTGGTATCTATGGAAAAAAATTTGATCCCCCCATATTCTCCAATGGTGTGAAGAATGGTGGATCTGGACTTGTTAGTGGGTTCATTATAGGGTTGGAGTGAGACGACATGTCCCATATCTGTTGCAAGGAGTGGAATTCGGAGTCATTGCAGTGTCAAGGGGGCTTAGAATATTAATTAGTCATACATGATTCGTACTGTTGTCCATTGCAAGCGTCATATCTTTTGTGACTAGTTGTGCTAGAAAGTTAGGGTTATGAAGGACAATCATCACTTCCCTCCTATCTATGTACATAGTGAAATAGGTTGCTTGTCCATGCAAATCTACCTCTATTCATGAGTGGGGAGGTTGACCCAGTAGTATTGCTTGTGTGGCATACACTATTGGAGGATTTGGTATCTGATTGTGTTTAATGCTCGTTTCTGTTGGGACTTTCTGAGTAAGCGGTGAGAGTCTGTTTTTTTGTGCAATGGAATTTTCAACCTTTTCTTTTGGACTGTATTGAGGAGATTTATATTAATAGGATAGGTACGAAGAGTGATTGGTTGAAAAATACGAGGTAATGATTGGATATCTGTAGATTTTGATTGAACCAAAAATGGATTGGTGGGGCAATTAATATTGCTAGTAGAATTCTGTTTAAGGATTTGCATCATATTTTCATTCTACACTTGGCAAGAGGCTTTCTCCAAGTGTTTCATGCATATAATTTCATTGGCTGACTTTTTTGTATGACAGATGTCACCATTTCTAGTGGGAATAGCTTGGGAAGTACTATTTACTGCTTGAGGGTTTGTTACTTGGTTTTCTACGGGGCCACGTGTTTATCTGTGATAGCTCGAAAAGAGAAATTCATCTTTGGAATTATCGAATGATGGAAGGGGTATGTTACAGTGGGTTCACTTGTCTCTGAAGGGTCGGATCTTGTATTTTCTAAGGAGTTGAATTTATTGTTAGTGTGGAAATCCTCTAGGTTGTTTAATTGAGCGAGAATATTATTTGCTAGCAATCCTTTTGCTTGTACTTTCATAATTATTGGGAAAAGAAAGCATACATGTCTGCAGTTTCAAATGATTATTTCTACGATCATTATCCTTGCCTTTCTCTAAGATAGGTTCCTTTCCTATGTTGGTAGCTTTTCAAAAGCTACCGTCTTCAATTCGTTACTAGATAGTAGTTGACTTTTGTTGTTAATTTCCTTAGACAAGATTGGTGAACAACATCTTTGTGGGTTCCCAATTCTTCGACACCCGTGGCAGAGTTGATCCTTTCCTTCATATTTGATTTGTTGTTTATAGTTCCGATATTTATATGTGATTTAACTGGCTTGTTAAGTGGAACTTCTACGCATAGTCGAGTATATCTCCCTCGAAAGGTGGTGCTTGTGCATGCATCAATTTTTAGTAGTTTACCAATGGAATATCCAATCTTTTTTAGTATTATAGCACCGTAGAACTCAGAGGGAAGTTGAGGCAGTCTGATCCAAATTGTTGATTTCTCCTCCGCCGCCTCCGAGGCTACAAAATTTGGGGGCATCTTTGAATTGTGAGAAAGTTCCCATTTATAAATAAAGGATCCTCGCTGAGTACTCTGGTCAGATTTTCCTCTTTTGTGAATTTTGCTATGTAGTAATGTGATTCTAGATCTTTTAGGGGGAATGGTTCATTAACTTTCCACATTTGGAGAAGTTTACTTTTTAGTATAAAATATTGAATTTTTCCCCGGTGAGTTTGATAATTAAGTAGAACTTTCATGGCGAGTACATACGGTTTTATCTCGTTAAGTTAAGTACTTACTTATTACTATATCACAAATTTTCTTCGCCTACAATACAATGCACCAATCACAAAAACGCACACATTCACATACACAATGTCATTTATAAATTTATGTATTTTTACACATAAAAGAATTAAATTAAATATTTGACATAGAAGAATCTATTTTCTTTTGTAAAAGATTAATTTGTTGATTATGCAATTATTTCATTGTGCAGAAAAATAAAGAAATCTCTACAAACGGCATACAAAGCCTTCAAGATGTGAAAAAGGCCAGGTCATGTCGTATTATAAATGTTTCAATTTTTAATTAAAGTATTTTTAAGACAATTTTGAAAAAAAATCTTGAAGGGAACTCAACATCTATTCTTATGAACTTATTATTTATGTTAAATTCACATCTTAAGTAAGAAATGCCAGTAAGAAATTTATATTATTATTTTGCCTAAACATTCGTATTTATTTATTTTTATTGCAGGGTTGATTCCAATGATAATGATGAGACGTAGGAATCACATGAATTTACAATGAAGATGAGATGAGGATCATAATTGCTGAAGATTATGATTTTAAAAAAGTTAGTTATGGTGTCGTAAAACTATATCTTATAAATTTTATTGACGCTCATGTATAAGTATTGAACATTACAGTATGTTGTGTTTTTCTTTAATTAGTTTCTCATCACGTGCTTTGCACGTATATGTTAAGCTATTGGTAAACTATTTTAAAACAGATTATCAATATTATTAAATCAAGTCTTTTAGTTTTTAGTGCTTATATATGAATAACATAAGAATAACATACATGTTCTTGCGACTGTTATCAATATGGATCATCAAATAATGACTTGTTTGATGATGATTGTACATATATTATGCATTAATCATAGCAAGGGAGATATCTAGGGCACTAGAAATATCTTATTCCAAAATGACTTTTTTAAGCTTAACAAAAAGCTAGTGTTTGGCCATAGAATTGTAAATATTTGTAAAAAAATATATTTGTAAAAGGCATAAGTCATAATTTATGACCATTAACTTGATTTCAACTAAATACTATTATCTTTAACATTGGCAATGCATAAGTAGGCTCGTTAACTATTCAAAACCTGAATAAACAGACACTGGAACATTTATTTTAAAATATGATGGAGGAAGACATATTTTATATCCAATTGCCTTAATTTCTAATTTGATGAAAGTGCAATAGTTAGGACAAATTTTATGGTAGTAGCGCATACAACTAGACTCTTCATATTCTATGTCTTCCACTTGTGTGTATCATTGTGCAACCAAACGGGCTTTATATCATTTTATAGATTCATCTTCCTTGAATTTTGTCACAATCCGAGTGTATATCCTGGACGTGGTCGAAACTCGAGAATCATTGTTGGTTTCGAAACGAGCCTTCATTTTGGCTAACTACAAATGGAAGACTAACTCAAGCATAAGCATCAAATTGAAAGAAATGCTAAATCATATTGTATTAAATTTCAAAACTCTCTGAATATATTGAGTATGAAACATAAGTTTTAAGGATAACCTCTAAGACTCTTAAAAATTGTTTATCTATGAATCCTCTATTGTATAAATATGAGTATCCGGACAAGACTCATGGCTTCTCAAAGACTAATACTAATAACTTTAAAAATTGGAGTACTCTGGAAGCACAAAGGTCTCACTCAAAAGTTGATGGGCGGATGAAGTGATCTGAACGAAATTTTGTTGAGGATTTTAAGTGCATGTATCTACATCATTAAAAGATGTTGGTTGAATGACGTTAGTACATTGAATTTATAAGTATGTAATATAGCCAAAGCAAAAATACTTACCCATCTCTGAAATCAACATATTAAGTGATATGATTAAAATAGACTTTTAACTTTATTTGGGAGATTCTCTAATCGACAACTATCATTATGAGCTACGTGATAATACATCTCACCCACATTGTTAGAACTGTCATATACAGCGCCGAAGTATAGAACCTCTCAACTAAGTGGATCCACTAAGCAATAAGGATTCATCTAAAAGTATATCCCTTTATACAAATGTTGGGGACATGATTTATGAGAATGTTGAGTTGTTTGGACTCGTCCTCATATCGGTGATCAATACTACTCCCAACAATATATACTTACGCTCAAATCTACAAAACGTACTATTTCTCTATTTTTGAGGTACTTGCTCAAATATCCTCTTAAAATAGGTAAGGCTCTGAAGTTATTACTCATTTAGAAAACAAGGTTTCTCTTTTCTCACCGTAAAAGGTGATACCTTTGGAAATACTTAGTTCCCTTATACTCTTACTCAAATCATATTTAAAACTCTTTCTCAAAATTCCTCTTTGCTTTCTCAGATAAATCAATTTAAAACGATTATGTTTGTCTGAAATATCCTTAACAAGAACTCAATGAATACTCAGAGATAGAGTTCATGCTGAAAAATAGATATGAACAATCAACTCAACAATCTCAATACACAATATACTACAACTTAATAATTAGGAATAGAAACTCAAAATCAGAAATTCAAGAACTCGAAACTAAACATCAAACTCATCTTAAGAATATTCAAAACTAAGGATAGAACTTTAGATTACTCCCTTTACTGATAAAAAGTAGATATAGGGCGTGAGGACGAACTAGTTCAATATTATGATAGCCTTACATACCTGAAAAAACAAAAATTTTGAAGAATCTTGAAAGAAAATCTTGGAAGATGAACCCTAGTCTTAGTGTTTCTTGAAGTTCTTGATCCTAGGAGTGCATGAGGGGTTTGATTGTGAAAACTGATTTTCTACACGTTCAGGGTGATTTATATGACTCCCAGAAGGTTTTTAGGACAAAAATACCTTTTAAAAAAAAGAGCTGGAAGTCATAATTTTATTCCAGCGAACAGTGAGGTCTGTATTCACTCTGTAATGTGGAGCCATCACTGAGCTACTGCCAAATTAGAGTGTCTCTAGTAAATCAGTCATAACTTTTTCCTCAGAATTTGGATTGAGACAAACTTGATGGCATTGAAAATGACTCATAGACCTTTATTTTGATAGATCATGAGCTACCTAATTTCTTATATGCCGTGAGATATGATTATTTTAAGTTGACATAAGTATAATCTTATCTCAAAACTTAATCAATAAGGAAGCTTCCAACTCAACTTTGTGCTAGAGGTTTCTTGTAACCTTAATTCATCTTCAAGTTTATTGTAACACTAAAGAATTGACTTTAACACCTAATCATAATTGAAATATCATCCGATATGACCTTATGCAAATGAAGAATAACTCAGGGCTTAACTAAGAAGTTTTTGAGGTGTTACAAATTTGACTTGATAAATCCATTTTGAACCGACTACATTAGTGTTTATATCTCTTCTTTCGTTGCTTCTTACCAATGGGGGTGATCAAGAGCATCTCTGTATAATTTTAGAGTTGTAACGCTGCAAGTTAATAATATCAAGTATATTCACATTTATGATGATTGAAGGTTATTTTTGGTTCTTTATTTACTTTAAAGTAAAATAACTACTAAAATAATGAAATTTTAAGTAATTGGACCATAAAAACACAACTATATTTGTTACTCAAGAGTAGGGTATTCACAGGTTGGTTTGATTCGGTTATTGGTCAAAATCAAAATCAAACCAACTTAGTCGATTTTAAAATTATCAAAACCAAACCAAACCAAATATAGTATATATTTGTCGGTTTGGTTGTTATCGGCTTTGGTTCGATTTGGTTTGGTTATTCGGTTATTAATCATAGAAAAATAAAAGAAACAACTCATTTAGAACATGAAAAAAGTGACAACAATCCATTTTAAAATGAAAATAGCTAGAATGACTGACATTATAAACTTTTAATCATTGAATTTATTCTTTTACTAAAGCTTCAAAAGTCATTATTTTGGCCTAGAAGAAAGAGAAAGTGATATTTTCAATCTCATAAAGAATTGTCATAGACACTCATTTACATAAAACCAATAAGATAAATATTCTCACCTTGGACATTTTTTCTTTGATAAATTATAAATAAATTTTGATGAAAACACATATAAGATCTTTAAAATTATTTATAAAAAATAATATATTATGTATGTATGTAAAATATATGTATATAATGTGCCGGTCTGATTTGGTTATTTATTCAATTTTTTTCGAACAAAACCATAATCAACCCATATACTATCGGTTTTTAAAAATCTAAAATCAAACCACACCTAACCCAAATAAAAATCGATTTAGTTAATAGGCTTGGTTCAATTTTTCGGTTTGGATCAGTTTTTTCCAAACTGTGAACACCCCTACTCAAGAGTAGATGTAATCCGTAGATCAAAATTATTAGGCTTTAAATTAAAATTAAATTATGATAAACACATTGAGTGATATATATATATATATATATATATTGTACGGTTAAAAATATGTGATTATATAATAATAAAAGAATATTAAGTTAAGTAGAATCTAGTGGATGAAATAGGCGGATCTTTTGGCTTTAGATCCGGATCGTTTCTTGGATCTTAGGTAGGGTCTCGTGTCGGGGTGGGGTCTTGGTTTTCGATTTTTAGGTCGAGGTCGGATCTTTTGGCTTGGGTCCTAGATGTTAAAGTTCCGAGTTGGGTTTGAGTCGCTAATTCTTTTGGCTTTTCATCTGTTAGCGTATTTGGTCATTTTTCTTTTTTATTAATTACATTAGTATGCATGTCAATATTGTTTTAGGTTAAATGGATCAAAATAGTTCGATTATAACCAACTCATTTCTTAGTCCGACTTGGTTAAAAGTAAATTTGGACGGATCCTGACCCAATTCAATTTTTATTTTATCTGATTCTAACCTCTTAAATTTGATTTTGCTCCGCCTGTTTAACACTCTTTAATTATATAATGTAATATTTTATGTAGGGTTTGTGTTATCGTCTTGCAATATAAATTATAATTTATTATAGTCGATGGTAATTTTCACCCACTAGACAAGTAAATTGTTCAAGATCGAACACGGATCCTGATTCTGGCCCATGCCACAACCCAAAACCTAACTTTGGATGCAAGACCCGACTCCGACCCAAGACTAGAGACTCGAATCCAAGGCCTAACCCTGATCCTGACTTGAGACCTTGGACCCAATCCCAATCCCGACCCAACCAACTGGAACCTGAAATTCGACCTCGATCTAAGAAATGGAGTTTTATTGTTTATTGAGGTTAATTATAAATTCAATGAAGTGATACTTAACTATCTAATCGATACTTGAAAAAAGCACAATAGTTTTTCAAAGTGTTTAATAGATACATTTTATTTAGGGCAACTTTCACATATAACAAACACAAAATTCATATTTGTATGCTATAGCAAAATTTGCATAATTGCGCTCCATAGCAAACATATATATGTATAATTCATTATACATATACAATTGAAGCGAATTGTATAAAATGAGTAAGAGAGAAATTATATACAATTTGAATTTGTATAAAACGAGAAAAGGCAAAAAAAACTTGGGCAGAAAAATATTTGTATTGTATAATTACAAGTGTATAGGACGATTATATACAATTTGAATTTGTATAAAATGAGAAAGAGAGACAGGCAAAAGAGACTTGGGCAGAGAATATACAATTGAATCTAATTGTATAAAACGAGAAAGAGAGAAATTATATATAATTTGAATTTGTATAAAACGAGAAATAGAGAAAAGCAAAAGAAACTGGGCAGGGGAGTATTTTTATTGTATAATTATAAGTGTATAGGATGAAAATATTTGTATTTGCATGTGTATATACAATTTTCTCTCGCTTTATACAAACATAAACACAATTTATACATTTCATTTCTGTTTGTATAAGCGAGAGAAGCGAGGGTGGCGAGCGAGATCTTGAAGAGGGGAACGAAAACATATGTATTTATACAATTTTCTCTCGCTTTATACAAACACAAACACATTTTATACATTTGGGTTTGTATAAAAAGCGAGAGAGACTAGCGAGACTGCCACCAAACGAGAGTGGCGAGCGAGATTCCACCAAGGAGAGTGGCGAAAATAGCTAATAGTTGGATATAGAGTACAATTAAATCAAAGTATATTTATAGCATTTGATTTGAATTAATAATTTGCTATTATATATAATTTTTCCTTTATATAACATGTTCGAATACTCAATTAAAACAAGTGTACTAGTACATGTGTAAAATAACAAAAATAGCCCTACAAATATATGATATTAAAGGCGCAGAAAGGGCAAAATATTTTCAGTTCTATTTGGTTTCAAGCTGCGTTCTCTCCGTATTACACAAATTGAAAAGAAAGCTTTGACGCCGACGCAACAATGGCGGACGATGATTATGATATGGACGGAGGGTTAGTGCCGCCGTCCTTAATTGCTTTTATCTTGTTGAAATTTGATGTTTATTTGGTTTATTATGTGTAATACCAATTGATTTGCTTATTGAGTATGAGCTTATTTAGGGTTTAGGGTTAGGGTTTATGAAAAACTTATTTTGGGGTTTGTTTGATGTTACTGGTTCATTGCTTAGCTTGTTGTCTAGGCTTAGGGTTTTGCTAATTTGTGTTTTATCCTTTTAGGTTTTTTTTTTTTGGAGTTTTTCCTACTGTATCTGGCTAAATAGTTGTTTTTGATGAATGATTGTTTGGCTCTTCAGTAGATTTTGATGTTCCTTTAAGCATGGGAGAACTTTCGGGCTTATTCTTAGTCTGTGATTATTGATTTTTCTGTGGGAAGTGGTGAGGACCTAAAATAAACAAGTAAAGGTGTCCGTTTTATGAAAGTTTAAGCTTTTAGAGAAACAAGGCAGTTAACACAACTCAAAATGGTAACAGGGGTGGAAGAAGTTCTAGTTTGGGTCTTATCGTCACAAACTAACAAAATTGTGTTGACATGAGTTAAGCTTAAACTGGAAAAATGGTCAGTGAGGATTCAGGTAGCCGACCTCAACTTGTTTGGGATTGAGGTGTAGTTTTTGTACTTCCGTTTGCATGGTGCAAAAGAAAAAAAGTTAGACCCACATGTGAGGAGCATATTCCATATCCAAACTAAATAAGTTAAAACTTCTCCAACATTTTAAGATTTTAAATGATGCGATTCAAACTATTTAACGACAATGATCAATGTATAGTTGGAAAAGTATTCTTAACATGACCTTGTAGAATATGGTGGACATATACCCTTTAAGCATTTGAGGTTGCTCAATAATGGCTTCGCCGTCGAGTTCAACTTGTGCTGGATTGCTGCTTTAGATCACTTGCATTGATATAGAGATTATTGTGAACCTTAGCTAGTTAGTTATTTAACTAGCTTCATATTGGAGGTGTTTCACATGAAGAACCTTCCTTCTCTTTCTTTCTCTTCTTTATTCTTGTTTTATCCCTTCTACGAATTTCGTCTATGACCGATGCCCCACTCGCTAAATAGATGTAAAGAAAAGCTACCTGAAAAAAAGCAAGAATGGGAGAGGATGATTAGCTGTGCTTGTAGGTCATTTAGCACTGATGTTATAAGTGTCCTTTTTTTTTTGCTCAAGAAATGCTTTGTATTACTAATACAACAGAGTTTTCAAATATATTTAAACATCTGAGTATTTCAAAATTGCAGCAAACCTTCTCAATGTATATATTGCTTTCTGAATTGCATGCTTGTACAAACTCAGCAGATTTCTACTTTTTTGGTTTCAAGCTTTCCCTAGATCACTATATGCATTGGGTAGGGTATTGACCTTTTCTAGTAGCTATTTTTGTGGTTAAACCCAATTGTGACTTGGTTTATCTTTTTGTGGTTTTTTGATTTGGTGTTTATGAAGATAAAATTATGTTTGATTTTGGTAAACTTCATTGGATATTGTACCTATTAGGCATCTTATCTGTTACATTTGTGCAGATACGTGGACGAGCCAATGGATCCTGAACCTGATGTAAGATGATTTCTCTTATTTGTAATCCTCATTATAAGTATGTTTATGCAGGATAAGTATGTGATGAAGTATTTTTCATTATTGTGCTTAACTGACAGGAAGGAGCAGAGATTGAGGAAGATAATGGCAACAATGAGGACATACCAGATCCCCTGATGGGTGAAGGTGAGGAAAAAACAGAGCAGCAAGAGCCTGTGGAACGACCTCGTAAGACATCAAAGTTTATGACAAAATATGAACGTGCAAGAATCCTGGGCACTCGTGCACTCCAGATCAGGTCATTTTGCTTTTTCCTCAATTCTGCTTTTGCCAAGGCCGTTCGTTATAGTTTGATAACTTGTAAGAGCTGCAATATATATGTTTTCTGACCTGGTGAGTTATTTTGTCCTCGAGCAGCATGAATGCACCTGTGATGGTTGAGTTGGAAGGAGAAACTGACCCACTTGAGGTAAGCCTTTTTAAAAAATGCATATTGTGCAACATGTCTATTTGGTGAAGTTTCTAGGTTGACTGATGTCTTCTTTTGTCAATATTCTTTTTATGCTAAAAGATTGCAATGAAGGAGCTCAGAGAGAGGAAGATACCATTCACAATTCGCCGTTACTTGCCTGATGGAAGGCAAGACTTCCTTTGTCTTTAAGCATCTGTTACTATATCTTTCCTCTTTCCTGCCCTCATCCTGTGTCTTGCCGTTTCTCACTTAAATTAATTTTATCTTCTTGTGTTCATTAGTTATGAAGATTGGGGAGTTGATGAATTGATTGTTGAGGATTCATGGAAGAGACAAGTCGGAGGAACTTGACAGCTGAAGTGCCTCTTTGCTTGTTGCTGCAGACTTGTTAGGAATGTTATCTGTCGTTTCTGGTTGTCGTACTCTGCTCAATTGTTGCTGACTTAATATTACCAATGCTATGAATATATTTTGGAAAACTCAAGTGATTAGCCGTATGGGCTGTTTCTTTTAGTACAAATTCTAATGTGTATGTATTTGTCGCGAGTGTCAACCTCTTGTAGAAGCTAGGGCTCTCAACTTGGCACACCTTGCAAACGCAACGGAGATAAATTGCCAGTTGGGTCCTAGGACTCCAGAAGTTTGTTTCAGTATTTTCTTTCTCAAGTCTTTAGAGATGCATTAATCAAGTTGTTGCTGAAATCCCAAAGGGTTTTTTGCTAAAGCTTCGTCTCGCGCTAGCTTGTTTGGCTTGTGCTCATTGCAGTCATAGTAGTACTTTCCAGTCACCCCTTTAAAACTTGGATGAAATGCAACATAACATGTTGTAGCTTGCCCCTCAAAAATTAGTCATTGTTAGTCACAGTTGACATAATTAATTCCATTTGGAGTCTAATTGTCCATGTAGATGTCTTTATTACTATGGTGTTCATGCTGGCTAGAACACACCAGTCATTCTGTGAAAATTCTGACTCGGTCACTAACTTATTTAAACATACATTTTATCTTGTCCTGAGTTGACATATACACCCTCTAAATATCTAAGCTTATTTAATGTTAAGCACACATGTGTTCTACGTGACATATACAAATCAGTACGAGTGTATCTCACATGTGTTATCATATAAAATGTCATGTAGGAGCATTTAATTCTTTTTGAACGAACTAAAAAGAACAATATATTACATTAATTGAGACAAAGAGAATAATTAATAGAGAGACAATCCCTCAAATTTGAAGCAGAACTAACAAAGCTTAAAACTCAAACAAAAACCTAACAACTTTCATAAAATGTGAATGAAATAGTAGTAATATTTTCTTCTCAACAGCTGCATTTTGTTATCATGTTTTTAGAGAAGCATTCACCAAATTGTTGCTAAAATCCCAAAGATTTTTTGCTAAAGCTTCGTTTCGCGCTAGCTTGCTTGGCTTGTACTCATTGCAGTCATAGTAGTACTTTCCAGTCACCCCTTTTAAACTTGGATGAAGTGCAACATAACATGTTGTAGCTGCCCCCTGAAAAATTTGAAACGGAAAATGTCAATTCAGATATATTAGATGTTGAATCCCTTAACACCTTCACGTATTACTTTTTTTTTTAAATGTTTTGAATACGATTAGTAAAAATCCTTGCTCAATCACTGACTGTCACAGTTCACGAAAAGGTTAAAATGTTTGCAAGGAAGGAAATTCATTTTTACCTGTGGGACATTCTTCCATAGGATACAAGTGAAAGCCCTAAAAATTCCTATCAAACAAAATCAAAGTGATTAAAAAAAGATCATGAAGTATGAAGTAATATATCCAGTTGGGAGCGTTACCCCCTAATGGACCCTACAGAGCGCGATCCGAACGGAAATTCAAAAAAATAAATATTGTGAATGTTAAATACATACTCATCAAAAGAGCAGAATGCCTCATGAGGGGAGTCATAATTAGTCCTGGATGCACTGAATTGACAGTTATATTTGCTCCCTCTTCCTGTATTTGATGATATGAAATAATTATACTGTCTAATCTCGAACAATTTAAACTTTTAGATGAGACAGTTCACAGAGAGTCTGATGAACATCGAGTTTAGTTAATTACCTGTAAACGACGCGAAAGTTCATTGGCATGTAATATGTTTGCTAATTTGGATTGAGCATATGCTAGTTTGTTTTGATAACTAGTTCAAAAAAAAAAATAGATAGTAAGTGAATATATTATTAATAAGTTAGTATCTGTGTTGCTCTGACTCTTCAAAAATCGTGCAGGTGTGTGTCAGATCCTTTTCAAAAGTAGTGCTTTTTAGTGGATTTTGATACTGGAACGACAATATTTTTATAGAGTCTGAGCAAACGTAGAACGGTTATATATACCTGTTTTTTGTGTTGATCTTTTGAAATCTTATTCCTCCTTTGTAAGGGCAAATGTGAGCTACTGATGATAAGTTCACAATTCTACCCTCAACACCACTAGATTTTGCTGTTTCCTTCATTGTGTCTAGTAGAAGATTAGTCAAGTAGAAATGACCTGAAAAATCCAAAAAAAAAAAAAAAGTGTTTTTTTAGAGGTTTGAGAACTACGATAACGTTTATGAAAGTCTTTCATTTGCTTCTCTTCGATAGAATTTTGAGTTTTTCATATACTTCTTCTGATGATCGATTCAACCTCTGATGAATAATGAGCA
This sequence comes from Solanum lycopersicoides, assembly GCA_022817965.1. Classification (NCBI taxonomy): domain Eukaryota; kingdom Viridiplantae; phylum Streptophyta; class Magnoliopsida; order Solanales; family Solanaceae; genus Solanum; species Solanum lycopersicoides. The sequence continues at coordinate 4,515,425 of CM040626.1, forward strand.
TAACGACCCTATTGTTCTAAAGGAGTGTGATAAGCTTTTCGAGACATTACTATTTTACTATGTTCAACTCTACGTACGTAGTACACTTCTATCTATATTGTAACAGAGTTAGACAGAGTATATATATACCTAGATGATTTGTCGCGAATTGCATCTCAACGCCATCTTCTGAGAGTTGAAATGGACAGAACATAATGCCTGCATTGTTTCTGTTTTTTTGCAAAGTCTCATTAGACAAACATGTTCTGTTTTTCCAAAACTAAGAACTCAATTATAACGCGAACAAAGAGATGAGTCAAATTACATTAAGATGTTGAGAGGAAGATCAAGAGCTTTGAAATTATCAGCAAATGACTTGACAGATCTAATTGAGCTCAAGTCAAGCTTCTCAACATCGATACGAGCATTTTTGTTGTTCTTGAGAATGGATTGTTTAGCCTCATTCGCGACCTCAATATTACGTGCTGCAATAATAACATGAACATTCCTCATTGCTAAAACTCTTGATGTTTCCAAACCAATGCCACTCGCGCCTCCTGTTTAAACGAATCTCAAAGTATGATAAACGAATTTGGATGAAAAAACGTCTTTCGTGGACAATGTGGATGAGATTATAAAGAAGATCGTCATGAGTACAATAAGTCAACAACAACATATCCAGTGAAGTTCAGTCTCGAGTAAAAGGTAAAAATAACACATAACATAATGTTTGTTAATAAGTTTTAATTACCTTTTGAGATTGTATTTGTTGATGTAATATTTATTTTCTTGGATTTTACAATCATATTCCTCATACAATAGAAATTGTAACTTTTGTGAATTGTTAGTAGTTTTCTTTCACTTGTGAATTCCGACGGATTTTAATTAGGAAGCGTTTTATCTATAATGTTAAAGACTTATTGATACGAATTCAAATTTAATAGATCAGATGAGTATCAAACACTGAGTGGAAAAACAAATTAAATTGTGTTAAATATTATTCGGAGTTGGTTCTACTTACTCGATATTAATATCGTTAAAAGCTTTAGCAATCTTAAATGCAATGATATTTACTCAATAATTATTGAAAAATTTTATTTGTGACGACTTATATCACCACTAATTGAATTGCATAGTTACTATACCAAAACGAGGTTTTAGTAGCAATATATTTTTCATACGTATATATTAAATCCTAAATATCTTTGACAAAATTTCTGACTTCACTACCGATATATTCATTAATAATATTTTTGATTCAACAACTAGTCAAACACATAAATATTTTCCCATTTTTTTTATTAATAAAAGAAAATCTAAAATGCCAGTTAAGGTCCTTTTAATTTGTATTTGTTTTACGCTTGTTTTTATTAGATTCTATTTGATATATAATATATTTTCTAAAGCATTAAATTTAATATATTAATATAGTAATATTATCTTTATTATTTATTATGTGACAAGAAAAAGTATATTAGAGGACAAAAAAAATATATCAAATTAAAAACATCACAAAGTACTTTGAGAATCTTTGTCTAGACAAATTTTAAGACTGCTGAGTTCCCACACATAGGGAAGTTTGTTTGGCCCCTCAAATTAAAGTCTCCAATTTTTTATTTAATTGCAAGAAAAATTGAAAATAATTAAACAACAAAATAAAAAAAAATAAGAAAAGTCTAATATAAAATATTCCATTTAAGTTGGCTGTAGGTGAACTAATTAAAGAGTGTAGCTTTAATAGAACTTTCATCCAAACACGGCCTTAACTATTAATAAATTAACATGCATACGTCAATATCATTATGAGGTTAAATACATTATTTGATATTATCTGATAAGTACAGTAACCTACATTGCGGGGCAACGATTTTTTCTAAGAGAATTCAAAATACGAAAAATTAAATTTGAAGTTAGAATATCAATATGAATACGTGAATTTCATGAATTTTTTTGTAAAACTAGAAATTTTGTTTGTGTATTTTTTTAAAAATTGGTATAATGATATCTGTTAACACCCATTCTACAAGAAGATTAAATACTGCATATAGTTGAAAACTTGAGTTATTTTATCTCGAGGATCAATTATCACTTAATATATTTTTCTCTTTATTTTAATCTATTTGGCCAAACTTCTAAAATAAGCTTAGTTTGAAAAGCACCCTATTTATTTATTTTTGAAGCAGTTTGTGTTTGACAAAAAAATTAAAAAATATTTTTGAGCAATCATTACTTATTAGTGTCTAGCCAAGCTTTTAAAAAGTGTTTGGGGAGGAAACTACTCTTTTTTTTAGAAAAATTAATGCTTTTTTGAGAAAAATAAACACGTTTAACCTTCTAAAAGCTTGACCAACACATTAAGTCAGAATAGTCAGAATCAAAATCAAATCAATCAAATACGAGGGGATGAAAATATCTTAATGTATACGCACTAGTCCAAAAAAGTATATGAGCATGACGAGGTGATCGATTAACAAAAAGAATCACTCCTGAATAATACAGATGAATAAGATTTCTAGACTCCTTATATATCTCGAACAGTCCTCCTCCCTTTTAAGTTAAGTCAAAAACCTAATTTGACACATAAATCACACCGTTACGAATTATCCAACCCTTTCCTTTACTAATAAACCTAATATAAGTACGAAATACTTTTTATACAAAATTGTATCATTTTTTATCAGTATATAAATATCGAACAATCTTCCTCCCTTTAAGTTAAGTAAAAATCTAATTTGACACATAAATCACACCGTTACTAATTATCCAACCCTTCTCTTTACTAATAGACCTAATATAAGTACCAAATACTTCTTATACCAAACTGTATCATTTTTTATCTGTATATAAATCTCGAACAATCTTCCTTTAAGTTAAGTAAAAACCTAATTTGACACATAAATCACACCCTTAGGAATTATCCAACCATTCCCTTTACTAATAAACCTAATATAGTACGAAATACTTCATGCATCGAACTGTATCCTTTTTTATCAGTGTATATAACTTAAAAACGATAGTATGTAGGTAAAAACCTGTGACTATGGCTGTGAGATTAGAACCATCAATGCCATGAGTAACTTGCTCAGCAGTAGAAGCTGATCCAAAACCACTTGGACCTGGTTTTCCTGTTATTAACCTCAACATACTTCAAAAATAAAAATTTAAAACACACACAAAAATAATATTTAAACAAGAAAAAAAATGAGTAGAAGAGATACAAGCAAAAGCAAATTTTGTTCAAAATATATATTTAGAGATGTAATGAATTATTATTTTTTGGGGATGGGAACATATATAGATAAAAAGTTGGTGGTGTGAATATAGGAGAAATTAATATTGTGCGTCTCTCTCATACACTTTATATAAAGTGTTTTTTTTTTATATCAGCATAAATCGTGAAGCAGTGATAATTGAATTATTTTATTTTTAGCTAGAGTTTTTGAATTTCGAGCCATAGGTATGGAGACAATCATGTTAAAAGCGTCATCCAGCGTAAAGGCCTAGTAGTGTGTGATTAGTGATGATGGAGACACCTTATAACAAAATTTTATTATTTATATATGGTTAACATAAATTTTTAGGTACATATAGTAGATGTTTTTCGGCTACTTCATAACAAAATTATATTATTTATATATAGTTAATATAATTTTTTAGGAACATATAAGAGATGTTGCACCTCATTCGGCTACTTCATGTGTCTATTTCTTCAAATATTTAACCCCTTTATTAAAAATTCTAACTCTATCACCGTTGCGTGATTCAGATTTAATCAGGCACGGAAACCAAAAGAAGTGTTTTTTATTTTTAAAATTTTTAGTTAATTTTTTATTTTTTTTTAAAAAAAAAGTAGTTGATGGTAGTGAATTGGGATGTAGAAGACACCTTTAAATTTAATGTGTAAGTCGGTGACTGCCTCTAATTATTTTCACCAACCTCTCAACTGTTTTCTTGGCTTTTGGGTTCATATAAATAAGATTATAATTTTATTTATAATAATTATAATTTAATATGATTTTTTAGGAATATAGTTTATAGGGGTGAAAAGGTAGGGTTTTTTGTAATACATATCTTGACAATGTTTGAATTAAACACTAATGATTAATTAAAGAACTCAAAAAAAATTATTTCTTAATTTTATCAAAATAAAAGTTACAAATTAAACTAGAAAGTAAAAACAAAAATAATTAATTATTATAAAGAAAAACACTTAATTACGATCTAAAGTGTAAAAGATTAATTAATATCTTTCGTAAAAAATTTATAATATATATATATCTATATATATATCATTTTACTTGTATTAATTATGAAATGGTCCATATTAATAGCAAACATCTCACCAATGCCATTTTCAACGTAGTCATTTTCATGTGATGAATGTTTTCTAATATATATATATATATATATGCTTTTCTTACCCATCCTAAAAAAATTAGGATGAATCGTAATTTTATTAATAAAACAATATGTATTACTCTATATATATCATATAGTATCATAATTGAGATGAAGTTTTACCATAAGCCAGGTCGGATTGGTTTAAATCTAACCTAATCAATCCAATAAAAAACTGGCTCAACACTAAAAAGGTATAGGTTTGATTGGACCAGAAAAGGGGGATTGAGCCAGACACAAGGTTAGGTCTGATAGGCTAACTTAATTGTGAGATGGGTACACAGCCTACCAAAGCATCGACCTGACTAACTTAATTGATTATATCTCTTAATGAGTTAGGGGTTGGACCGATCACCCCTTTTTCCACCTCAACACCCTAATGAGTTTGGCTCGGAACAGATAGAGGCTCTCTTTTATGGAGCCATGCCAAATCCACCACCACCACCACCCCGAACCCACCCACTAGAAGCATAGCTATATTCATTTTAGAGTGTCCAATTGGACACCCTTCGTCAGAAGATTATATTGTATATATATGTTTAATTTCACATTTAAAAGATTTATAATTATAGTTTGATACTCTTAATAAAAAGTTATGTCTTTAGCGAAGTGGCAATGCGTGCCCATTCGAATGAAGGAGTTTTGAGTTTGAACCTCAAATAGCATAATATTTTTATTTTATTTTGATAGTCACACACCATTATTTTCGAACACCTCTAATGATAATTCTGACTCCGTTACTATCAACCAACCTGTCCCATTGACACCCTAATTTTATGGTGCTCATTATAAATTATAAAACATATATGTATGGGCAAATTAAATGTAATTTTCATTACGGAAATGTAATAAATATACAGTTATGGCTTTGCAATAAATGAAAAAACATAAACTTATGGGTTCAAGTTATTAATATGTATTATTTTTGTTTTAATTTTTGTGTCTTACTTTATTACAAAGAAAAAAAGTTTTCTCCGTCTTCAAATAATTACCTACAAAATAACAATACGAGGATTTTTTTTAAAACTTCAATAATGAAATCATAATTTGAAATTGAAATCGAATTTTGTGTAGATTTTAAATCAAAAATTTGAAAACTTCAAATTCTATAACCAAACACCTACTTAAATCAAATACTTTTGACATCCCATTAACTTTGTCAAACAAGCTAATTAAATATCCTTAAATTTGAAACTTCATAATCAATTATCAAAATAATTATTTTATAACTATAATTATTTTTACCCCACATAAAGTGAGTAATAAATATTGGGCGTTGGTGATAAAGGAACTGATTTTATTTACGAAAAAAGGTCATATTTGCTCTTGTACTCTTAGAAAAGGGTTATATTTACCCTTTGTTATACTTTTTTGATATATTTGTCCTTACCATCCAACTTAAAGTACATATTTACCCTTAGACCGTTAAGTCTCATATCTCTACTTTTATCATCCTATATGGCATCTACATGGCGTCTACATGGCGCTTACACAAATATTTATATTTATGCTACATTATTTTTTATATAAAATTTAATTATTATATCCAACACAATATTATAATCAAACATTTAACCACTAAACCCAACTCCTAATATTTATTTTACGGTTACTTCACGCACAAAAAATACTAATAATTAAATTTGCTTAATTGAACAAAAATTTTATTAAACACAACCGATGAAATATATCTCAGAAAGGATTCAATGTTATGGTTTTTCAATTTTAAATACTTCTTCAAGCATGTGAAAATGGCTATTCCCAAACAGAAAATGTTCCAGTAATAGTTGTTTCTTTACCGTTCTAATGTCTATTTTCTTTTGGTAATAATTTTCCCTTTTTATGCTAATGAAATTAATGCCTAGTATATTGATGCACACCCATCTCAAAGATTTAAAGTAATAGATGCATTTAGAGAAGCTTCGAGCCAAGGACTCACTATTACTTGAACTTTGGGGGAAGAAGCAGTACGTAAATTCAGCTTTGTTAGTGAAATTAATTTTGCATTATCTTAAAAAAATTAAACAAAACAAGAGAAGAAATGCTAATATTTTCAGGTGGGTTTATTTGTTATTTTCTTGTGCAAAGGTGACAATGAGATTGGGTTTAATGGATGAGCGTATAATATTTGAATTGGATTAGCTAAGTTAATTTTTTAAGTAAAATAAATATAAATATCTATGTTAGCATGCCATATAGGCGCCATGTAGATGCCACATAGGACGATAAAAGTGGAGATATAAGACTTAACAGTTTAAGGGCAAATATGTACCTTGAGTAGGATGGTAGAGTCAAATATATCAAAAAAGTATAACGAAGGGCAAATATAACCCTTTTCTAAGAGTACAAGGGCAAATATGACCCTTTTCCGTTTTATTTATTATCTCTATAAGTAGTACTAGCATTATTGTAACACAAATTTGGCAAAATGGGCAGCATCTATAAATGTTGTGTAAATTATTACACCACTTTTCAATAAATAAAAATAAAACTATCATATATATCATGTTCATTGAAATAAATTCTTGACAATACAAGCTAGCCAATATTAAATTCTAAGTTCCAAATCTGTCAATATGCACATGCTTTGTAATATTAGTCACATGAAGTTATAACCTAAAAGTAGTAATCTATGAACCACAATCTAAGGTTAAACAAGTTTTACTTTTTAACCGAGGGTCGATCGAAGATAATTATTATATTCTTACGAAGTAGGCATAAGATCTGTATATATTATATTTTTTTCAAATCTGTCTATTTATTTTATAAGTAGTCTTTTCATTTATCTGTGCATCCACGTTATGCCTTTTTTTAAAGATCTCATTTTATGAAATTATACCGAGTATATTATTATTATTTTTTTAAAAATTATTACATGAGGGGTAGGGGGAAAGGAAACGTTGGTGGAGATTACAAGATGGAATTAAATTCTCACCGGCCAACAAAGTAAAAGTTCATATAATCAACAAACTAAGTTATCAAGATCCATGTTATAGTTGTTACTTTTGACTTTTGAGATTCAAATTTAGAGCAAAAAAATAGGTTATTTTTTTCGTTTGTTCAAGTGTCACATGATGAGATTTAATGAGGTAAGTGTAAATTGTTTCGATTATCATGATTATCAAAAAAAAAAAAAAATTACACTAGTTTTACTTTTTCTTCATTTGAGAAAAAAAACATAAATATTTATAGTTTAGAACGTAATTACATAACGAAGCTACAATTTATGTATTTGTGAAACGTAGCTATAGTATTGTATTAGGGGGAAGAATTGTATCAGCCGTTACTACAACAAAAATGATCATTTGCGGCAATTAATTCTCAATTGCCGTTAAATACGTATTTTTAGCGACAATTGACACTCTTTGTATATGTCTCTAAAGTCTTTAGCGACACTGGTTCTAATAACACTTAACTAATGCCGGTAAAGACTTTATCACTATTTATTAATATCAATATTTAATGCCGCTAAAAGTTATTTTTATTGTAGTGCGTGTATCAATTGTATCAATGAAAGAGTTGTATTCTGATGGAGGATACATCAATTGTATTAACACATACTATATATCTAAAACACGTACCTATTATATATTTTCTATAAAACTCAAAATAGTTACATTTCATAATTTTTTAAAATATAAATATATATTAACGGTCTAAATATTTGCTATTATCTCCTATTTTTTCCTAATTTTAAGTAGGTGACCAATTTAAATCTATTCATATAATTGTGTGCCTAACATATAGGGGAGGCAGCTAAAGTCGATTTTATGAAGGGACATATAGGATAATTTTGTTGAAAAATCAACAATTTTGAATTTTTATTATATGGATATTCAAACGAGGTATAATACTCTTCTAGGGTAGTGACATAAAAGAATTGACTTTAATAATGTAATATAGGAAAAGGAAGAAAGACTTTGCGGAAGGGAGTAGCGGATTCAGTATTGTTATTAAAGGTTATCAATGGTTATAGTAAGAAATATAATTATGAGGCTCGTAGGATTGAAAAACGCACAATCTCAAGGAATTTTCTCAAAAGTCTTAATCACTAGACTAAATGTTTAACTTATGTCAAGAGATGTCAATTTATATATATATAAAATGTAACTTTGTGATAAAAGAGGTATCACTTGACACCCCTTGACTAAAGAAGAGTACGACGCTGATGAAAGGTGTTCACCGATATAAAAAAGATGTGTGACAAAGTCTCACGAAAAGTTCTAGGGTTTCTTGGAACTAGAGGTCATGTGGCTATATACACTAGGATGGAGGAGACTCGAAACATTTTCAAGTTTTAATGAGGTTACATGAAAGATCAATCGTTTACCAAGCATATGCTTAGACAGTATAGGGGTAGAAAACAATGTGTTGTCTTGATGTTCGTTCATGTGTAGCACGCAATCGTACTATTACTTATGTAATTTATTATCTTTTAATCTTTGCTATTATTTATTGATTTTTATATCTCGACTATCGTATTATTTTATGATAATTTTTATTATACCATTATATGTTATTTTATTATTATCTCTTATTTCTTGTATATTCATTACTTTTTTTTTATTTTAAATTAAAAATGTATCGAAAAATAATTCACTCTATCTTTGAAATAAAGATAAAATTTCTTACCTTCTATCTTCTTGGTACCACTCTATGTACTACAGAAATTATTTATAGTTAAATAAAAAATAAATAAAAATACTAATTTAAAATTATAATATAAATCCAATAAAATTTTAAATCTTGAATCGACTTTACGTGCCCGACAATAAATCAATATGGCAAAAGGGATGGGCGAATTAATAAAGGATTTAAATCAGTCGATACTAATGGCTTAAAGAATATCTACTTCTAGTCCAATCTCATTAATTATTCTGCAAAAAAATTAAAATAAAAAATAAAAATTACAGTTGATCATTTTATTATTTGACCCACATATTACATATATAGTTTTAAAAATGGAAATGAAGAAAATAATCATAAAGAAAATAAAATAGTACTCCAATATAAATAAAATTATGAGACATAACATATTAATTTTTAAAAATATCTAAAACATTAATCAATATGTAATTTATTAATATTAGCTTTTTTATTCCCCTCAAACTTTTTTATAAATTGTCATCATTTGAGATTTAAAAATACTGATATAAAACTCTATTAAAAAGAAGATAATTTCCAAAAGATAATTAATAAGTATAGTTTTACATTTTAAAAATAATTATTTATTTTTAACTATAAAAAAATATAATTAACAAATATATTTTTAGATTTAGTAAATAACTAATTGTGTTGAAATATAAAAAAGTACAATTTTGATTACAATAATTAATGAGTATATTTTAGAATTTTAAAATTTTTGAACTTGAGAAAATATCGATTATTTATTTATATTGAAGTAACGGGAATAGTACGTAATTTGCAAAATTGAGTTGACTTTAATTTTAGTCACATATAAAATTCAGAATTAATTAGCTCAACTGTATCCCTCGAATACTACAAAATTATTAATTGATGTGGTGGTCCTAGAAAACAAACATTATATTTGAGTTATTTTAGTGTCACGATCCGTGCTAAAGGAGAAATTTTTAATAAAGGATTCAAAATCTGAGAGGTAAACATACAAATTAATGGAAGAGAGTTCGATAACTATTATAGATATCTAAAGAAATAATTTTAATCATGCTCATAAATAGTAACATATTTTGCCAAAGAAAGTTCGAAAGAACCCCCTAAATATATGTTGTCTCAGCGATCACGATAATAATGAAAAATATATGTATATCTCCGTCTTATACACTTATAATTATACAATAAAAGTACTTCCCTGCTCAAGTTTCTTTTGTCTTTCTCTCTTTCTCGTTTTATACAAATTCAAATTGTATATAATTTCTCTCTTTCTCGTTTTATACAATTTGATTCAATTGTATATTTCCTGCCCAAGTCTCTTTTGTCTTTCTCCCTTTCTCGTTTTATACAAATTCAAATTGTATATAATCGTCCTATACACTTGTAATTATACAATTCGTTTTATACAATTCTCTGCCCAAGTCTCTTTCTCTTTCTCGTTTTATACACTTCATTTTATACAATTCGCTTCAATTGTATATGTATAGCGAATTATACATATATATGTTTGTTATGAAGCGCAATTATATAAACTTTGTTACAACATAGAAATATGAATTTTATGTTTGTTATACGTAAAAAATGCCCTAAATCAAACTCATATAATTTTTTTAAAAAAAGCTCATATTATGCATTTTATATATCCTTTCTTTTCAAAATTTATTCATACGTCCAACATTTTCATATCTTAATTTATTAGTGTTATTAATAGTAACAAATTATATTCCTAAAATTTTGGGGGGAAAAGAAGATTGGTCCCTACTCCAATGTAAAATTAATTATGCTACTAAGTTGAGTTATCATAATATTGGGACCAAATGAATACTCATTAGTCATGTCATTGTACATTAATTCATCTCGATCCAATAACATGTTCAAATTTATTATATCATTTTTTAAATAATATTGAGATAATTAATTGATAAATATGAATTATTGAAAAGATATATTACGATATACGTAATTATAAGCAATTTAAATACAATGTAGATAGAATTCTTAAACATGTATGCTTGGAATTAAGTTCACGTGATTTTCCCTTATTATTAAAAAAATTATATTCTTACATCTTCTGTATAGTTACCTTCCTTTTGTTTTCAGTTATCAATATGAGACTTTACTTGTATATCTAACCTGATTTAATTTAATAATAGTAACAAATAATATTCCTAAAGTTTTAGAAAAAATAGAAGAAAAAAAGATTGGTCCCATGTACAATTGATTATCCAAGTAATTAAGTTGGGACCAAATGAATACTCATTATTCTATGTAACTTAATTTTCATCCATTTTGGTCCAATATTATATATAGTTTCACTAATATTCAAACGTTTTTAACATTCTTTTTACTGAGATATAAATTACTCGTGAGATTCCATTTGAGTTGTGGATGAGAAATCAAGAGTTGAAATTAATTTAATAATACGTAATTACGTATTTCGATAAAATTTTAAAGCAGATACATGTGAATCACATCAGATATATGAATGTGTATTTAGTGCGATTCACGTGTATCTGGGATACATATATAAATCTCGCTCGCCTCCCTCCCATCTCGCTCGCCTCACCACTATCATATCTCGCTCACGTATATGGTATCCTAGATACATGTGAATCACACATGATACATGTATATATAATGTGTATCTGGTGTGATTTACATGTATCTAGCTCGAGATTTGGTACAAGATTATTAGATACTGAGACAAAAATATATTATTTCAAACTATAGAAAAAATTAGTAAATATAATAAAAATATTTACGTAATTAGGTAGTTTCTCCTCATAAATATCTGAGACATGGGCTTGAAATGAACTTGGGCCGTAGGTTTGTCCTGTCCTTTGTGTAATCTGGGCTTGTTGTTTTGGGCTTTCATGATCATCTTTGTAGGAAAAATGAAGGAGAACTTACATAAATATACTATAATAAAAAAAATATTTACCATTTATAGTAAAATAAATTTTTTTCACTTGATCAGTTTTAATTCATTTATAATACAAGTTTAATAAATATTACAAAAAACAATTTATTATTCATATATAATACAAGTTTTAGTGATGGATAATACATTTTCACATATTTTAATACATTTATAATATAATGTGTTAAATTTTTACCAAACAAACATAATATGTTGCAAAAAACAATTATAATTCATATATATTGCATACGTAATTCACTATTAATTCATGTTGCAGATTTTACTTAATATTGCTATAAATGGTAATAAGTAAAAAGTATCGCTAAAATCAATAATTATTTATTAAAATGTATCTATTTATGTAATTTTTCCAAAAATGAAAGAAGATGAATTTGGCACTTCATGACAATTTGAACCAATAAAAAGTACAAAATAGAAAAAAGTAAAAATTACATTAAATCTCATAGTATTAAGAGCTCATTTCATCATATTCCTATTATTTTTCAAATTACAAAAAGTTCTTAAAAATGATAGGATCTCGGATACATCCGTCAACCTGCGGATACATAGCTCAAAAATGTATCCGAGAGGGGAGAGCGTATCTAAGAAAGGAAAGATGTATCTGAGAGGGGATATGAATGTATCCGAGAGAGAATTTTTGAAAGTTTTTTAAATTGTAGAAAATTTTAGAGATAATGATAACATAAGATATGTATTTAGACAATTTTTCCTTGAAAAAATGTCATGATATAATTTCTATATATATATATATCTTTTTTCCACCTTCGATTTATCTCTTATATATATTGTTTATACAATTTTAATATATCAAATAGATGAACTATGTATAAATTCACATCCTAAACAAAATAAAAAGACATGTTAATTTAATACATGTTATTTAACTATATATAATGTTATACACCATTCAATTTGTAATATTAATAAAAGATTACATTTGGATTTCAAATAAAAATAAGAAAAAAAAGTTGTTCGTGTATCCTTCATTTGTTCGAAAATCTCTCAATTCAACGCACACAAATTCCCTATCTTTTTAATCAATAGTTATTTTAGCTTTTATACAAATATATACATAAAACATATATTGAACGTATCATAATAAGTTTGATCATTATAACTATAACTAAATAAAAATACACAAGGAAAATGTATAAAATGAATTTTATTTTTGTATACATTATAGTATGAATGTACACATGAATAAACAAATACATGATCAAATATATCCATCTGAATACATGTCTATTTAGCACTAAATCTCAATATTCATCATATACACTAAATATATGCATAAACATATGATGCACACATAGTAATTAAATTAAAACATTACAACTGAATACACAAACAAAATATACAGAACAAATAGTGGATACATTATAATGCAATGAAGGTATTACATAATTTTTTGACTGTGAAAAAACTTTACATTTAAAAGGTATTACATAATGAAAAAAATAATTGCTGAGAAACATTTTAACAAAATTATATACTCATTTTTTATAAGAATATGAATCCAATGCCTCTTCCATTGTGTTGGTATTATCGTTACTCGATTTGGTTAAATGGTGAATTTCATTGATTTCTCTTCCTCATAAGCACTTACTAGTGATTTCTTGTTCGATAATTACGACTTTTATAGGTGAGGATAAATTAAAATTAGTTGGGATGACTCTCATAATTATCATTGAATTTCAACGGGAGAGGAGGGTGGGGGTTGTATCTATGAGCATTTTAAGGTTGTGGGTGCTCTGAAGTGAAAATGTAAAAAATACGTGTTAACAGTGAGATTCGAACCTTGGTAACAACACTAAAAGAGTTTTAAGTACCCATCCAAGAACCATTGGGCAACTATATCATTTATTCATTGAGTGCTCTATGTTAATTTTATACAAATACCTATCAATTTTTACATAGATATATATATTTCGTAACAAAGTTAATGGGTGCTCGAGCACCCGGCGGACACCATGTGGGTCCGCCCCTGTCTATGAGTGGAGGAGTGTATGCCAAAAGTATCATGGTTATACACTTTATATACATCATTGTATGTATACACCTAATGTATATAAGGTGTATAAATATTGCATAATGGGTATAAATTATGCATATTTAGCGAAGGGAGGGCTGGTGACGGAGGCGAATCTAGAATTTGTAAAATAAGAATGTATTAGGTGGAAATTGATCTCTGGTCAAGGTAATAATTCAATATTAAATTAAGTGCACATTTTAACATTCTTGTAGTATGGGGGAACAAATAAAATTATACTCATTTTTTAAAATCATAAAATATTTAATTTTAAGAAAAGACTATGAATTCACGTGTCTATATTTTGGCCTTAAAATCGCCCATGACCGGTAGCTCTACGTAACGGCAGAGTTCAGAGTGACCTAGGGGTTCATCCCAATTCCTTCGATAGAAAATTATAATGCTTATACATTATTAAAATTATTTTCTTTATGTAAATATAATTGATGTTAAACCCTTTGATTTCTTCTTGTGTTCACTACTTCATATATGTATTAAACTCCATAAATTAAAATCTTGATTCTGCGCCACGTTCTTTCTTTCAGCGGCTATTACCGGTGATTATTTGGTTATTTTTCTCTATCTTCTTGTCTAATTTCGTGAAACAATTCACCTTTAAAACAAAAAAATTTCATCTCGAAATACAATGATCGATCAAGGCCAGGAAATAATAAATAGAAATAAAAATCTAAGAATAAAAATATACAATTACAACTAATACTTCAGAAATGAGGAAACAAAACACTAGATTGATTACCTAGAAACCAATTATCCTAATTTTCAATTTTCTTATCGTCCTAATCAAGGATGACATTCTCGGGGAACTGAAAATGCGTCATATCTTGCCTAATCACCCATCCCAGTACTTTTTAAACCTAACTGCTACCCCTCCTCAAACCCTTCACAACCAACCTTTCACTTCCTTGTTCAAACATCCACACATCTCCTCTTTAGATATATAAACTATCTCAATCTTACTTTCCGCATCTTAGCCTTCACGAGACCCATTTTTCCCTTCCTTGATGACAAATCCTGATTAACTGATATTAAGGACCGATTAGGTAAAAGAAGAAGCATGACACGAGATAAACGACAAATAAAGTTTCAATAACGAATTACTTGACTCGATCCCTCTTAATAACCCCACACATTCATCTTAGTATGCATATCTCTGCGTATACTCATCTTCTGAACATGAGATTTTTCGACTAGCCAACATTGTTATCATCGAAATAATTAATCATGTGTGAAAAAAAATAAAATTATTTGTATGTAAACTAAACGACAAAAAAAGGTCTACTTGTAATCCAGCCGATATCCAACTCATCTCTTTTACGGTGTCGGCCATTTTTCTCTCTCTTTAAACCCCAATTTCTCCGGCCGATCAGTTCTCCTCTTTGTTGATCTCATTTTTCGATTCTCCGATCACTCTACAGATCCGATTTCGAGTCACTTCCGAATCGGATCCGGGTCAGATGGCGGCATCACGGAGGCTACGAGATCTTCAAGCCCAACCGGGGAACAAGATCTGTGTTGATTGTTCTCAGAAGAATCCTCAATGGGCTTCAGTTTCGTATGGAGTTTTCATGTGCTTGGAATGCTCCGGTAAGCATCGGGGACTTGGGGTACATATCTCGTTTGTCCGATCTGTTACCATGGATTCATGGTCTGAGATCCAGATCCGGAAAATGGAGCTTGGTGGTAACGAGACTTTCAACAAATTCGTGTTACAGTATGGGATTCCGAAGGAAACTGATATTGTTACCAAATACAATACAAAAGCTGCTACTGTTTATCGTGACAGGATCCAATCCCTAGCTGAGGGGAAACCCTGGAGAGACCCGCCGGTTGTTAAGGAAGTTCTGAGGGGAGCGGCTAGTAATAATGGCAGTAGACCACCGTTGAGCAGCGGCGCAAGCGGTGGTGGCAGTAGGAATGGTGGATGGGATAGTTGGGATAATAATGATGATGGAGGGTTTAGTGGTAGTAATACTAAGGATATTCGGAGGAATCAGACGGTGGGAGATTTTAGGAGTGGCGGTAGTAGTGGTGGTGCACCAGCTAGGTCGAGGTCGACTGCTGATATCTCAAAGGAGCAGTATGAGGCGTCAGCGGCGAATAAAGATACCTTTTTTGCGAGGAAAATGGCTGAGAATGAGTCCCGGCCTGATGGGCTTCCGCCTTCTCAAGGAGGGAAGTATGTTGGGTTTGGATCAAATCCTGCCCCAATGCCTAGAAATAACATGAATCAGCAAGGAGATGTTTTTTCTGCTGTTACTCAGGTTATTCACCTTCCCTTACATTTTACCTGTTGTGATTTGATTGAACAGAAGTTATATGTGAACTTACTTATATGTTATACTAGTGATAGTTGAAAAGTAATCCGAGTAAGAAACATCTGATTAAAGTTAGAACTGTGAGTAGTTAATGGATTTGAATTCCAAAGCTGTATAAAATTTGTCAAACGTTTTGAGATATATGGAAAGAGTGCCGTATATGTTGGGACATAGGAAATATTGTTGTTATGCATATAAGAGTGAACTGCGTGTACCAGTTCTGCTGTGTTGTTTTATGTCTACCTACTTATAGCTGATCGAGTTGTGATGTGGTTTGTGTAGGGATTTGGTAGGTTATCTATGATAGCTGCAACGGCAGCACAGTCAGCTGCAAGTGTGGTTCAAGTGGGGACAAAGGAGTTGACTTCTAAGGTATTTTGATTCGACTTCTGGATTTAAAATTAATGGTCATGTAATTGTGTTCTACCTTTACATACACGTACTGTTTTTAATTCTCGAGATATGTCTTGATTCCCTTATTTGGGTCAAGCAAGCCTCTCTTGCCACTAGCCAGCTCTACTTTATAAGGTGCTCTGTTTCTAACTTTCTCTATATCAATTACCGTGGCCATACTTTGTTCTTGTCGTCTACTTTGTGACAATACTTCGTAATTAGACTTTACTAAGAAAAAGACATCCTTGTGTTCTTCCCGTGCCATCTTATTTGGTACTAATTGCTGTCCTTGGAAGCTATCTATCATCTGCAGAAAGAGGATCATTTCCTCCATTTCGCTATCATTTCATTTCATTCCTTTATAAAAGCAAACTTAATGACTGAGATCTGAATAATTATGATTAAGATTTTCATTAGGTGCAAACAAATGAGGCCCCAGTATATTTATCAGTTAACGTCTTGAAAGTGGGGGAAGTATACCAAGGGCACTAGAGAAATATGGGGAGTTATGCAAAGACCTCTGGTTGATGTAACCGTTGATAGAAGAAGAGTAGAAAATGGAGTAAATAAGTTATCCAAAACGGACAATGGGATATCCATGTAGTTAGACGATCTGTATGGACTCAAACCTAACACCAGCCAACAATTTTTTTATGCAAAGAGCTCTGGTTGATGTAACCATATAGAAGAAGAGTAGAAAATGGAGTAATTAAGTATCAAAAATGGACAATGGGATATCCATGTAGTTAGACGAGCTGGATGAACTCAAACCTAACACTAGCCAACAAAATTTGTATGGCCAATAAAGTCATAGTTGGACAATCTTTATGTTGGCCGTAGTTAGCTTGTATGGTCAATCTGCACAATTCAAGCCCATAGTTAGACAGTCTTTATGTTGGCCGTACACACTACAATCAGCCACCTTCATTCAGGCTTTGAGCCAATTAGCTTCATGAAGCTCAAATATGTGAACATATAATTACTTAATTAGTTAGGTCGTTGTGAGTGAATATCCACTAGGATTTTCCTTTAATTTTCATCTCCAAAAAGGTTGCAGAGAGAGGTATCAGATATTTAGTTCTAGTCAGTAACCATGTAAATATATTACTCTATTTATTAGTTCTAGGGTTGAAGACAAACTACCTCCCGCAGAGATTTATGCAGTCTTCTGCTATTTTATGTAAACTGGGTTAGTGCCGTTTTCTATATCATCTGAAACAGAGCTTTAGGGAAGTAAATGAATGATTATCTTGGGTGCTATATAAGAAACAGTGTCCTTGCATCTGCAGTCTCACCAATGTTTCTGCATTACTCTGCTACACCATTGTGACACACCTTATGTGGTGCTTATAAAAATATGTAACATCTGATACATGTATGGATCAGTTCAACCCTTTAAATATATAGTATTCCTTTTTTGTTCTGTTTATTTTCCATAAATTGTCTGGGAGAATGGTGCACTTGCACAAGTGAAAGAAGGGTACACTTGCATGGAATTATTTAGACCAATGGGGTCCCTATAGTTCCTAAGATATATCTCTATAGGAGAAAAGAGTTGCTGTTCGATGGATATAATATCATTTACTATCACGTGTTTTTATTGAACCAGAGTTTACTTTTGTTCTGCCAGAAATATATTATTTGGTGTATATGTACATTCTCTTGGTTCGAGTCTATAAAGTTTACCCTGTATTCCATAGGTATGAGAATTGCCGTTGAATGAATCAATTGACTATTCTCATCTGAGCTGGAATTCTCTCTCTGATGTTGTTTATGTGCTTGTAAAAGTCTGCTCTTCAGTTTTATTTATTTATATTTGCTCTTTTCTCAATTTTTCATCAATCATATAGTCTACATTTCGTCTTTGGTATTTTGTTTACAAAAAGGAGCAGTGTAGTTAAATGGTTGAGATGCGTGTGCCAATCCTATTCTTTCAGGTAAAAGAAGGTGGATATGATACCAAGGTTAATCAAACAGTCAACGTTGTCACAGCAAAAACAAGTGAGATTGGACAAAAGAGTTGGGGTATCATGAAAGGAGTCTTGGCCATGGCTTCACAGAAGGTAGAGGAATATACCAAGGAAAGTCCAGCCTGGAAGAATGATAGCTGGCAACGAGGTGAAAGTGAAAAGAATGGCTATTATCAAGACTTTAATCAGGATTCTAAAGGATGGAATGCTTCTGGAGGAGCCCAGTCTTCTGGAAGGAACGTTACTTCTGTCAGCTCTGCGTCATGGGATGATTGGGACAATGAAGACAAAAGCAAAGTAAATCCTCCAAAGGCGGCAGCAGCACCCAACAACAAGACGATGACTGGGCTGGATGGGATGACGGTCAGGATGATGGATTCGACAATCACTACAGAGTGCATCCAACAATAAACATGCTGCTGTTCATGCTGGAAAATCAGATTCCAAATGGACCGATGGAGGTTTCCTCTGACGGCAGTAATGTTATAACTTCCTTAGTTATTTTTTTCCCTTCGAGATTCAATTTTCTCCATGTCTTGTTGGAAAAAAAGGAATTGTGTGTCTGAATATAGTTATTATTGTACCATTGCCAGCAACAGGTTGGGTTAATCGCTCCTCTGTTAAAGACGAAAGAGCCAAAAGCACAAACAGAATTAGACTCTTTTTGAAGACCAAACATTATTCGGGGCTAAAAACGCTTAGGTTACATTTGGATTTGTAAAGACCTTTTCTGTTTCTGTTTCTGTTTCTGTCCTATATATTGGAGATACTTGATTATAATGTCTGATTTCTGTGTGTTTGCATATGGAAATATGAAAGATGTTTGGATAAATGGCTTTTGGCAGCTTAACATCTTCATCTGGCTCATGAATTGTGTGTTTACAGGGTTTGATGTGCTTAGGCTTTTGTAGCCATCTATGTTACCATCTAATATCGCCAACCAAATTCTGCGATTTGATTTTATGAACATATTACATATTTTTCGTGGAGTTGGAGGTTATTTTCGGGAAACCTTCAGCTATCAGAATCATAATGTAATTTTTTAGATGAGATAATCATAGACATTAAACTCATTTATTCATTCTACACATACAGGCGAGTAACATCGATATATAAAATTAACTACTATTCTTCAAGTTCAATTGCTAGAACTACATCAACACACATATCAAATAGTCTTACAAGTGGGGTTTGGATACCTTATCCCTTCATTCGTGAGATAGAGAAGTTATTTTTGAGAGATTCTCGACTCGAGAAAACAACTTACACAATTCGATAACACATTATTATTATTATATCAAATGATTCACACAATATCCTTATCAATAAAGCTACTAGCCACTTTTGAGTTCCAAATTTAGCTTCTTGTTGTTGTTGAATCACTAGAACAGAACTTTTTATCCCTTTGTCTGATGAAGCCAATAAATTAGCCAATGGCCCTAATTCTGAATTATTCAATTGTTGCTCATCAAATAATTTGCCATTATGCTTTGTGGAAACTTATTTTATTATTCCCTATTATCATAAGTTCAAATTCTCCACTTTTTCCAATTTCCAACACTTCATTCACCAAATTATGCTTCTTTCTCAACATACACAATTTGTTTGCCACACTTCATCTTGAATTCATCAATAGTAGAATCATCCAAAGTCCTGTTGGAACAAAAACAAGACATAATACAATTTCGATAAATAATTTATCCAAAATCAAACGTTTATATCATCATGACAAAGACTATAGCTGATACATGGACACAACTTTATTTCTTAACTAGGTTCAACAAATAAGTGTCATGCATGTTCAATCATGACAACAACTAGCCCTCTCGTGGACCTTGCCATCGGTAGGTCATACCAAAAAGCTATAGCTGATAGCATGGACACAACTATGTTTCTTAAATAGGGTCACCAAGCAAGTGTCATGTTCAATCATGATTACGACTAGGGTCAACCCAGCCCTCTCGTGGACCTTGTCATCGATAAGTCATACAAAAAGCTATAGATGATAGCATGGACACAACTATGTTTCTTAAATAGGGTCACCAAGCAAGTGTCA